>VZRJ01009846.1:0-27931 GCA_013397565.1 Ptilonorhynchus violaceus | reverse complement strand
AAGAAGGGCTCGGAGAGATGCGCGCAGCCACCAGCGCGGCCCCGCCGGGTGACCCTGCGCGCCCCTCACTCGCGTCGCGGCGGTGCCCGGGGGCGGCGGAGCAGGGCTCGCCCGCAGCTCCGGCCCCGCTGCTGGGGAAGGCACTAATCAGGAGCAGGTTTCCCCGCTCTCTCCTTTCCTCTTCGCCGCCTCTCCCCGCCGTGCCCCCCTCTCCTTTCGTGAGAGGTTTGCATTAATTTTTAAGTAAAGCCCATAAAACATAACGACCCACTCAAAGGTAGGGCACAGTTACTGAGTGCCGGATTATTACATGATTTACGAACATAGTTTGGAAAAAAGTAATAATCCAAGATCGCACCTCAGGAGCGAGCCTGCCAGGGCCGGGCACGGCTGCTGCGGCCGCGGCCCCGCTACCTCCCGCCTCGGCGACCCTCGGTAGGGCCGGTTCGAGGTGCGGGAGCAGGAAACCATAAAAAACCTATTTTAAATCTTTTTTCTTTCTTTTTTTGTTTCTTTCTTTTTTAGGTGTGTGTGTGGTTTTACAGGCTGCATCTCCCCGCCTCTCCCCACTCCACATACACCTTTTTAACACCGGTACCTCCAAAGCCCTGTGTCTGCTACGATTCCCCACCAGATCAAAGGGGAATGGGGGAGCAATAGTGCCTCCGGGGTTCATGTCCCCCCCACTCCCATCACCCTTTCTTTCCTTCCCTCCTCCATCCGGGAGGCTTTTATTGATGAGCTGCCTCCGAGCCCCCGCACGAAATGTCCCTGAAGGGTTTAGACAATTCATCAGCCATCACTTTCGGTATCTGCTTCCTCCCTTTCAAATACAATCCTCGCACACCAAGCTGGGAGGGGAGGGGAGCAGACTCGAGACCAGAACAGCTACATAAGCAACGTCAAAATGATACCACTGACCTTTCGGAATCATGGAGTCCCGGCCAAAAAAACCCTCCTCATGATTTATTTTTCCTTTTTTTTTTTTTTAAACTTTCACTGCCACAGCATTTACCCAATTATTGCTTGCTTCCCAAATTCATTAGGGCTTTGCAGCTTGGCAGATTCAGCTCTTCCACCGCAGCAGAAGAGCAACAAAAAAAAGCAAAATAAAAAGTGACGTTATGCCCCTTGCAAGATGTCCACCTCCTAGCGCAGTGTCTCCGGGCGAGGAGGGGGGCCGGGGACCACGGGAGCTCCCGATCTGCCCCCGGGAGGGGACCCCCGGTCCTCGCCTGGCCTGGCCTGGCCTCTCCGCTGGGTGGCGCTGGGATCCTGGGAATAGGGGCTCCGGCGTCCCTCACCTGCCGAGACAGGGCGGCCGGGGACCCCCGCCACCCCCAGCCCACTGCTCCCAGCCTTGCCCCCGCTGAGTGCCTTCCCCCAACAGCTCCTAAGCCGCATAGTTTTACAGATCCGTCTATATCGATATTTGTCGCCCCTTATTCAAATGAATTACACCACTGCGTGGAGAGGAAGAGTGGGGACCCCTCCGATTTCAAAGGCCCCCTTGTTTGACTCTCGTGTCATCTCTACCGATAACGCCAGCCATGCCTGCTTCTTGCCACGGAAATAAATTCCCAAGATGACAGGCGGAGAGGGCCTGCCCCCACACGGGTCCCGCTCCTCCTCGCCGTCAGGCTGGGTTTAAACATCCCGCATCACTCCAAAAGTGAAAACTCTCGCCTCGAATTTGTCCCAGGGCAGAGTAATATCCTCTGCTTATAAAGACCTGCTATGCGTTTTAAACACGAGGCTGACATCACACTTACGTTATATGTTCGTCTTTATTAAAACTTCGAGGAGAAGTTTTTATTGTTTGGACCAAAGGGAGAGGGAGGGTGAGATTTGTTGGGCAGGAATGGTGTGGGTTATATGGACCTAAATAAACCTCTTGCTCTGGGTCTGCGTGGTGAATAGGGAGCCAGGGGGTCCCTCTGCCATCGCCAAAGGGGGAACCTGGATGCCAGGCTCCCCAGCCTGTACAAGGCTGCGGCACAGGCTGCTTGTTCCCCAGGGCATTGTGACACCGACTCTGGCTGGAAGGCAAGAATGCTTGCGGCTGCTTGGATGTGAAAAGCCATTTGAACGACACCAGAGAAGAGGTAGAAAAAAGTCCAAGTCGATGCAGTCATGAAGGTGTTTTACTCCTCCTCTTCTGCAAACCCAGACATCTTTTAAAGCTGCATGTGGCATGCAAAGAAATGGATCTCTTCCAGCACTAGATATGGTCAAATCCCCTTCTCTTCCTTGTCTTCAGAAAAACAGAAATGCAAATAAAATAGAATAAAATGGATTTGAGGGCCAAATTTTCTTTACCCTTTCTTTTTTTCCTTTCATTTATCCTCATTCTTGGAGAGGAGAGGAGAGGAGAGGAGAGGAGAGGAGAGGAAAGGAAAGGAAAGGAAAGGAAAGGAAAGGAAAGGAAAGGAAAGGAAAGGAAAGGAAAGGAAAGGAAAGGAAAGGAAAGGAAAGGGGAAAGGAAAAAAGAAAGAAAAGGAAAAAGGAAAGCAAAAAGAAAAGAAAATGCTTTCATCTTCCCACCCTGGCGGAGGGTTGCTGATGAGGGAGCCGGCAGGGGATGAAGACAGACCTTCCCAGAAGCAAAGCAGGGCCTGCATCAGAAGGGAGCTGCTGTGGAGTCAGACAAGGACGAGGTGGACACCCATAGGCATGCTGGCTGAGGGAACATGTCAGGCTGAGTGACACAAGGAGGAGGCCAGAGTGAGGAAAGAAGGTCCGGCCAGCAGACCCCAGGGTGGAGGGATAGCTGTAATGTTCAGAACCTGGCTCCATCTCCAGCTGTCACCCCAGAAATCTGGTATCATGCACAAAAGATGCTAGGAGAGCGAATTAATGCTCTGGGAGCTTACAGCTTTCTGGATCTTATCACAGTGCTTCCCAAGCTATGTCCAAGAAAATACATTCTATACTCACTGTGTAGAGGATTCTTCTCCTAGTTGCATGTCCAGCCACTGGGCAATGCAGCTACGGTGTGCAGTGGGGATTGACAGATGCTCTTGTAGCAAAACAAATACACAGAGGAGGAAATTGCATGGAGTCTCTGATTCAGTCTGCACATGAAAACAGATCTCTGTCCTGTCCTCCCTTTTCCAGAGGCTCTGCATTGGAACCACAGTGTGCACCTTCATGGGATAGAGGCTTAATTTCCTGCATTCTGGGAAGACGCTAGCTAAAGCATCTTATGGCTAAGCATGTATCTGATTATTTCAACAGATCAGACATACTGGCTTGGAGGCTCTGAAGACATCTAAGAGAGAGCCAAAAAAGAAATGAAACAACAGCTGTGAAGAGGATGAGGGGTAGAGATTTCCCCGAGGGAAAGCAGCTCTGCTGCTTCATGAGGTACAGAGGATACAAGGTCCTGTATTTATTCAAATTCAGCTATTCAAACCCCGCTTAATTTTAATTAGGCTTTTTTTTCCTCTTCTACTACTAACTCTTCTACTTTTTCTGTTCCCATGAAAAAGACAGAAAGAAAAGGGAAAAAAAAGCCCGTGGGCCTTGATGGAGCATGAGCATACCTATTAAACAGAAAACATCACATCTTTTGCCCTCCAAATTGAATCTTATTACAAACTCACTCCAAGAAACACCAGACCCAAGAGGACATGCGCTTTTCTTCAGGATAGAAGAATGTTAGTGAAGCAACTGATCAGGAGACTAATCTGTTGCCAAAGTTGTCCTGCCAGTAACTAATTTATTCTCCAAAGCATTTCTTATTCCAGCTCTTGAAATCTGCAGTGTGGATCCAAGGGGCAATTTGGCTCACAGGTTCAAGTCTCGGCTTCACATGTAAATACAAATCTGGTGCTGAGGTTGAAGACATGTCATTCTCTTTGAAAGTTTGAACACTTGTAGCACTCTGGCCTGCCCATTCATCTCACCAGGACAGCTGGGTGTAAAAGTAACTAGCAGTGATATTTGTGCACATCAGGATCATGCCTCAATGGCTGTCTGTCTTTTTAACCCCTCTCTAATTTTATTCTAAAATTATTTCTTCTTAGAGACTGGACCTAGCCCTGCAAAGTGGCACATTTCCAGCTGAAAGTTAGGAACAACAGGATTCTTATCAATTACTTAGGTCCTAAATGGAAAACCATAGAAGATTTTACATATATTGGTATAAACATACATGTTTGCACACACGTACAACCTTTACCTTTGTATCTTTATATAGTCATGCATATAGCGTATAACTAAAGCATTTGTATAAACTCACTAGCAAGTGCAGTCCAGACAAGCTAACTATGTGTTAAAGGAACAAGTGCCATGTACAATTATTTTTCTTTTCCCAGTGTTTCCCTCACCTGTAGCTCACTCCAATTCCAACAGAGATAGTGAGTAATGTCAGGATGACCAACACTGGGATGAAACCTCAGCCATCCCATTTTGAAAATGGTATTTATGTGTGAGGTACGTTCCATGCAACTGCGTTTGTCTTGGCAGACTGGATGCATTGGTGACCTCTGCTATAGGTGAATAAGATGTGGTAGCATAAGTATTTTCCATATAAGTGAACGGGCGATGGCTTTGGTTTAAAGGGTCGGAGGAATGTGATAGAAACTTGCCTGGTTTGTGCCTTGGTCACCTTCTCCATGAGTATACGGTTGTCTTTTGGGACTTGCATGTTGTGATGGCACAGAGAAATTATCTGATCTGAAGGACTTTCATCATCTTGACATTCATTATCAGTTGCCATCTGAGTGGATCACTAAGTACCTTGAATTGTTGACAAATTGTCTGTTGCCCCTGAGTAGATCTGGTGAAGAAGGAAGCCCAGCAGCAGAAGGAGGGAGGAGAGATGAAAAATTGAGACAAGAGTGAACTTACCAAAATGGCTGAGGAGAGCAAGGAAAGGTGTAAAAGCCTATGTGACCAAAGAAGCCAACAATAAAACTAAACATCATTTCTAAAACCAGAGCAATCTTGACGGACAGGATTATAGGATTGTTTCTTATCCCATTGGCCTTGATTTTCCCCTCACTTCCGCTGCAATAAACAAGGAGTAATTCAGCTAAGTTAATGAAAATGTGCTAGTGTTGGTCTGGGATCCAGAGCTTATTGAAACCGATGGAAATTTTGCCGTGAACATGAGTAAAAGCAGGGGGAAAAAAAAAGCTTGAAGCTTTCCTCCATTTTGTGTGTTATTTATATAGCAGCTTTAATCAGTAGTAATATCTCTGTGCTATTGGAACAATGCAGGCGCATTGAAAAAAATGGAAGTGGTGCGGTTATTTTTGGGCTCCTGCCATTGGGTGCAGTCCATTTCTGAGGCTGTGAGCTGGTTCACCATGAAACCACAATGAGAGGGTGTTCGATTGGCCTTGGTGTCAGGAGTTGGGGTGGAGTTTGAAGTAGCTGACAAGTGCATTAGAAAAAAATAAATGTAACTGGAATGCTTGGGGAGTTAGCTCATCCAGAGCTAGAAAATAATTTGGACTGCTGCGAGAAGGAATATTTGAAAAAAGATTATTCAGTAGGAAAATGCTTGGATTGGCTATTAATCCCCAGTGCTGAGCATACTTTTCTATATTTCTGTAATTATATTATTGCCAGCTACTGTGGGACAATTGACAAATAACATCTGGTCACACAGCCTGTTCAGGGTGATGGAAAAATCACTATAGCAGCAATTAAAATGCTTAGAGCCGAAGAATAAAACAGCATGTAGCAATCAAGTGAAACAGAGCATACTCTACAGCCAACAGTTTTTCTCCCCCAATTTTAAACAGAGCAGTGCCAGTCCTCGTTGTAACAGACCCAGAGCCACTGCTTTCTCAAGTGGTTCCTGCAGACTCTCCAGAGCCATTAAACTAACCAGCACTTTTGCATCAAATTCTGCTTGATCCTAGATGAGGCTTCATGTATCCACAGCTGTTGTTCTGCTAAGAAGTACATATTTCAATTAATGCTTCAGTCTCTTTGTTAAAATACCTTTATATTTAGAAAGCTGAAAATACATTTGTTTGTTTCTGGGTTTAATTCTTCGCCGTCCCTCTCTTTTCTTGGTTTGCCTCCTTTTTTTTTTAAGTGTCTAAATGGGGAGTGAAAAGAGGGCAGTGGAAATTGCTTCCAGTTTGTCTTATTTCTGAACACCTTATGCATATGCTTAATTTATAAGTTAGCAGATAACTTTTGAATAAAAATAAAGATCTCACAGTTACCTCTGTACAAAACTATAATTCTATACCTAACACATATGAAGAAACACGAGTGGATGTTTACAACTCAAGCCATATGATTTTTTCAGTTTACAGGAACTGTTTAAAAGATCTGTTCAATAGCTGAGGTGTATACATCAGTAGAATGATTACCTTTAAACTTTTGAAACAATATTTCAGCAACAATTTCCTTGTCTACAACTTTACAAGGCTGTAAATAGCCCCTGTGTGCATAATGAATTCTGACATCATAGACCAGGGCTCTTATACACAGCAGGTTTTCCAGAACTTTTATGAGCAAGTTACACCTTTAGGCAAAACTAAACCCCCCAACTTCTATTATAAATGTTACAATAAAATGTTCCTTTGAGTTTTCCTAGAGCTCAATGTTCCGTCTTTCTTCCCGTTCCAAGTAATTCTTTCTGTGCCGTATACGGATTCTATACAGTCAGCTTACATGAAAAATGTGTTTTGCTGCAGACATATTGGATATTAGGTATTGTTACAAGGTGTTTTTTATGGCTAGGCTTGCAGGACCAAGGTAACAAGGTGATAAAGAACAAAATGTCTTGCTCTTACAATACTGTACCCATGGCTGTTGCTATTCCTACACGATGCATGTGTGGTGGTTTTATTTATCCAAGTGCTGGGTGTAACGAAGATCCAGCATGTCACAAACAAGGACTGGGAGGAGAAAGAGTCAAATGATTTTTTTCAAAAGATCAAATAGAGACAGGCAGAGATAGACCTGCAACGAAACTATTCCTTGCAGCCTGCCTATGTTTCTTTTCACCCACTGCTGTGGCAAGTGCACCTAACAGTGCTGTTCTAGGTTCCTACATATTCCACCACAAAGCTGATGCAGCTTTCTTTCTCCTCAGCTTTCCCACAGTAAGCCCAGGCTTTGAGAACATAAACATATTGAGATAGATAAAATACTGATGTATGTGTGATCTCCTTTTGATCAGTAGAGTCATTCCCAGCAGCCAAAAATGATTCTGATTAGAGAAAATGAAGAGACATCCCTTCTGTCCTCTGCACTGTCACTGGTCAAGTCACTTCAGTGTGAGATTTCTGAGAAGTAGACTAGCTAAAGTGGTGGGGACACTTGAATTAGCCAAGAAAGCAGTTCAAAAGATGCTCACAGACCGCATGCCAAGGTGAAAAATGCAAATGGTATCCCATCCTCAGTGTGTAACCTCCCCTCACAGCTCTTCCTGTACAGAAAGGATTTAGTGACAGTGCAACCAACACCTGTGCACTGGAAAAAGAAACCTAGGAAAGGTGAATTAAAGGTATTTATACAGTCAGCTGCTTACTGAATGTGTGATACTGTCAAATAGCCATGCAAACAGCCCCTGTTCCTGTTTTTGACCCTAATTTTCCCTTCATTTTCAATTCTGTGTCTGCACTGTGGAAAAGCAGAGTTCTCAGGTAAAAGGATCAAGGCAAGTGTAGGCAGCACCACTTCTCAGTGCTAGTGCTTCTAGGGCAGAAAAATTCGCTTCAAATCCCTGTCAGGAAACAGTTTTTTTAGCAAGCTGATACTCTTCTCCTTTTACAGACTCATCAAATGAACATCAAAATGATGACAGAGTTTTCCTTGGCCCATTTCCTATGGCAGCAAAGCATCTTCCCAGCCTTGCCCCTCCACCTCCCCGGCATACTGTAAGTTTCATTGTTGTTGAAGTAGGTTATCTAGAGGTCAGTAGGCTAACAGGGTGTTTGGATTTCCTAAAATTGTGCCTGTCCTTAAACGTGGCAAATCGGATTGTTTACACACCACTCCGTGAGCCTGGACCGCACACTAAAAGCCGCATACAATGCTGCTATTTCTGCTTCCCTTCTCCCTCCCCCTTCAGTGTGGGTATTTCAGCTTTCTGTGGGGGGGCTCATTAAGGTTCGTAAAACCCAGTAAAGAAGTTGGCTGGAGACACTTGTAATTCTACAGGTCCACCATGTGGGATATGCAATAAAAAAAATTGCATAGCTGGAAAGAGATGTCCTCAATAAAAGACTTAATTGAAAGCAGCCCTGATGGTCAAAATGGTATCAAGAGGAAGGAACTACCCTGACACTCAGGTTTGCATTTGTTTCCTCTGACACTGATTTCCTGTATGGCTCTGAGCAAGGCACTTAATTTCTTCAGAGCTCTGTTTCCTACCCATAAAATGGGGATAAGATTGCTTTTATTTTACTGCGTTTTATCTCACCTAGTTGGACTGTGAGTCCTTCTGCACAGAACTTGTCTCTAGCTAGCTAACGCTATCCATTTGGAATGGCTGTTTAAGGTGCCAGCATTACACTGTCAAAAGCCAGGCAATATCTCTGTCCTCTTCTGCTATTTTGGGGCTCAAGAGGATTTTATTATGAGGCAGAGGAGTGAGTATTACATTCTGCTCTTCTTCCTAGACCAGGAAAAATGCCACTTTGCAAGAGCTCCCTTGAATTATTGAGGGCCCTTTTGGGGCTTAATTAAGAACCGCTTCATTCTTATTTACCCCAGTGTACTTCCACTGAGATAAATTCAGTGGCTTCACAGGTACTGTACATTCTGTGTTTTCTCAATAAAAACATACCCATAAAAGATCAGCCCAATTCATATTCTAAACTGGAAATTTTCCAGTAATGTCAACAGCTTTGGACTGAGTATGAGAAACAAGAAAGAACCTCCAAAAATACTTTTTGACTTCTAAAGTAGTAATAATCATAAAAAAGTCCTAGTTCTAGTTGAAGGGAGTGACATTTCTATGTCACTATGACATTTTTGCTCTTTGTAACCTCAATATTCAAACTCAATCTTAACTTTGGCTAATGTTCATTGAAAATACAGCATAGCATAGACACTTAATACTCCTACTATGTTTTCTTGCACATTTGTGTCATGCAAATAATGTTAGAAATCACACATTACTTCACTTACAGGTTGACACTCAAACATGATATGTAAGAAAGGCCTTAGGTGCACAGTGAAATTTTGGGCCAGAAGAGGACAGCTTTGGAGATGCAGAAAAATGACAGGAATTTTCAAAACTTCTGTGTCTACCTCAAGGGTACAGAAGGCTAAGGAACTCTTACCGGAATATTGAAACATATATAATAAAGTGCACTTGTGAGGTTCACAACATTCTGTCTTTTTGTCATGGCTTCATATTCTCTCCCTCCTTCTGTGCATGTCTGGCACCCACCTGGGAATCATCCAGGATCCCGGTGGTGAGCAGCAAGTAGTGGCAGGAATCCATCCACATTTAGAAAAAGTAGACAAAATGGCAAAGTAGAAGCCCTTCCAATTACTATTGCCCATCACACCACTTTTAATTGTACCTGTGCCAGACAGGTGCAGGAGAGATACTATGATATTAGGAACAACACTGAGGACAAAGAACCTAACATCCACCCCAAACTCATGCTTGTATAATCATGAAGACCACTTGAAGAATGATCTCCACCTGCCTGCTGTGCTGAGGGAATGTAAGGCCAGGGTGAGTGCATGCAAATGCTCTACACCTGAGCAGCACAGTCCTCTTCAATATACTGCTGATTAAGGCAACCATAAAAACGAGAGTGGCCCATAAGTTGGGGTAGTGACTATATGTGGGTGTTTTCTATGGTTTGCAAAGAGGAAGGTTGCTATAGCACTTACTGTGTGGTTTTTAGAACTACTAAATATTTGATGAGTAGCTGCAGCAAGTTGTTCCAATTCTCTTTGGGTAATCTGGGAGAAACAGAAGAAAAGGAGTTATCATCTTTAGCAGAAAGTAGTCTGATGTATGTTTGAACCTTATTGTTGTTTGACTTCTGTAACACATAGGTTTAGTTCTTGGTATCTTTGAAGTTAAAATTGAGTGTTGTTTTTTCTTAATTAATATACTGTTAATGATAAGTAGCTGAGGCAGAGGGTGTGGATAAGACAAGTTGCGATTGTCTGTGTCAGCCTGGGAATTACTTGTTCTAGAAGAAAAGGCAGAGAAGTTGCCAGGAGTGGGCTGTCTGAAATATTGAGAGAAGAGAGGTCATTCGTAGTCAGAAAGGTTGTTGATGATCAGTGTCAGGGTTCTGAAGGGCACAGAAATGGTCCTCAGACTGCTTCCCCTGTTGTTCTGTGTAGTGGGATGTGTTTAAGTTGGTGCTACTGTGGGAAGATGAATTGTGATGGTGTTCCTCTGACTGCTTTATGTCAATGTAGAGAAAGCACAGCCAGGTGTGACCCTTCCCAAACCAGAAATAAGTTTGGGGCTTGGGGGAGTCACAGCTCCTGTCATTGCCTTAAGTAGAGAGTCAGGCAGGAATGTGAGGGGAATATGTGGCTGAGCAAAGGGACTTGACAGAGTTGCTCTGTGTCTGTTGGTCATGAACTTTGTGTGCTTTGAGAAAGAAGAATGAAAATATGATGTTCAGTTAGTTAAGCAGGTGGAAAGCATTTCTAGACAGAAGACAGAACCAGGCTTGAAAAGACGAGTGATGAGAGTTCACAGATAAACGAGTACGCTGGCATCTGTTGAGGGTAGAATGGGGAGCTGTACAAAAGCCATCAGAGAAACAGGACGGAGAATAATGGGGCAGCGAACAGAGCACTTGGGTTCTCCCTACACTAATGCCAAGGGTATGGCAATAAAAAAGAAGTATTCAAACTCTTAGATCACAGCCAAAGCTGTGTTATAAGAGGTATTGCGGAAACCTGGCAGATGGATTGTATGACTGCCATATCAGAATAAATTGCTGTGGAAGGGAGACAGGGAAACAGGAGCAAAGGTTTGCACTGCATGCCAAGAATGCATAGACTTTCTCCAGAGAAGAAGAGGTGAGCAGCTAGTTTACTGTCAGATGCTTCTGGGAAATAAAATTAAAAATCTGTAAGTCTTTTGAGGTCACAAAACTGAGTGGAGGAGTTAGAGTAGAATCTGTCTTTGAGTAACTACTAGAAGGATTTTAAAAGGTGGTTCATGGAGGAGTTTTAATAAAAGACACAACAGGACAAAACTAATCAAAATCTTGGAGTGTGCTGAGAAATTTAACTGTAGGAATGTGAAGAAAGCAGTAAAAGATGTGATTTCTACCTCTTATTTGAAGAAACTGACAAAGAATCTGAAGTTCTAAGATAATTTAAATGAAGAAGATCTCCTGAAATAGCTTGAAAGTGGTAGTGGTAAAGCACCTGAGCTCAAAGGAAAGGAATGTGTTAAAGCAATGGAGGGGACTATAGACTTGAAAAAAGTGGCCCTCAATAGGCTTCTTAGTGGGATTTTAACAAGGTATCTGACTTCTAAATCAAAGAAGGTAAGGAGTGTTAGCTGATTTGGTCCCCACTTGTGTGTTCCTTGTCAGTCCTAAGTCTCTATTTCTCTCTTATGCTCCCAGTTCTGTGTACAATTGCATTCACTGTTCATCTTGAGGCTTTTAGGATTTCCCATACACATAAACATCCAAGGTTAAGTAGAGAATTCTACAAACAATCTTCACAAAGTCTTTCAATTATTGAGAAGGGTGGGAGGGAAGGAAAGGTTAATTATGATTTCCTTCTGCTTTTGAACACAGCCAGAATAATTTATTTTGGTCTACTTAACACACAGCCCATTAAAGTGACTTCAGAAGATCCTCTAGTCTGTCACTGCCAGCATGCTGTCCTCTGGGAGTGGAGAACAGAGGAGTATCCAGGTGTGTCCTGGTGTTATCTTAAAAGACACCTGCAGGCTGCAGTGTTGCCTTGATTATCTGCACACCTCTACAAATGCTCAGCTTTGGTTTTGTTCTTTATGGTATGTCAATCATCAGCTGTAGAAACTGGAGTCAAGAGAAAGCTAGCAAACTGGCTTCAGACTAAGACAATAGTAGTCAGACACTTTGATCAGTGTTGCTCAGGCTAATGGTGGAGAAAAAATAATGGGGGTGTTTTTTCAGTTCTAATAGTAGTGTGTTTGGTCCTACCAAGTAGATCTAAGAGACACAAAGCTTATAAGGGCTGCTGATGTTCCTGTTGAAAAATAAGGCACTTTCTAAGCCTAGATGGATTTTTCTTACAAGTATCTACAAATTGTCTCATATTTAAAGATGTGAAGCTTTTTGTCCAAGATGTAATATCAAACTCTGTCTTATCCTTTCATTTCAAAGCAGGTGTCTCAATAATAGAATGAGGGCCAAATATGTTCTGTAGGAATAGTTCCCCCTTTTGAAGGGGGGGATGATAGAAAAGAGACAGTTTTGAATTTGAGACTTCCAGTCTGTGTAGAAAAGGGCTAGTGTGTCCAGAGACGGTTGCTGAAGAACATGGAAGACTGAGTATCTTAGGACAGGCAAATTGACACACTAATCATTCGAGTAGGGAGAAGACTCCTCCTAATTGGGGTGTATGTGTGGGTGTGAAGATTTTTGTTCTGATCCTTGATTGCAGTGTGACTCTGCCTCATGCATGGCACAAGTACCACACTTGCTGGGTCAGATTTGGACATCACCGAGACAGAAGATGGGGCACCTCCAGTGTTTCTATGGAGGTGAGCCCTTGGGCAAGTCTGTGGTAGACTCAGTTCCCAGGCCTACTGCAGGCGTAAATCAAGGTATACAGACCAGTACCTCATTGTGCTACTGATCTCTGCACTGCTGAGTGGGAACCAAAAGATTTAGAAATGGAGTTTGGATGCTGTGCAGGACCCTTGGCTGTTCAGCACTGAGTCCTTCTATCTAGAAAGCAGTTGAACAACAAGAAATTGTGCTTTCCTGGGAGGTGCCTCCTGTTACTGTTTGCCTGATTAATTTGCCAGACAGTGTGTCTGTGGAAAGACCAAGTGTATGTTGGAGAAGCACAGTGCAGCTCTTGGTTGATGCCAGGCTTATGGCTTACAAACTACATTGAGTGAGTTGTGGGCTAAAGGAGAAGTTATGAATCTGGAGAGACCAAGGGTGCTCTGTCAGTCCTGAGTGCTGTTACCGTCAGATGAGGATGTGGAGATGTGGATGGTGCAACCAAATTAGAGGTACAGAAACCAAGCAAAATCCCATGCTAGTGTTCTCGGAGGGGCAGTCCTGCTCAATTGGAAGGGGACTTCTCTGGGGCTATGAAACTTCTTTTTCTGGAACAAAACAATGCACCTCGGTCTTGTAAACTTCATTTAATAGTACTTGGGTTTTAGGAAAAGCCAATTAACAAGTGGGCCCTGTCCACATTCACCCCAATATTCAAGACTGTAGATTTCTGTTGTATTCTGAGATGATTTTTCTCCCCTCACCCCAGTTTCTGGGTGCATCATGGTTACTGCTGCAGAGCAGCATTTCCACAGTGAGATATTTTTGAACCTGCAGACTGTTCCCTGTCAAGTCAATTCAAAGGCTTGGTTTTGCTTCTTATGCAGGAGTCTTTTGTGTTTTCTAGGTCAATATATATGACGATATGTAGGAGAATGCTTTCTTCTTTTTGCTCACAGTAATTCCCCACTGAGTTGTGTGTTCTCCACAGTCCTTAACATGTCTGGAGGAAGGGAACAAGTAGAGTCCTTACCAGCAAGCTTACAGGTAAATGGTCTCAATGGTCTGCTCTTATCCAAAAGGGCTTCCTGATGGATAGAGCTAGACTTGCAGCTGAAGACTCTATTTCCATGCAGCAGATGTCATTTTCCTGTTCTAACAGTACAGCTGGTCATGTGTTTTGCATTTTTCTTGACATAGAAGTGCATAGGGGTAGATATATACACTTGTATCTGAACTGCTTCAGATACTGCCTGCAGCTCTTGCTAGGGCTGTCTGAATAGGTCAGCGTTTCCAGAACTGAAATACCTAAAAAGTGTTTGAACCTATATTTGGGAATCTGAATGGGTGGCCAGCTTTATTTTTTTTTTTCCTGAGAGGATGTAAAACAGATGCTACCAACCACCAAAATCAGTGCCAGCTTTGATTTCTCAGCTCTGACAGGAACGTATGCCTGCTTTTATTTCCTCTATAGCTCCAGTCCTTTAGTTCCACAAAAACACAAAAGGGAACTCTGCAACATGGAAAATACTGAATGTCTGATCCAAAGCATGTTGAAATGTATGCAAATCACTATCATGGGCTTTGGATCAGGTCCTAAGTAAACTAATTCTTGGATTGTCACCTCTGGTCATAATAACCCTTTGTTTTGCCTTTTTAATGATAAATGATTATGTTATAAAAAGCCTTATGCAATTTCTGGCATGGTTAGACATCAAATGCGAGGTGTGTAATCTTAGAAATGCTCTAGCTAGTTTCTTGGGTTGTGTAACAAATAATTATGGAATCTCACTGAGTCTTGCTTTATTATTACACAGCTCCGAGCTCTTACCCCCAGTGGCTTTACATGCTTGTTAATATTTAAGCTATCTTGTAGCTTGGGTAATTTGTAATGAGCTTTCTGTTGTTGTTACTGAAGCTAATATTAAACAAAAGTAGTTGCCGGGCAAAAAGGTGTGATGGATGATTTGTTCTTCTGAAAGTGCTTTTCCTTGTTTTGATACCTTTTGGCTGATTCTGAAATACAAGTATGAAATAGAAAGATCTTCCAAAGCCATCCTTGTGTGCTTCTCTAGCTAATCAGGAACACACAGCACTGCTACTTCTCAGCAGGCTGGGCAGTGGTGGGCAGGAAGGTTTGCCATCAAGAATGTTTTTGTATAAAATATAGGTCACTTAAAGATGGTGGTTTTGCTTACTAATACTAAAGCTCTAGCCAAAGCCTATTAAAACAGAGGAGGTCTTCTGACTACAGAAAGTATCTAGGCTTATAGAAAGGACCCAAAGGATTTGGCCAATCTTTGCTGTGAAAGAGGTAGATAAGACAGCTCTTGTTCCTGATGGTTTTGTCCTGTCCTGCTAAACAATGAAATCTTTCTTTGCCAGTTCTAGTCAAACTCCAAGAATTTTCTAGTTACTTATTCAAGACATTTGTGGTCTGTCTTTAGGGTCAGAAGGACAGATCAAAACCAGAAAATTTTTGTGCAGAATTGGAGCTAGTCTTTGCAGGCCAGTGCTTCTGCTAACATAGACGGTAGACGAGGCTAGGCTTCAAGAATGGAATGTGCAAAATGAATGATCCTCGCATGGGTGGTGGGGTGAGGGATCACCTGGACAGGTTTCAAGCATGACTTACTGTTAACCTCCCCCTACTCCATGAGCTTTCAAGGTCTTCACAGGGACCTGAGGACAGCATGTACTGCATGATCTACAAAATCCCATGCTGCTTGCTTAAAGACGAGGGGATAGAGCTGCAC
The DNA here is from genome assembly GCA_013397565.1 of Ptilonorhynchus violaceus. NCBI lineage: Eukaryota > Metazoa > Chordata > Aves > Passeriformes > Ptilonorhynchidae > Ptilonorhynchus > Ptilonorhynchus violaceus. The sequence continues at coordinate 12,534 of VZRJ01009846.1, read as the reverse complement.
ACCTAATACTGGGTTCAGGCTTGCCTACCAAAGCTGGAGTGTGTCTGGGGTCTTGATATGTAGCAACTTTTAATGGTGAAAAAAAAACCAACTTCAGGTAGGCTCTGAACCATCACTTACCACACAGGAGTGCTGCTTTGAGTTTTATAATGGAGAACAAAAGTCCAAATTGAGTTGCACTTGGAGAAAACTGTAGCAACAATCAAAGATAATTTGTCCATGCCTACCAATTCACTTGTGTTTGGATAATATGGGTCCATGGTATACTCAGCTCCCAAATCCTGTCTATGGCTGGAGGCCTCCCACCCCTGTACATTTGTCAGCCACATGTACTTCTCAAAGCAAGGTACAGTAAAGGTAAAACAGGTTCACAAGGTTGACCAAGATGACAGGTGGATTTATTATAACTCTTCAAGGGATTTCTCATAAGGGGATTTAATGCAGGTCTCAAGTTGTAAGTGAAGCACTTAAGGGAATCGTTGCAAATCTCTCCCAGATGACAACTGTTGACCCTGTGGCCTGTTACCAGGTGGCACTTTCAGAGCAAAATAGTGGTTCTTCACATGAAACAAATCTGACTGTGAAATTCAACTGAAGAAGTTGGGATGGGCTCAAAAAGTGACAGGACACATTTGTGAAGGAAAAGTTCTTCAGGGCTATTAAGCACAAGGATCCTGTTTTGATTTACGAATATCCTAATCTTCATGCAGGGTTAGGAAGTACTTTAGGACTATGTTTACCCACTGTTGACCATTCCCTAAGATATGGAGAATAAGTGTACTGGAGACAGGACCTTGGGCTAATCAAACAATTTTTTTTGACGTAGGAAAGGTGGATTTTTATATTGGACGTGTCTGAAGGGATTTTGGAATTATACGGCTTCCTATGAAAAGATTAATAACAATTCTCACAATATAGCCTGGTGTTTCTCGTGACATTTTCCCACCAACTACAGGTCAGTTGGAAAGCCCTATATAGGTTGGTTGTAAATTTGGACTTTTAGTAAGATGTATTTGAGCTGCATGGAATGTGCTGGAGTTCTCTTGGACAGAGCAGCCAGGGAAGAGGTAATTCACCCAGCAGGGCATGCTGGTGGTAGTCTAGCAAACCTGTCTGCCCTGCTTGGGTCTTCTGGCATCCCATACAGGTCCAGGCTGGGAGATGCTGCCAGAACTCACAGGTTCAAGTGTAGCATATGGGCCCCTGGGGTGAGGAACAGCATACTCACCTGTACCACTTGAGGTGCAGGTGCAGGCTACTGTCCCGAAAGAGACATTCCCTTGCTTTCCCACATCAAAAGGATGGATTCCTTCTTTTTAGTAGCATGTGGGTCTTCCTCTGATTGCAGAATAAGAAACTGGCTCTACAAGTCTTTTTTCATACAAGACCTTTATTTTTCATGTTCCCATTTACATCAGTGAAACTTGAAGGCTTAAGACCTATTATTTTTGTAGCTTGGAGCCCTCTGTTCATAGTTCAAATGTGACAAAATTTAATCCATATACTGTCATATGATGCAGCTTTTCACCAAGACAAACTTATTTCAGTGAATACAAATATGTATTTATTTGTGCAGCCATAAAAATGCTATTCATGTTTCTTTTCATATAGTGTAAATGGTGAGTTGCCATATAATTGAGTCTTTTATTTGTAGATAAAATGTTGATGTATTATTCAGATTGTGTATTGATGGGCCCTTTGCTATTATTTTTATCAGATGATATAAAAAATTTTGGTTTTTTTTTCCCTTCTTATTTTGTGTAGAGTTACTAAAGTAAAGCACATACCGAAGCAAATCAAGCAAATGAAAAGCAATACAATGTTAGACAGTGTTGATCAGGTCTCTGAAAAATAAACCAAATTAAAGTTGAAGTGTGAATAACTTCAAATAAGATCTTTTCCCCTTCCTAATTGAAAATTATATTCTGGTTTTGTTCTCACTGTCATTTTATTTTAATGAAAAAAAAAGTGAATTCTATTTAAATCTTTAGGGTTTTTTTATGTTCTGTCTGTAGAACTAATAGAGTAAGGAGAGACAGCCTTATGCAAATAGGGCCACCAGGCAAGCTTCTCTACTAGTCTGTACATATAAACATCTCAGAGCTCAGGTGTGTTTTGAGCCTGATATGGGTGATCAACACGGTATAGTTATCATGCACCAGTGTAACTTGAACAGTAGTTGAGTTTATGTGATAGAAAATGGTGATAACATATCTACGCATTGATGGGCAGAAGGGAACCCCCAGGGCTCAGAGCCATACATGGTGATAAGAGTGTTTAGGTTGGAAACTTATAAACCTCTAGACTTGTGACTGATACGGTGTCAGGCAGAGGCCTTCAGGAGACTAAGTTGTTCCCTCCTCCCTTCTCAGGCTCCTTCCAGTTGCTCCTGTGTTTGGCAGTTGATAGTCTTGAGAGGCAGCAGGGGTTGGTAGGGCTTGGGCAAAGCTGGTATCTCTGCAGACATCCTGTGGAGTAGCTTTGGCTAGAAGAACATGAATCTGTAACTCTTTGGACCTCAGGGTTTTCTCCAAGGTCTCAGTCCTCATGGGTGAGGGAGTAACTTTCCCCTGCTTCGCTGAAGAATGATGAGTCCTTGTCCTTGAGTATGTGACGAGGACTGTGATACTGCCTATCATGACTCTCCAAAGAATGAATGTGTATTTTGAAGGTTTAGGAGTTTTGTTCTGCCCATTAAGGGGATGTGCCCTTGGAAGACCTGGTCTGTGAGATCTTCCAGGTGTTGCCCATTGATTTCACCTCCCACAGGAGTCAAAATGCTGCTTCTCTCTACGGTAAGGGTGGCATTGTATGAGATGGAGACTTTTCTTGCCAGTCTGTGGAATGAGCTGTTGATGCATAAAAGCAGGCATGCTTGGTTACTTAACCTATTCTTTGTTGCATGCTGAGAACTTCAGAAGAACTGGATGCAGCCTGGCCCATGGTAAGCTCAGCACCCTGAAATCCCATTGGCTTCTCACAACTTACTGCAGTTGTGGCCTTATGGCCCTTTGAAATAAGTTGAAGATCCAGGAAAAGAGTTACTATGCAATTAATCAGCCTGTTCAATATCTTAATATCTCAAATTTGGCTCTTAAAGTTGAGTTTACAGAAATGCAGCAGAGAAATATGAAAATATATAGCGGACTATCAGATGAAAATGAGTTTTATGATTTTTTTTTTGGCTTTATGCCAAAATAAGCCTCTTGCTCAAAACAGAGTTTGATGCCAGTGTTTGAGTCTTCTAATTTGAACACTTATTTGGCCTTTTAATAATGCAGGGGATGCAAAAATACCCCTTCATGACACTGGTTGCTCAATTTGGCTGGGGTTTCCCATTACCTTCTTTCCCAGACTATTTATAGTATAGCAATTAAGATTAATGTACAGCTGCTCACATTTAGTTCCTGGCTCAGCTGGATTTTGAGCCACTCCCAACAACAGCAGAATGACTGAGATATTTAATGTCCATGAGAACTCCTGCTGAAATCAGCTGGAGCTATCTGTCATGTAGATAGATACATGCATATCTTGAAAACAGATGGACCTTTTTTGGTTTTTTCCCCATTGTGAAATGAAATTTTGAAGCTGGAGTCGAACAGGATGTACTTCCCAGTCAATGTATGGAAATACATTTTCAGTTTTTCTGTCTGTTCTTGCCATTGAAAGGGTAATTTATCAAATAAATAGAAGGGAGCTCATTATGTGCATCCATTCCTAACAGTTCTTTGGAGAAGAAATATCCACACAATTCAAGTGTTTTACAGTTGTTGTGAAATGAGGAAATACAGTGATTGGTTTGTGTGGTTTTCTTTGTTGCCTGCCAGCTTTTGTGGCTTGTGTATCTGGGCTTGGATGTAAATGGTATCAGTAGAAACTGTGTAGGCATGGTCTGGGGGCTGCATGTACCACTTTGAGGAACATACTCTAGTAATAAGTGTACAACACCAATAAACCTTCCTTTTGTGTTGCAGGTCCCTGTGACACTCCTGTGCTGCACTTTGTATAGTGATGGCTCATGGATCCAGGCTATTGGCACAATCTCTGATTGTAGGAAGCTACTTGCTGGCTTTGTATCAGAGGAGATGGATGGATGGTGCTTACAAAAGCAACCAACCAAAATAAATTGAACTCAAGCAGTGTTCAATCCTGTTTTGCAAGCAATTAAATAAGAATGAATATGATGATACAGTTTTGTCAGACCTCATCACATCTGGGAGACCTGTAGGCACCAGTCTGCTAAGCCAGACTTCTTGTTCTGGTAAGGAAGAGCAGAACTGTGCCAAAGGGAAGGGTCCCACGGCTTAGATTATTATCTGAGTTAGATTCAAGTCTGGGTGCATGTGACTCTTCAGAAATTGCAAAACCTCATTTCTTATAGGATGCTATGATAGGGTGTGCAAGGTACCACAAGGAGCCTGGCTTTTCGACTGCAGTGTCCCCTGTACTAGAATAGATTCTGGTGAAGTAACAGCTGCCTGTGTTCCTAATAAAGCTGACTTCCAGAAGTACTCCAACTGGAAAAAAAAAAGGCTTCGTTTACAACAGGTTTTTATACACCCTGACACCAAGCTGGCTGAAAAAATTTAATAACTTTAGTTCTCCCATGTACCTGTACATCTATAATAATATGATTTAAATATTTAAATCATTCTTTCTTTTTCAGAGGTTCTTTTTCTCACTTGGAATAAATCTCCTGACTTCCATTGAGTCAGGGCCCTGAGAACAACTTTTTCCTTTTAATTGCACAAGACTGTTTCCTTTCCATAACAACTAGTTAGATTGGATGATGCAGGAATTCTATAGGAAGAAAAGGAGTGTGATCCTTTAATTTAAATAGTTCACTACAGTGATATGTGCACTGAATTAAAAGGTGCTAAAATAATGGTGTACAGTGGTCCAGTTTTTTGGTTTATTAGCTTTAAGATGTTTTGCTACAAGGGCTTTTTCAAATGTAACACACATATATGTGAAAATAGTTACTAGCTGCTGATACCACACGGTGACCTGAATAAAAACGCTTTTTTGGTATCTTAGAGTAAGACAGTAAACTGCCACTTTGGTTAATTAGCACAAACACCAACTCTAGAACTATATCCCATGCTCTTCTCTGTTATACAAATTTACTCATCCAACTAACAGGTCTTTGGCACCATTGCACTGTTCACAAACCAGTAGGTGACCTGTTTGATTTCTAGCTGCTTCAGCTGTTTCCCACATTGAGGCGGCATCTCTACACAGTAAGAAAATCCAGCATAATTCCCCAACAGTTAAATACAACTACAAAAATGTACACATTCCATTTTTTTTCAGGATAGTTGGAGGATGTCTTGTTCTTGAGATTTCATTTGTACAAGGAAAAAAGCGTGTCTAACATAAACCTTACTGATGCAAACATTAATTAAAGTTTGGGTAATCTTACAGTCCTTGCTCTGGTTGGTTGCAGTGGAGAGGAAGATATTATAATAAGAAGATAACAGTGTATGCTGAGCTTGTCAAGTCACCTGGTCAGATTTGAACTTCTTATCTGTGGTGATAGAAAGAATTATGCAAAGAGGAAATCCTCCCTTGCCGCCACTGGTAACAGTATGGAGTGGGGGAAATTTATTCCCAGCAAAGTATAAAATCCCCCCTTTGTATGAAGGGGGGAGAAATGGGGAGCAGTACCCAGTTCCTGTGGAACAGGAAAATTCTAACCTGAATTTTCCTGGGGAACTCTGACAAGTGTTTTATTTTGCCAGCTGTGGAAGACCCAAGAGTTGCCCACTTTCCTTGGGAAAGGGCATGCCTGTAGTATACTTTAAATTTTCTTTGGCCAAGGTCTTAGCAGTGGTTTTGCTACAGGATGGGTGGGCTTTGGCTTAGGAGCTCTGACCAGGCAAAATACAGTTTATATGCCTTATCTTCCCAATTTAGGATTTGGAAGGAGAGATGCTATCTCTAACAGACTTAGGGCAAACTCATCTTAGCAGAGGATGCTAAGGCATCAGAAGAGTCTATGGCCAGTTCTGTCATTTTGTGCTCAGTGTTTTGTAGACTAGATTCAAAGGCAAAATTGCTTCTATTTCCTTAAGGATAGCCATGGATAAGAGCAAGTAAGATAAGGGAGCAAAGGGAAGTGAAAGGGGGAAGGCTGTTTCTCTGACTGAACAAGGTTATTGAAATGTTACACTGAAGGGGGGTTTTTTTGGTGGTTATTACTGAGAAGGTTGAGTAACTGCAGTCTGTACTCTGTTGTCATGTCTGTCATGTCATATTTAAAGCCTGGCTGCTTTAAATATAATTTATAGCTTCTTTGTCCTTTTTTAACCTGCTTCTTCTGGACCTGGGGGGTGTGGGAAGAACCTGACATGACTCCAGGTATTGTGACACAGAGAGCTATGCCTTTGCCATGTTCTTACGATCAGGCAGAAAGAGACGATCCAGAGAAGTTCAGAGAAACACAGAAATGACTAGGGGGCTTCCTGGACTGACTTATGAGGAAAAAATTGGGAAAGCTGCTGCTGTACATCTGTACAGCTCTGCTAAATGATTAATGGGGAATGTGATGATAACATACAACTAATTGAGGCTTGTATATGCCAAAGCGAGGGGAATTACTTTGGTGTTGTATGAGGATGAATAATGAGCACATACCACTGTATTGAAGATGGCTCTGTGAAGCACCCAGAGCAACAGCAGTTGCTTGATGGTGAAAGAGAATTGCATTAGACGCTTGTTTTAGGAATAACATTAAAAATCTGCTATCACCTGGTTATGCAACTTAACTTTTTTCACAAAGAAAACCACATCTTTTCATTGCTTAAGGTGTTTTTAAAAAAGGTACTAAATACTGCCTTGCTTCATAAATTATTAAAAATAAACTGAAAGAAACCGCAATGGAGGGAAAGTGAGCTGGGCAATTCCAGAAGACTTTCATGCCCATGTTTTTATAGATTCTTATTAGAAACCTAGTGAAGATACTTCTGTAGTAAGATGCTGTGGTTCTCAACAGTAAATGCTGTAGAAGGAATTAAAATAGACAGTTTAGCATCATATGTCTGGTTTGGAACACCATGGGTAATCTCTGAGGTTTTACAGAAAATTGTCTTTTCAAAACTTCAAGTAAGATTGGCAACTTCTACTTGGAATGCTGAAGTTTATCTGCCTGTTTGTAAAAGCTACTGACAAAAATACTAGGTTAGGAAATTGGAGTTCCAAGTTTCTGCTGAAACTTTAAGATCCCTAAGGCAGGTAACTGAAAGATCAACAAAATAAAAAATGAATTTCACAGAAATCTTACTTAAGAGTTCTCTGTCCAGTGAGGTAGCCTGGGACACCTCATGGAGCCACAGAATGCCTGTAGTGAAGCCAGTTTGGCTCAGGTATGGTATTCATTAACATTGTTTCTCTACAGTGGACTAAAAATACTTTAGTATTAGGATAAACATGAAATACACTATTTATGTGAAGGGTTACTAGCTGACTTTCAGATGTTATGGGAGTTATACTCCAGCAACAAATTATTACTTAAAATAACAACAGCAATCCAAACATAGCTAAAATAAACCCATTCAAACCCAAACCAGGTAAATTATACTTATTAAAACATTTACGAACACTTACATACTGCCTATAAACACGTGCTCCATGAATAGTTATGATCAGGAAGCAACTACAGTGGAATCTGGAAAATTAGGTGTCAGCCTATTTTTGCTATTTTTTCCTCTCACATGTTTTTCTACCTTATGGTCCTGGGTGCTACATATTCTGCTCAAGACATTGTACTGAAGAGTAGAGTTGTATTGCTCCATCTTGAATATTCTCTGCTATTACAGATATGAAAGAACCCACAAAAGCATTGCTTTTCTCCATAGCAAAGGAGGCTATTAGTATGTCATGCTGCTTGAAAGAGCTCTGAAATTTTGAAACAGGTCATAACAAAGAAAACAATACCATGGTGCAAGAGCACAAATATAATGACAGTGTATTCTCTCAATCCTTCCTCATACTCTCCCCCTCTGGCTCTGGAAAAGAGGACAAAGGCCTAGTCCATCCAGAAATATGGAGGTATAACTGCCTGAAGGCAATAGCAATATTTAACTCCTATGCAGGGCTGAAGACTATGTGCATTACCAACTTTCTGAAGCTGACAATAGTCAGCCTAAACAATGATGACAACCTAAACAATGATGTGTTAATATGTTTGGATGTTTAGAAAGGGTGAGGTGTTCTGTAGCTATTTGTCTGATTTTATGGTGGGATATTTGCACTTCGTAGATGTCTTCTCTGAATCTGGTTTTGAGACTTCTGAGAGACAATGAAGACTGGAGAATTTATTCAAGAGGAAAATGATTCCAGGACGTAAATGAAAGATGGAACAGTATTCCCCCCCATCATTAAAGAGCTACTGTAGTGCTCGGCAAAGTTGCAACAGGATACAAACACCCTTGCTAAAATCACAACTTAGTGCCTTGAATTTGGCTGGAGGTGGATTTCAACTTTGTTTTTGTCTGCTTCAGACTTGAAAGGCAAAAAGCCTGACACAACAAAGGGACTGACTCTCTTGCCTGTTATTAAATGAAACACCTCCCCCAGTCCAGTGAAGAATTGTGCAAAATCTGGATTTTGGTTCAGAAGTGCTATCCTTCTATGTAGGGCTGTGGTTGTTCTCCTTGCTCTTGTATAGGAAGTTTCACCTTGGGCTACTTAAGGCATGGTGTGAAGATGAAGGGCATATGGATCTGAGTCCTTTGCATATGCTTTTTTCTGGGGTGAAATTTCTTTTTGCTGAGGGTCTTCTGTGCGTGAAACATCCAGCCCTTAAGAATCACCCTTTTGAAAAAGGGTCTGGGCTAGAAGAAAACTGACAAGTTCCCAAGACAAAATTCCATCCAACCTCTTTCGGTCTTCTCAGCATCTAGTGTGATACCAAAGGCTGCACTTTTTTGCTTAGAAGCTTTCACTAAAGACCTGTGTTGCCTCAACTCTAAAGGAGAATAGGCACAGTATCATTGTATTATCCTGCTGCATGGACTCTATGTAATATATGCAAGCTGCTATCTACAGATGACTTTTGCAAGCTTATTTCTTCTGTGAGTTCATGTTTGGCAGCCATTAATTCCTGAAGTGCACAAACTTCTGCTTAAACATCTCCTTTGTATTAATTTGGTCTTAATCCATGAAAGAGAAGATTATGCGGTTTTGCTGCTCAGCAGGTTAAAATTTGAAGAGATTTAGGAAAGTGGTTAGGACTAATATTATTCAGGTAACCATTTTAATCACTATCTGCCATAGAGGGGGCAGGATATGGAGAAGCCACCAAAAATATTCGACAAAAATATTTTGATTTTCAGATATGATTAATTTTTTCCTAGAGCAAGTTAAAACACTCAAAGCCTAAAAGAGATGAAACAGTCATGAAGGGAAAAAAAGTCTCAGGAACAAAATCTATTTATTTGGAAAGCCAAATCTCTCTTTAAAAAAGCACTTAAAACCAGAGCCCAGTCAGAATCCGAATTAATGTGTAATTCTTGTCAGGATGGTGTTGCCATCGGGCGCATGAAGAAAGTGCAGAGGGGTTGGAGCAGCCAGCGTGGGGTGTTTTCAGGTCCTCTCACATTCTGACGAAGAGAATTGTTTTGCTCCCTGTTCCAGCCAGGCTTTCTGTGCTATTGACCTAATTTTTGCGTGTGCAGTGTGTAAAAATCTCTCAAGTATCACAAACTGCACCCCACCCATCCAACAAACACGCTATGGGCAATGCAGACACCAGTAGGGTTGAAAGGGCAGGGCGACGAAGTATTGCCTTGCTGCTGCTCTGTCAAGTATCACAAGTCAAGGGGCTTTGTCTCTCTTCTGTCATCCTGATTTATTAGACGTTAAAAAAGACAAAGTACCCAGACATACAAACATCGGTGTTTTGGGAAGGTCTGCGAAATGGTTAATGCGTTTGTTCCGCACAAAAATGTAAAGTGTCGGTTCTCTGATTACCTGCTGCTGGAAAGTGTTTGGACAGGTGCTGTGTTTCACCAGCCGTCTGTCACAGTTGACAGCTCGGATTTATGGCTGTGCACCAGGGCCGGCCGTCCCCCTTGGCCGAGTCCGCTCCGAGTGCCGGGCGGGGGCTGCGGGCCGGTCCCTCCTGCCGCTCTGCCCGCCCGGCGGGGCTGCGTGCGACTGCCTCTGCCGTGTGTGCGGGGCGAGGTGACAGCACAGGCACGGCCGGGATTTTCCTTCGCGCACGTTCACTTGCGTGTGGACAAACCGTTCCCGCACTCTTGCTCGGAAACCCGGGTATGGTCTAAGCACTATCGCGAATACGGCAATTTCCACTCAAAGGTCAACAGAGGGAAATTCGTCCCTTGCCTCCTCCTAGTAGGATGATGCTCAAATAGGAGGAGACGGAGAAGACTCTGCGTTTCAGCAAGCGAAAGCCCCCCAGCCCCGCCGCCGAGCGGGCGCCGGGCAGCAGGAGATACCTGGCCGCCCTCCCACCGCCTCGCCTCAGGGACCACTCAAATCCTCATCTCGACTTTCTGGGGAAATCCAAACTGTTAGGAAATCCTAATACTGTACTGTTGACGTGCATTTCTCAACATATCCAAAAATCGAGGTTCATGGAAGATAAATAGAGAATAGAACGTTTATTAACAAGGCACATATCGAACTCCGGGGGCTTTCTTTTTTTTTTCTTTCTATTTTAATGTACTTATTTTATAAAAGTAAAAAGCCCAGTGTCATCTCTCAAACATACATTTACATGCAATTCATCTCTACTCACACTTAAATACATCCGATTAAAACATACACTTATGTATGTAATAACGCTATAATAATAAATTCCACTTTCCATCAAGATGCTTTTAACATACCCTGAAATATGATCTTCACAGATTGACAAAAGCAAAAGATACTAAGAGTTGCATACTGACAGGTCATGTGGACTCCTATAAAAAAAAGAGACGGTAAAATAGAAGCCAGAGGAAGGAGCAGATTATAGAAGGGTAGATTAATATTTGCACAGAGCCTTGAAGGCAGAATGATGTCGAAATAGTGTGTGTATGTGTGCATGCGTGTGTGTACATAAAAACCAATTCCTTCAAGGGTTGGATTACTTCATACATTAGTCACTAATCTCTCGCAATGTTCTGATGGATGTTATGGTCTGAGCTAAACACACCGTGAAATCTGCTTGAGCTGTATTGAAACAAGTCGGTGTTTTCGGCCGCAGATTGTTCTGTTTGAAGCTTTCCTTTCACAACACACCTTTGCTATTCGGAATAATTTTTGCGAGTAGGATAGAAGCTAGTCAGCGGCTGAACGTCGGTGCTGAGGGAAAAAGAGTTGGGAGAGAAACTCCAGGGTCCGAAAGAAATGTAATTAGAAAAGAAAAACAAACCAGCGCCCCAAATTTTGCTTGTCATCGTTTGTTTTGGTAATCTGTACTTACACAAGACTTAAAGGGGAAAAAAACCTGCCAATTTTTATACTTTTAAAAGTATTAATTAATACTTTAACCGAACAAACGAAACCTGAATAATCATTTCGGCAGTTGTACAAACTCTTCGAGTTCGGGGACACCACTAATTTGTAATTCAGTACCACGGGCAGTTAGACCCCCAACCTTTCCTTTTTCCGACTTAGCCTTTCTGAGGCTTTTCCTGATCATTTCTGACAATACAAATCAGCCTTAACATAACGTCGATCGTGAGAAGGCAACGCGTGCAAACTTTTTATTACCAGCAAAGACTCCCCAGCCTCCACCCTGCTGTAGGTGCCCAGCGGGGCTACCTCCTCCAAAAGCAGCCGCAGCCCGGTAGTGCCAACGACTTTCCTGGACCGAGTTTTCTTTGGACAGAGAGATTACAACAGGATTCCATGTCGTCTGCTGTCCTCCGTTGGGGGGGAGGAAAAAAAAAAAAAAAAAGGGGGGGAAGAAAAAAAAAGGCAGGCAGAATGTACAGGATTTCCACAGGCTGTCCCCACGTCGGGCAGCCCGCCTGCAAGTCTCTCTGCCTGCAAATCGCCAGCAATTCTGCAGGGCTGAGCTCCCGCGGGAAAATCTGATTTGACTCGAGGAATTGCAGAGGACTTTCATACCTGACAGTAGCCCAAGAGCAGAACCTCTCTCATCTCCCGTGACCAAAATAACGCGGGTCCATAGGTGGCACCTCTACCCGCCGGCAGGGATGGGGATGAAAGGGCGGGCAGCCTGGCTGCCCCCCCAGCCCGAGCCAAGTTTCTCGATCAAGGTTTTCCCACGACAGGCTTCCACCCCTCACGCCAGCACAGACATCACACCCTTCTCCTTATTACCGTCTTTATTTAGGGGGCAGCTTTTATTCGGGGGAAAGGAAAAAGGGAAAAAAAAGGAAAAAACATGGTGGCCGAGCGTCAATAGAATGCACACCCACATATATTACATACAAACACAAAAATAAAATACGAAAAAATTACTCTTCTCTTTCCAGTAGCAGTGGTCTTGGCCATAAGTGTAGAACGCCAGCCAGTACAGGACACAACGCCTGACATTTCCTTGAGCACTTTCCCCTC
>VZRJ01009840.1:52658-92070 GCA_013397565.1 Ptilonorhynchus violaceus | reverse complement strand
TCCTCCCGGATGATAGTTCTTGCTCTTATGTAATTAGCTCACTACAACAGAGGTTTGATGTCTGCCAACTTTCTTAAAGTAAATGCTGATCAAACAAAACTGCTGTTCACTTACCCTTCTCAGCTGAAAGGGATTTTTTTACTTAGTTCTTGAAATGTTTTTTCCTCTGAGGTTTTTTTCCCCTTTTTTTGATGAGCAATTGAAGGTGCTTTCAAGAAGTACATAAATACAATACTCTGAATTATTAAATACAAAAGAAGTAATACGTCTCTGCTTGAGTGGAGAGGGAATTAAATGATGTTTGAAGGTAGAGAGTTAAAAATAAACATAGGCCTTGTAGAATCCACTTTTATCTTTGCTTAAGGGGAGAAAATACCTATCAGAGAGCACTGGCAAAAATACATCTATGTGTGCATAATGTATACATTGCATGTGTATTTGTCCACCTAAAGTGTTTGTATAATTTGTAGAGGGCTTTAAGAATAAGCTTTCAAGCAGCTGCCCAGCTCACCACGGCATCATGCTTCCTCAAAGGTCTCAGCCTGACACTGCTTCCCTCTGTGATAGCCACCTCTTTTTTGCTTGAAAATAACAGTAAAATGACCACATTAGTTCTTTGGGAACTGGAAGCTGCATTTTACAACTCTAGACCATCTGAAGAGGAATCTTTGTCCCTATGATCATTAGTAAAAATTCTGTGGAAATACTATCCTTTTCTTTCTTCATGCCTGCTATTTTTTTGTCTACAGATGTTCATGTAACAAACATCATCTGTCTGCACAGCCTTTGACAAACTAGGAGTATCTCAGTTTAAATAGACTTACTTAAAAATTCATCAGTTGCTCTAGTATGCCAGTAATTGTACTCAGGCTGCTAACCTGACCAAAATTCACTGATGAAGAAAGTAGAATAGGAATTTAGGGGGGATTTTAGACTGGGGCAGGCCAAAAGAGAGATTAAAATGTGTGGTAAATTAGAGAATCTGGGTATCTTTTGGCTGGCCTATAACCTTATTTTAATAAATATGAGCAATGTGGTAGTTCACAGTTCAGTGCTTTAATTCATGCACTGAAATGCCAAACATTAAGATTAATACAGAAGCATTTTTATACCAATCTGCAAGTCATAAGTTCTGGTTTTCATCAATACCCAATGTCAACAAAATGCTTAGGGATTTTATCCAACCTCCTTATTCAGAAATCGAATATGAAAGCAACAATATATTTATTTCTCCATTATCTTATCTCTTTAGAGAACTTACAACTGAGTAATAAAAACAATTATGTTCTCATTATCTATTATTGCGTGGTTTAATTTATGATTTGAGTCCCTGACAGATTCCATCTAACTTGACTACTTCTGTATTTGTTAGGTCCAGTCCTAACAGCAGACAGTTGTTACTGTACCATCTACAGCATAATAGGTTTCTCCTATCTGTACATCATGTCATTTAGCTATGAGACCCTGTAATATGGAGTACATCACAGGCATATGATTTTGCAGCTGTGATTGATTCTGGTAAACTGTCTTAATCCTAGATCTATTCATTTAAATATTTTATTTTGTTCCACGCACATCCTTGAAGATCCAAGTTGTGCAAGCTGAGATACTTTGATTTTCTCTGGACCCAGGATTTTTACATATGCCTTGCAGAAATAAAGGCAGAGGTACATTGAAATAAGTGTTGGTGAAGTGGTGACATAAGAAGTAATGGATAGTGGTGGAGCTGTGAAAAGCAGAGTGGGATGGTCCTGTTATCCATTTTCAGGGCAAGTCATTGTTGCAGTGCGCGGCTCGGCTGGATGGTACGACGCCCGCAACCTCCCTGAAGCCTCACGCTGTCCAGCGGTTACCTCAGTGCATTGTGTGACAGCCGGTGGGAAAGGTACAGTGCCATGCCTTCCCTGGAGTCCCTCACAGGTTCCAAGGCTCCCTGAGCCCTGCTAGCCTGGGCAGCAGCTACCACCTGCGGCCAGTAACTCCAGGAGGGGCCGTGAAGCCACCACACGTACACCCGCTAATCCTACCCGTGCCAGTGGTTGCGCTGGCCGTTGCACACCCGACGCCTTAAGATGGGGGCAAAGAGTCGGAGGTGGACTCTCTTTATGATGTTCCACAGAAGGTGTTTATTCTTGGAGGGTCAGGGAAGGACAGCCGAACACAAAGGGGTGACAAGGGATTATATACTGAATACTGAAGCAAATGGGGGCAGAGAGAACACTGAGGGCCAATCACACGAGGGTAAGAGGGAGGAGAAAAGGCGGGGTTACAAGACATGAACCAATGGAGGTGGATGAGGGGAGGAGCAGGGGAACAAAGCCAATGGGACGTCAAGTAAGGGGCAACTTTCTGGACCTGAACCATATACAGAACATAGACTGGCAACTAACCAGGCAATCAACTGAAGAGGGGAACATACCATGGCAGGGTCTGGAGGGGAGAGACCTTCCTCATCACCATATCTTAGGGGGGACATCTTGGACTATGGACCTCGGAGTCTTACCATACAACACCAGGGCTCTCTGGCTCACAACATCAGGGCTCTCTAGCCCTCTGGCTCCTCAGTCCCTTATGTGGCTGGCCAAGCCACCGCCACAGGTCATCAAAGAGCATTTTTGGAAAATAAGTCTCAAAAGTTGATGAGGTGTCCATGCAATTCTTTGATGGCAACTGTCACTTCCATTGATGCATGTGTGTAAATACACAAATCTACATATGCACATTAAGATGTGGGTCCTTTGCACTGAGAGAGAACTCCT
Organism: Ptilonorhynchus violaceus; assembly: GCA_013397565.1. Lineage (NCBI taxonomy): Eukaryota > Metazoa > Chordata > Aves > Passeriformes > Ptilonorhynchidae > Ptilonorhynchus > Ptilonorhynchus violaceus. The sequence continues at coordinate 89,311 of VZRJ01009840.1, read as the reverse complement.
TGCTCTGTCCCTACTTGGATTCGCCCACTGATGTTCAAAATCTTAGAAATTGTATTTTGATAGATAGTTCTGTGAGGTTCCCAAGACTTTTTCAGTGAGCAGGTGAATATTGTTATGGACATTTAAAAAATAATGAAGACTTGGAAGAGTTAGGTGAGCCACCCATTGTCCTCCAGAATGTGTGAAACTGCTTGGAGTAGATGATTCCTCAGCTGTTCCACCTGTGCTCATGCAGATCTGTTACAGCAGATAATATGAGTTGCTACATCACATTTGTCTTGTAGCAGTCCTTTATTTTTCCACAGTCGCTTGTTAAATTTATTTACATCCTTACACATTTAGCTCACTGTAAAGCTGACTGCAATGTGCTGTGAAGTCAGTCCTGACAAGAGCAATAATCCATATCCCTGAATACCTCTTAGCCTAATAGTATACCACACATATAACAATTTTATAATCTTAGGTGTATGTTACAACAATTTCCAAAACTAATTATGGTAGAATCTGTGTATCAGAGCTTGGGGTAGCTCATTTGCAAATACAACCTAACATGTTCCTTTTTATTTACATTTAAAGAAACCTTTGCCCTGAAAACTGATTAAACACTGTTTAAATCTGTATTCTGCTGCTCTGTGGTGGTATTTTTAATAAAATGGTAAAATGTAAATAAAAATCCAAATTCGTTCATTCATCATATTTTTAAAGCAGTTTAAATGAACAACCTCCCTTTTCAGAAAACATCTGACCAAGTAAAATAATGTTTATGTATTTGAGAAAATGTTTAATGAACTCACTGGTTAAAATGCTATTGGTTTAGAGCCCATTACTATGTGTTCTAAATTAATTGAGACCCCTTTGCTTGAAAAGCCTTCCCCCTCTTCTCTCCCTTCTGTCCTAAAGAACCAAAAATAATTGACCTTACTAACATATGTCAGAGAAAAGATCTTCATTGGTCAGGAATGCTGACTGCCCAATCAAGTGTAAGAACTCACAAGCAGAGAAGTAGATATTCATAATCTTCTCTCCATAATCATTTGTCTCGTGTTAGTTCAAAGACAGGGAACTTCCCAAAGATCAAACACACTTTTTCTTTAAACAGCTCTTATTGTAAATATTCTAGCTGGTATTCATTTTCCTTTTCTTCCTGTTCTGAAATATACATATTTACTATGCCAGTAATGTTTGAATTTTATAGATTGAAGGACAACTTACTTTTTGTCTGTAAAGTAAGATCATTTCAAATAATAATGTGTAATCCTTTGGTATTGGAAACTGGGAGAAATTCAATTACATAAAAATAAGAAAATAAATCCCCAGCTCTAGAATTTGTAAAACCTCAAGAATTTAACCTGAACATAACAGTAGAAGCCAATTCAATTTGCCCTTTAGGTGAACTTTAAAACTTGTACTGTTTATGTGGTTTGGTAATATGACTTAATGTGTTAGATTTATGCTTCATTATTATTCACAGATGGCAAAAAATATATATGCTCTCCCTGTGCATACCAATTACTGCTATCATATTTCTTTTTTGATGACTTTAGTATTCTTATTCTATAGAAAAGTGAAGATGTGATTATTGGTTTTCAAACCACAGGTTAAAAAATTGTAAAAGTATCAAGGAACCATTTCAGACCCAATTATATGATGTCACAGCTTTATTAAGTTACCTACATTTGAGGTAACTCCTCCACTCAGTGCAGCTTGAGCCTGCCCTGCTGCAGGTTTCAGGATGAGCTAAAGGTTGCAGTGGGCTAGGAGTAGCAGCCATTAGGAGATGCATATGAAGCTGTATAAAAAGACTTCGATGAAGAAGGTCCATTTGTGTCATGAATCTAGTTGACTTGGTGGTGAAGGCTGAGGGAGGAAACTATCAGTGTCCAGGGTGGCCAAACCCAAACTGTGAAAGCACCATTTTGTTTGGCATTTAACTGAGAAGGTATTGCAGTATTATTCTGATTACTCTTTCTAAGTCCCCCCTTTGCAGTTGTATTCTTTTATTGCCATCAATGCAAGAAGTATAAAACACCTATGATGCTATACATTTCTGTTTGCAGCCTTCATTTCTGAGTTTCCAAATACTAATCTCTTCAAGTTTTGGGGTTTGATTACATTAATTCATACCAATTTCTACTGGAGTCTGGCAAAGTAAGCAATTCAAAATCATGTTTTGTAACACAAGGTTCATACTACTGGAAGAAAAGAAAAGAAAAAGAAAAGAAAAGAAAAGAAAAGAAAAGAAAAGAAAAGAAAAGAAAAGAAAAGAAAAGAAAAGAAAAGAAAAGAAAAGAAAAGAAAAGAAGAGTTCAGATTCACGATATTTTAAAAGATGTCCGTATAAGACAATGGAGATAAAACTCTTGCAGAGAGACACACCTGTCCCTACATTTAACTTATACTCTTCCCAGTAACTTTCTGTGAAATAAAATCCAAAGTACTCACGTCATCCTTGAAAACTGGACAACATTCTTATAAATCTAAGATTACTGGCAAAAGTTTATGGTATTATTTTCCAAGAACTGAGTTTCAATTTAAGGAAGATGTTTCTCATCAGTGTAACTTGACTCATTAAAAGAAACATCCTTCTCCTTGAACTGGAGGCTGATTTACTTCTTGTAATCAAATATCAACCTTATGATGGTTTTTGGGGGACCCTTCTAACCACTGTGTCTTTTCAACAAGAAAACAAGACCCATATTTGTCGTTCTTAGGTTTTCTCAAAAGGCAGTCACCTCTTTGGATTAATTTTTTTTAAGTTGGGTCACATGAAAATAAATTATCAACTGGAAGCATTAGATGCAAAATGTAATTGTGGAAAGACAGTCATTTTGAAAAGACAGTCTTACAATATATAAACATAAGACATGTAAAAGAATGTGGCTTTGAAAATAAGCCAAAATTACCATTTTCCTGATACTTTTCATGTCTAAAAATGCAGAAACTGAAATATATGCATGTGTTGCAGATGCAGACTCTTAAAAAAGTGGGAGAAGAAACACACGAAATACAATTTCAGGGAGAATAGAAGCCATTTCTTCAAATATTTCTCAATTCATGTATTTACGTTCTCTTATTATTTGTATTCAATGCATAATAGATTATTTCTTTTACTTTTATGTTCATAACATATCATTCCTGTAAAGTATTGTGTATGTATAATGTTAGGAAAATGGCAGTGTTTGGTCTATAATTTGATTATTATACAACATTATTATACTACAATTATTATACTGTTATTATTTTGCTACTTGTCTATATATTAACCTATGCTTTCTACACACCATTGCACGGTATGAATATTTCTTTATGCGAAAATAAATATAATTTAATTTTCCACATGATACTATTCTGGTCTTGAACTCACTATTCTTTGCTTTTCATTTAAAATTTGAGTTCAATGAACGTGCCTTCTGTTAAAAAGCATCGATTTTAGTGGAATGATAGCATTCACTGTTTAAGCTTCCAATCCATGGTTGTTCTGTACTAAGTAAATCAGGTATTAGGATAAGTATTTACCTATAAACTATATGAAGTTAGACAAAATTTCTAATTGCTTGGACAATAACACTTGACCTAGTTTACCCAACGTTTGTGCAAGAAAATCTTATGGGAGAACTGGTTTTGTCTCACATGTAAGATTAAAATGTGGCACATATTTTAAATACTAACCTGCATATTTCTTGCTGCAATCATTTTTCATTGGATTATGAACATATGACAGAACACTTTCAGAGGAATGGGACAAGATGGGATTTACCTGAACTGACAAGAACAAAAGGGTTTAATGAAGTCTAGAAAATTCACTAAAGGTCACATAAGAAGAACATTGCCTCAATATTGAAAGTCATTTGCAATTAGAAGCAGAAGTAATTGGATTCTTGTGATACCTCCTTCTTTCCTTTCTGTCTGACACACATGGACATTACCTATGACCCTGGATTAAATATTAATAAAATGCAGATTTAAAATATTAAAACTTTACATTCATGTTAATAAGTACTGTCAATCTGTTGAGACTCAACATATGGCTAATTTAAGAGTTAAGATCAGATGTTCATAATTCTCTAGATTACCAATGTCTTTTTTTTTTTTTACCTTCAGCAATTTACTGTGGAATTAAGAAAAAATAAGTCAGTATTTTTCTGAGGCACATGGGAAAAGGAATCATGTTTTCAGTGTGATCTGAGATCAATAATGCTAATAATGACTATAGACAGGTAAAATTTTCTCGTTAGGATAAATTCCAGCCCGTGAGGTAAGAAAGTGTCACAAATTAGCAGAAACATGACCTGTGATATTGGCAAATCCTAATATTAATGTGTATATCTGCATCATTCAAATCAAAGCTAAACAGAACCAGTGTTTATTTTCAGATTTTTGTGAAGGTTTTAGGTTGCTTTGTGTTCGGGTTGGTCTGGGTTTTTTTTAATTCTTGATAAAGAGAAAAATTTATTTATATGAGTATAAGCATACACTTCAGTGTGACACTCCAGATAAATGCAAATAGTAATACATATTTTGAGTGATTGTATGAAAATCTGCATTTCTGTAATTTCAGAATCTTTCCTCAAATTCTTTCAGAAGTTCAAGTTCTTGATCACCCAGAGACTCTTCAGGGGTATAGGATGCTTCTAATAGCTCTATTTGAACTTGGAACAGTAATGTTAAAGACTTAATATAAACAGTGATTTATGTTCTTATGACTGGGAAACAACTAACAGGAAGTGCAATCATGGAAGAAATCAGAGCTTGTGCAAATTATAGCAAAATTTTAGTTTTGTTTAAGTACAAAACTGAATGTTGTGAAACATGGTTAGATTTTCCACTATTTTATTCCATCTAAGAGGGTAGCTTCTGCTTTTGTATCAGCTATATTTCTCTCCTTTAATTGCTGATCTTGTTTTTCATAATGGGGTCTGAACTGCCTTGGTTATGAATGGTTCTAACCCTCTCTGTTCTCTCTGGACTCTGGACCATCCGCTAACCCAAAGATAGAGGATTGTGTGGGAAGAAACACGATAAACCTACATACACAACACATAGCTATCTAGCAGGGGGGAAGAGAGATAGTAAGCTGTGATCTCCACAGCCTCACTTCTCAGATGGGAAAAATGAGAAAAGAGGAAGGTAGTGTTCATTAAAAAATCTTGTTTCAGTTTTAAAGCTTTCAAAAGGAACTCATCATAGGGTGAAAGGGTTAAACCTCACTTCTTTTTTTTCTTTTTAACATTGAGAGGTTTCATGAAAATGTCTTTACCCCAAATTCTGTCTGAAATATTTCAATAGCTGTTTTTTAAACTTTTCTACTTTAAAAATTGCAAGAGACCTTTGAAAGATGACTGATGTTGTCAATAACTTCATCAACAATTACAATTTTACAGGTTTCTTTTATAAGTTTTTATAAGTTTTTTTATAAGGTTATTTTTCATTTTTGCAAGAAACTGTAAAAGAAAATTTTGATCAGTTCCCTATGTGCTGTTTGCTCAGTATCAGGCAATACATCAGTACTAGAATTAGTCTTAATCTTCTCAGTCTTAATCTTCTTTGTTCTGGCCTTTAATGTTCAGCTCTCTCTGTACCAACTCTATTAAAGGCATTTAAATCAACAGTATAATACATTTTTGACAAGAGAGTTTAAGCATAAGCAGAATTAAGGGAACACTGGTTTAAAAGCATTATCTGAAGTATTCTGATATGCAGAGATTTGCATTTCTTCTAAAATACTGTACATGAAGCACAAGTTCCTTCCAGTGATGAGTGTTTCTGGTTTTCAAGTGATAGCACACAGGTGAAACTGATGTGAATAAATTCTTTGAACTTCTATTTGCTGGCTACCAATGGTCTTTATTTTTCTGTTTCTATGGACATTGCAGTTATTTCAGCGAAAAAACTTAAGTGATTTCTCTACAACTGCTATGTCCAAGCATTGTAACATCAGGGACTAAAACAGTCTCTCAAAATAGGAAGAGAGACATACCCAATATACATACCTAATATTTTGGGAATAGGTTGTTGGTGCTGGATAAAGACCAAAGTGGAGAATTTATGTGATGAGGGAAGGTCGGCACAAGGAGAGCTCAGGAGCTCAGTTTTATATTTAACATACACATTACTAAACAATCAAAAGCAGTCACAGTGTGAATTATTTTCCTTGTTTTCACTGTAAAAGGAACACATAGATCATGAAATTTCAAATGTTTTTTTTATTGTAAAATACATGGCATCTTTTTCATCACAAATATAATGATTGTTCTTTGACCTGCCTAAGTCAAGACAGAAGGTAATTGTCTTTCTCATGTCTGCCAGATCTTGGGGCTCCCAGACATGAACCCTCAAATTGTACACTGCTTTTACCAAATTAGACTGTATGCAGCAAGCAATCTTGGTGTTTTCTTTTTTTTCTGTTTGAAATCTGGACAGCATTATAGTAAAACATTGCTACAACTGCTGCTTGGTTCTCTTTTGTCAGAACCATCTATTTCTAAGGTCACTGCTATGTTGACACACAGGAAAGATTTGAAGACTGAGCCTTTGGCTTACTTGCAGATTCAGAGGGGGTTGGAGTAATAAGGAGGGGAGCAGAAGAGCTTCAGGTGATGTTTCCCTTTATGTTCCCCTGTGCTGATAGGAAAATTTATCTGTGTTCACTTCTAAGGAAAGACTGGGGAAAATTTTACCCAAGTTACAAGCTATATGTTGGGACTTTTGACGATAAACCAGTAAATTCTGGGTGTGCAAGAGACCTATGCTTCCTTCCTACTATGTTAATAGTGTTGCATCAGCTTTTAGCCTCTCTTTTGAAAAAAGATAATAAGCATAGGGAGCTTATTAGACAATGACATTTACTGGTTTATCTGAAGGAAAACAGGAAGATATTGAATTAATCTGAGGGAAATTCAGAAACTCTTTAAGAAATCAAGATCAAATATTAGTCTCTGTTCTTTCTTTAATGCTGGAATTAATGTGTCTCTCTTTTAAAGGCAGAAATGTATATAACCTTATTTTTTGCAAATAATAACCTTATTCTTGCAAATAATCCGCTTAAATGCAATCATCAGAACAACTAGTATTTAAATTTACTGATAACAATGTTATGTACCTTTAAAATTGGTATTGTAAACCAAACATTTAAATCTAATTTCTATTCCAGCTAATCAAGAGCAGTAATTAAACACCAGGTTCCTTAAATCATATTCTATCACAGCCTTCATGTTTCCCATCACACTACATATGGCCCAATTGTTTACAGATGACAAAAAAAAAATCCCTGCTCAGATGTTAAATCAAGATGTTTTCTTCACTTTCAAATGGTAGGCTGGCAGCCAACTTTTACAATGAGTTATTCTGAGTTAAAAATGAATAAATAAATAAATAAAAATAAAACAGACCAACACATAAAGGAATAAAAAAGAAAGGAAAAGAAGAGGCTTGGTCATTAGGCCCTTCAGTATCAGGACCTGCCAAAATGAAGCAGTTTCTAAAGTGTGTATTCAACCCCGTGTCAGAATAATTTCTTGGGAAGTTTATCTTTTTTGTGCACATTAGATGCAAGGCTAGAAAAATCAAGAGGGAAATGTTTTATAGTCATAAATAGGTAACGTGACTTCAAAGCACAGGCAGAGTTTTCCCATTGGTACTTTGGCAGCCCGAATTTCATAGTCTTAAATAGCAGAAGATTAAAGCATATCAGGGCTTGACTCTGCCATAGTGCCACTGCAAATTTAGAGTAATTCCTTTGTATGCTTGTCTGAAACAAGTACAAGTACAGAAAAGAAGCAGGGTCAAATACTGAACTTTTACGGTGCAATTATTGCTGACACTTCTATGAGATTCCATTTTGGAAAGAGAACTGGGGTCACAAGTTTTCAGGCCACGGAGGACAGGAGCACACACTGGAAATCCTTAACCTCCAAAGCTATCAGAGATTACAAGACACTATGTTTTGAGTGTGCTGTGTCCAGCTTTTTTCAATACATTCCCGCAAGGAAGGGAAAAATAAAGAACAAAATGGGATCCCAAAGACAGGAACATGGTACATTCAAAACTCATCTGCATTTTCACTTTGTTTTGTATCACAGGGACACAAGGATTAACATGCTCTGCCTTATTTTGATTCCAGCTTTTAGCTTCCCCAGATGTTTGAAGCTTTGTGATGCAAATTTTTAAGCTATTTGTTTCTGATTGTCTGGAAGAAGTTGTTGTGTATAAATTTAAAGCTAAAACTGTACAAAAAGTATAATTGGAACAGAGGGTTTTGATTGTGCCAAAGGGCTCTGCTGAGGCACTGGAAATACACTGCCCCATGGGCTTCTGAAACTGATTTCTCCATGTGACTGACGCAGTGACTTAAAATGTACTTTCAAAATAATAAATAAAAATAATGAAATAGACAAATATATTATGCTTTTTAGTTGGTTCAGTGATGAGAGATAGCCCCTTATCTAACAACTTGCAACACAGCAAAAGTGGCTTTTTTTTAGATTCTCTCTTCCAAAAGCCTTTCTCCTGGCAGTCTTCCCAAGGCATACACAATAAAAAATAACTAAGTTAACTACACAAAAAACCTGTCCTTCTACCCCAGCTTTGCTGTCCTAGTCTGCTGTCTAAGCCTTGAGTCAAGTTGCACAAATTTCTCAGTGCTGCTTTCACTCAGAAATGTATCATTCCCATTCATAGGTGAACTATGACTGCCCAATGATTATGCATTTGTGTAAAAGGAGGAGAATCAACTGCCTTGACTATTGCCATGGTCCTGAGCACTTCATAGGCCAGTTTTTAAGGCAACATTAGAAGTTTCTTTCCGCTTGCAGCCCCAGCTTCTGGGGCCAGTTGGTGATTGGTAGGAAAATGCTAGAAGGGTAAAGAATTTCAGCAAGCAGTTGTGGTGACAAGCTTAAACTTATGTGCTTGAGTGTACCTTGCTGCTTCAAGGTATTGGGCACTCATGTTTCCTGACATACACATAGATAAATTGGATACTATTGCTTGGAAAATAGTAAAAAGTGTCTATATTAATTTCATGTGAAGTTTTCAGCTGCCTTTTGAGGGAAGTCAAGGGAAGAATGTCAAATTAGCAATATCAATTACTTTTTTGTGAACTACTTTTTTGATAAATGAAAAAATATATTAATTACAGCCTTGACAAATCCTCTTGCTCTGCTTTCTATGGGCATATCATAGACATAACATGCATTTAAAACTGATACACCACTTATTTAAAGGCAATATTTGCAAATGAGTTTGATATTTTCTGACTTTAGGAATGAAAAGAGTAGTGATATTTCAGAAGATGATTGCTGTTTTAATCTTAACAATTAGGAACAGAAAGGCAACCTTTAAATATCAAGAAAACAAACGTGCTACATAATAGACATTTTTAACGTTGTTTGAAAGGGTGAAAGGAAATGCACATACTATAAATAAATTTTATACTATTTCATACAAGTCTCAAATAAATCATAGCATTTTAATGAAGGCAAGGCAAAATAAAAATCCACTATTTTTACTCTAATACTGAAAATATTTTATGTCTGGACTTAAGGGATACAGAGGAAAGTCAAATGGTAAGACTTATTTGCAGTCAACAAGTATGGCCACACACAGCTCTAAACCCGTGCTCACATAACAATGTGGTGAGATTGCATAATTAACAAATTCAAGGTATCTGAATTATGACACATTGCATATCTACTTCTACATCAGCAGATGAGACTTGCATTTGCATTCTTGATATGTAAAGGTTGCAATTAAATATATGTCACAGTCAATGACAAATGTAAGCTGAATGAGAATTTAGGTTCCTAGGTTCATTCCTTGTCTTTGTCCCTCAAACATGGCGTGTCCTTGAAGTACAATTTAATGGCTTTGACTTTCAGATTATCTTCCTTGAGGTGACATGCACTTACTCAAACAAGTGAATATGTATTTGCTTCTTTTCCAACAGATAGTCCCAAGATTTTTGGTTTGGTGTGTGTTGGATTCAACTACAAGTTTGTGAAATATTTTGAGCTCATCTAACGAAATTTATAAATAGTAAAGGACAGCTGAAATACTACCAAAGTATCACCAGTAGCCTGCAGAGAGAATTCAATAAAAATAAACGATAATGCAAGGGAAAAATGTTGTTTTACCACTAAAAGATATTGTTTGAAAAGATATTGTTATTATCCATCTGGGTCTGCAAGCACATTCACGTAAGGAGAGGTTTATACTGGTATTTTCCAATAGTGGTTGAATAGTCTATGCCTTATTACAGATGTGTTTAAGTGGAGATGTATCGTGTCGGGAAAGGGAATACATAGCAATCACAAAACCAGCATATTGTACAGATCAAGTGTTCCACCTCTCCTATACCACTCAGAATTCTTTCCAGCAGGCCAAGGTTTTGATCTGGAAAGCCAGGTTCTGATTTGATCTTATGACATATTCCTCTAAGATTATGCAGTCATGAACCAAAAAAAGGTAAAATGAATGCAAAAAGGTTTATGGGATAGGAGCAGAGAGAAACCTTTTGTACATAAAAAATGCAAAGGACTGGAAGGAAGATCAAAATCCTGAGCATTCTAACAACACTTTGATAATAGACACTTTTTAACATTCTGTACACCTAGAAGTCTAGCTTGGTTCATTGCATTAAACTATTAAATGTCTCTTTTGAAGTTTTGGGGTTTTTTAAAACCAAACCTAAACTTAAAATATAAGTTGCTGTATGTGTTCAGGTGTAATTTTACAGACACAGTCTAGGTTTGTGAGCCATGCAAAAAGAGTGTTTGGCACATAAAGCTTTGAAAAACAGAAGGTTAATTTATCCTTAGTTGTTATTTTTAGGGCAAGTCTACATAAACTATAGGACTGAAAAGGATTATATAGCACAAAATTAGTGCTTGGTCCATAAAACTTCGAAAACCAGAAGATTAATTCTTCCTAGATGTTATTTGTAAGGCACTCCTACATAAGATATAGGATTGAGAAAGCAGTTATATGACAATAAATCTGCAAAGCCATATTAGATATAGTTACATATAGCACAAATAAAAGTGATATTTACATTCTAATTTTTCCTTATATTTTACACAAAATATGAACCCATTGTTATCACTTGTGAAGGAAATATGTTTGATTTTTGAAAGAGTGTCTAAATCAGTTTATCCACTCTTCTTGGTTTGTAACACACTTAATGGTATGAGAAAATTCATTATGTTGACCAAAAAAAGCAATGTGAATGGGACAGAAAGGGCTACCTGGGTTGTTACAAATAAACTATTAATTAGCAAAATTAAGCCAAATGTAAAGACATAATGAAAAAAACAAGTACTGCATCTCAGTCTTTACTACCCAGTAGTAAGAGGTGCCAGAACATGAGAAAACAGTACAGACAAAACTTGTGAAAATGCAGTTGAAGAAGAAATAGAAAACTGTGGACAGATGGAGCCAAACTATTTGGCCTGCATAGAAAATATGTGCTCTTCCTTTTTTTTTAAATCATTGCTTAAAGTTGAGAAAACACACTGCATTCCATTGTGTTAGGCAAAAAAACCCTCCTCTGTTTCTCCCTATATATAAGAAATACCAGATAGAACAAGCAAATGATATCTCAAATCTACTGCAGCAACCTGATTGCTAGAGGTTGGACACCTGACTTCACCAAAAATAAGATCCAACACAGAGAGTTCAAAAGCGCTTTGGGCTAACCAAAAAATCATATACAAGACAGGTCTGAAGCTAGACCTCCCCTTTACAAGATAAGATGTAGGATCTCAAAGAGTATTTATTCACGATCTGGAATACCATAAGATGTTTAAAATAAATATCTGCTATTGCCATTTCTTCATCATGCCCCTTGCATATCTGCATTGCAAATCATGTATTCAAGCAGCTTCTAAATCAGTACAGATTTTTTTCCAGATTTAAATTCTTGGAGAAAGCAATTCCCAAATCATGCCACCATGTTCTGGAGTAGTGTCTGTGCTGGCACCCATGAAGGAATGCACAGGAGGCAATGGAAGACTGAGGAGCAGAGAGTAGAGATTTGGCAAAACCTAAAACCGGGTGTTGCCACCCAACATCTGGAGTGTCAGGTCATAGTGGAAAGGCAGAATATGAGTTTTCTCTGTGAACTTGTAAGTGATATCTAAGGAGTAATTGTTGCCTTAGCAGCTGTAGAGTATAAATTAGTCAATTTAGTTTTAAGATATGCATACAACTTTCATCACTAGTTTTTACTGGTTTTACTAAAGGAATGTGGTACAGGAAGTTTGAAAAGAAGAAACTTTTGTAGGCCACCTATTAAATCTTTCTGGCAATTCTGAATTGTTCCCTGCAGTACATTTTCAACTTCTTTGTCATTTTCCAAATTAAAAACAGAAGCAATGTGTGTAAAAATATTAAATTAACATTTATTTGACAATAAAGTAAATTACATTTATATGTGAACTTCTCAATTAGCCCTGCAAAGCTTCCTTGGGACCACTATGCTGTTAAATCAGTAACATATTTTTATGTTGCATTAAAGATAGATACAAACTTTGTGCTAAGGAAACAGCACTTTAATTTGCTTTTCAAGTTCAGAAGTTGTGGAATGATTTTTATATATATATAGAAGGAGACAGAGTGATAGCACTAGAAACCGGTTTTGTTTATATACAAAGTGGGAGTACACATAGAAGTAACTGAATATTTCTTCTATTCCCTGACAATGTGCAGCTACACTTTTCCTGGTAAATTCTTTTAAAGTACAGTACCATTTTCTTTTTTGACAAGAGAATTTCAATTGAATTTCATGAGTTCTGCACCCACTTATGTTATTGTATAGTAAATAGACATGAGATTTAGGCTACAGTTCTTCAACACTTAGCCTTTTTGGCTTTGTCTTTAATGCTGTAAAATCCACTCATGTATAAACAGCTTGTAAAGTCCAAGTGGAAAGCTATGCTCCAGTTGTGCAGTAAGGTTAACTAGCTTAGATAACCATTGGATGGTCTTGATTTTCTCAGGCTACTGTCAAGAAAGATGAAGTTAAAAACTCTGGATAGCTTATTTCCACCAAGATGTTTTGCTGAGATAACTACCCTGTATCTACGATATAATTCTGGAAAAAAAAACTAAAAGGCAAAAAAAGGTACCCTTTACAAGCCTCCAGACCTTCACAGAATTGCTTCTTGTCAATAACCATATGTGGATCTTTTTGACCCCTGTAGGAATACCTGGGCTGTAATTTCTTACTAACTTACCCAACTAGGATACCCTTCAGGAATGGCAATGGTGTTCACATGTATACAGAGATGTTGCATGTATTTAATCAAACTTCTAAACTGGTTGCTGTGGTTTCTATTTGTGCAGACATAAACTACAGAATACGTCTGCCAACAGCCTTGTTAATTCCAGCAGCAATTTGTCTGAAGATGTCAGTCTTCCTGTATCTGTACCAAAAGAGACATGAGATGTATTTATGAGAAACAATCGTTTACTACCAATCTCAAGAGCTAACTAATGGAGCCCCTGGTGGATCATCTGATGTATCTTCCATGACAGTAACATAACCCACCCTATCAAGACCCACAAGATTTGTAGACTTTTTTAGACTTAAATTTTAGATACTTCTGTAGAAAATCAGATAATTCAGCAGAAGAATGTTATTTTCAGTACTATAACAAATAACAAGACATCAACATATGCTAAAAGTAGAAATGAAACCATATCTTCCCTCTGTTTAAATTTTTATTAGCACATCTCCAAACTCAATCTTTTTTTGTTGCAGACCAGAAATGGAATTACTCTATAAACATTACCATGAATCCTATTAATTCTGACTCTTTGTAGGAGTCTGGGTCCTCACAAGAAGACTTGTTAAAACATCTCCACTTTTTAATATTACTTTTAAATATTACATAGGTGCAAACATTTTATGTACATGCTCTGAAGTATGTGAGGTTCATCAATAACTACTGTTGTCTCTCAGTACACGTGGAGAAACAGTCAGACTTTAGTCTAAACAGAACTGGTTCGTTTTCTTTTTCCTATTTCATTTTCAACCTTGCTAAGATTTAGCCTGATGCCTCAAACACATTAAAAAATCCCCCGAAATATCTGATCATAAACATGAGACCACAAAAGTGGCGGAACAGAGCTGTTCCACATGACTGTTAGGTTCTCACTGCAAGCTTTCACAACATTCACTTTCCAAAGTGTCTTGTGAAATTATCTCTTGTTCCTACTCAAGTAATAGAAAAAATTAAATAGACAATATGTGTGGACACACTGGAAAATGAGCTTTTTCTTTGTAATTAATCCTATTTTCCAATTCATTTTTACCATGTACTAGTGACTCCTGATAGAGCAATGAAACAGGCCTAAATGTACATCGTAAATTGTCCATTTATATGGTGATCTTGCAGATTTGGAAGATCAAGTGGTACAAAGTTCTCACAAACACTGGAGATCCAGATGAATTTTTTCCTTTTCTCTTTTTCACTTCCAATTGTTTAATTCAACTAAACAGCACACTACTGCAGTGTCATATTCTTCACTGTTGAAGTTGAGGAAAATCAGACTAGGTTTAAGGAATTTTGTCTAGTCACTATTTCAGATACAAATTACTCCCCTCAACAAAAATAAAAAAGGGAGCGGGGGGAGTCTAGGTTTTATAATATCTAAGTCTGTCAGCCTGCTGTATCCTTGGGCTATTATTCATCCTTTAATCCTTTAAAATAAAGAGTTGCCTTGGCTTGATAAACTAGAGCCCTGGAGAACACTGGGAAAGTTCAAATTCTGTAGCTATTCTTGTAAGTCTTTACAAAAACATGAGCAAAATTATTTATTTGTATAACCTGAGTTGTTAATCTTATAACATATACTTAATAGCTTAAATAACATAGCTTAAATTATTTATAACTTTACTTATTTAATTTCTTCCCTTCTTCTTAAGTTCCCAATTTGCTGCAGAGTAACATGACTATTTGCACAGTCCCTTCAGAGGTTAAATTTTTGATTCTGAATCAACGTGTAAGATCTTTGACTAGTTGAAATCACTTGGCTGCTGTTATCCGTGCAATAAAAATCCTCTCCTATATATACATTTATTTGCACCCCATAAAGTAACATGGTGGAAGTAAACATGCATTCATCTGTGGTGTGTAAAACAAAGTTGAAGAGGAACTACCTAATGAATTCATAGAATATTCCATTTAGCCACTCAAAGGAACTTTGCATCAGCTTTCCAAGGATTGTGCCATTGCTATGCTCTAACTTTTAACATTTTCCCACTGTGACAAAAAAGGGCTGGTATTTAAAACCATTGAATCAGTATGGTCTGGTAATGTAAAAATACTTTGGGATAGTTCCCTTCATTAGCAGCTAAAACTTGAGGCAGGTAAAGAAAGAAGAAGCTCTTCGGGGCATAAGCACATAAACCCAAAAATGTTCTACATCAGAACATAGATCTGAGATAATTTGAGAGATACTGAGGTACTCTTGGTGCCACAGATGAAAAATGTTCCATGTGAAAATATTCTCATTATGTCATTCAAAGTATTCTTGAAAAGAACATCATATTCTCCATCTGTCTTTTACTCTGCTCAATTCTACCTCCAACAGGGTTAGTAGTTTCTATAAGTGACATTTGTATCCGAATGGTACCTATAATGAAAATAACAATTAACAAGTTTAAAAGAGCAAGTAGCAGATGAACTTTGCACTGTTTATCTCAGCTCAGTTTCCATAGTAAGACAAGGCAGCTTTCACAGACCCTTTGCAATTTCAGTGCTGCAGGGTGGTGTACTGACAAAATGTTTTAACAGGCATCTTGAGGATGCCCTCTCCACCACATCCCTGAAATAAATTAGATGAGTATGACAATGCTAGTCATATTCAGCTGTAACTCTTTATCATTAAAAATTTGCTCTGGGAAAAAAAAATTGAGCACATTCCATGAAAAAGATAGATAAGATTACATAAACCAACAGCATGTTCATGGGATTGTATTAGTTACTGAACAGTGACAATTTACTGTAAGGTAATTGTCCCTGCATAGAAAAGGTTTGCTCAATTCCAGAGTTTTGCTACATTTTCCATAGTGATTTTTAATTAAATTAGTCTGCCCAATTCTTAGCATCCAAAACACTGTAATTCCTCTAGCATTCGTTATTAAATATCCCATAATTATCACTGGAAACATCAGAAGAAATTGGAAAACTTGAGAGGAGAAATGAATATATGAAAGATTTTTTAAAGCAAATAAATGAAGATTATTCATTCAAGGCACTAAATCTAATCTTAAATCTTCGAGAGTCACTTCACTGTCATAAATTTACCTTGTAAAAGAGACAATATTAACAATTTCCTGTTATCTGCCATTAGAAAAAGAAATCACAGGGCATGGTGCACTATTTTTGAGAGGAGGTTGGTGATTTGGTTGGGGGTTTTTTCAGGGAAGGCAGAAATGAACTACTTATGTAGTATTGTTCATAAAAGATTAGAAGTTAGTTCCCCTCTTCTGAGCATTTAACACAGATTTATTTTGATCTCCCTTGTTTAAATACAGTTTTGAAGGGGATGTTTTGGGGCACTGTAGGGTCAGTGTAAGTCCCTTTGACATGACATAATTAATATATCTACTTCAGCCTGAAAAAAGCCAGACAAACATGTGTTTTTCTGTCAGCCAAAAGACATCTTTCCAGGAAAGGAAGAAACAAATTCGAGCGTTAGCGCCACCACCCGGGAAACTTGGGGGCACAAAAAGTGATGATGGTTTGTTTACCTAAAAAAACCCAATAAAAACAATTTAAAAAAAAAAAACAACCCTACAACAACCTCATTTTTCCATTTCTATCTGTGTATACAGCTTTTGTCTTGCAAAAAAAAAAAAAGTTAGGATTATACAAGTTATCAATGTGATAATGATCTCCTGGGCCTGATTCACTGCCCACTCTCCCCAACCCTCCCTAACTTTTACATATTCTCCAAGGTAATAAGCCTGCCACCACTAATGTTATAAAGTAGTAATTGTGCCTAATTGGTAGGGAGGTGACAGACCATTCTGGTAATGTTGTGAAACTGTAAGAAAGGAGGAGTGAGAACATTCACAGACCCAGCAGTAATTATCCACTAATTTGGCCTGTTTGTGTGGGGACAGCTCATTATAGCCCTTAAGAAACCTCAGAATAAAGAGAGAAAGTAGGTAGGAGGTAAGGTTAAATAATTAGTGTTCAGCAGATTTTTCTTTTTCTTCTTTCTTCTTCTCTTTAATTCAAAGAAGAGGATTAGGGAGGGAGAAATGTGATGAGTGTAACAATTGGGAATGGTGTAACATCGCCTTTTAAGTGAATTTTACATATTTGAAGGCAAACACAAATCGTTTACAAGGCACTGTGGGAAAAATTATATATTTCAGTAGTCCTTTTTAAGTAGAACAATACTTAACAATTTCAATTTTATGACACTAATCTTACGCACTTCGAGTATTTTATAAAAACACATTTTAGATTGAAATTGATTTTTTAACCCTAGTTTTCAAGTTATTTTATATTTTTGTTGAATGTCCAAAAGTGTACTTCAATCCAAAGTGTAAATTTTTACATTTCTATAAAGAACATAATCCAGATTTTTCTAATCTCTATTGTTTCCTCAATACAAACTAGCTAATGAACTATGCTTGAGAGGTCTCAGTTTAGACCTTTAGGTCACTTTTCCTCAATTCCTTCCTGTTTGAATTCCAGATAATAGTTGATGTTGAATAGCTTTAGTTCAGTTTTATTTATAAAAAATACTGAAATTAGAGCTATAGAACTAGATTTTCATTTAATCACCATTATAAATAACTTTTTCTTTCAATGGGCTAATTCTATTAGTATTTAACTAGGACCATACATTTAAAGGGTAAGTACACTGCATTTAATTCAAAGGTTTCTGTTTAGTGTGTGAAATTCATACAAAATATTCAGCTTCATGTAATGTGTCTTTTTCCTCTCTCCCCTTTGCCTTGTTCATCCAGCCCAGGGTTTCAATTATCCTGTAGCCTGGGTATCCTGGTTCTGGTCTAGATGGGAGGGGTTGTTAATTCATTAAATCAGTCCAAACCTTGGCCTCTCCACTTAAAACGCCAGTCAGTATAGCAGTTAGTGCTCTAAGTTTTTGTTATTTTCTTTAAATACAGGCACCTGCTTTTCCAAGCTGAGTTGCCGCCTCATTCCATATACATCACCAAGCAGCCAACAGATGGTGATAATGTTCATTTTCTGTGTGTAGTGTAATGTCCCTCAGCAGAAGGGCTGAAGAGAAAGGGGGACCAGACAAGAATATAAAATTGTTTCTTCTCTGTCCTCACTATTGCCAAAATAATGTTTTCTCAAATGAGACTGTACAGTTTAAATACAGAACATGTCATTGATTAATACAACCTTCTATTGCCAAATGAATTGGCTTGTTTGGGGGCCTTGAAGGGTTCTTTACAAAAGAATTTCACTTATGTGGTGTTCTTTTCATCTTGTATTTTTAAAATGCTTTTATAATGTATGTCCTATCTACTCTCTTGATCTATTCACTTTCTTATGCATGTTGCATAAGAATCTCTTTCATGTCATATACGTATAAAGTAGATTACATTTATTATAATGTAAAAATATATTTGATGTTATTAAAGATTATGAGTGAGCACTGATGGGACATTCTTCTTATCCAGTTGAAGTTAAGAGAAAAAATCAGAAATTCAAGAATTAATAGCAATAAGTGACTGACAGGGAAGAAAATTTGAAACTTGAAATAAAAATTATGGAAAATGAAGTTCCATCTTTTATTTTAACACAGCTTTTGTCTTTTAATATTTTACAACTGCCTTGAAAACTTTCCACTCTCTATATGTATCTTCCATAACAACTGAAATCTAGTTAATCATAAAAAGTTTGGTGTAGAAACACATTGAAAAATATTTATAAATAAAGAAGGGTTGGGAGAGAAATTCATAGAGGAAAGATCATAATGCCTTTCCTAGGATCAGTCCACTATGTAGGCCATAGGTCTCGGAATACAGGGTGGATCTGTTTTCTGTCAAATGGGACAGAAAGGATGTACAGCTGCCATTAAATTTTCACAGACTTTTTCATCAGTTTAAGAAAAAAAAAGAAATAAGAATCCTTAGATTTTACAGAAGATAACACATCAAAACAGGGCTTTCTTAAGTAAAACCTAAGACAATTCAGAAGTAATAAAAATATGAAGTTCATTTATTTTGTGAAAACAGGAAGAAAATTGTATGTCTTTTGCAATTCTGACATCTTTGTTCTATTTTCATTAATTTGGAAGTTTGTGTTTATTGATCACATTATAGCCATTACTGAAGAAAAAGGGATGTATAAATGTGTGGGCCAAAAATCAGAGCCCTGAGTATTCCCCCAAGCACCATGAGTAAATAGCTGTCCGTAATTTATCTCTACTGAAAATTAATGCCAACATTTCTACCCATGCTATTTGGACATCACTTCCCAATATTTATCACATTGTGAAACTCCCATCAAAGCTGTCTATCTTGAGTTTTCTACTTGAAAATCAGATTTTTTTTTTTGAAGTAGTTTGCAAATTTATTTGCTTTTATTTGGGGCTTTTACTAATGACAACTTAATGGAGAGGAATGCTCAGAAACAGAAGAGCCAGACATCTGCAGCAGGAAACCAGAGGGTTCCTGCTGGAGGTCTTTGCTCTGAATGCCCTGAAAGTCTCAAATACACAGCAGAGAGAAAAGTGTTCGTAACTGTGAAGTCAACTCTATATTCCTCAATATTTCAGTCTTCTGGTCCTCCATCTTCCCTTGTAAAAGAAGGTTCTGCTGTACTCTGTGTCTAAATTTCAAAGACATATTGCAAGAATAAATGTAGTCAATATTGTGGAGGTTTCAGTTACCGAGACCATGGATGCATGGTAAATCCGGTAGCATAACAAGCTTGAGAAGTCATAGATGCCCTGCAAAAAAGTGCAAAAAGTAAGAAGGTATCTGTACTTTTCTCTGCACCTGCTACTTTTACTCATTGGCTTATATTTCCCAAAATGGATATTTGATCTCAAAAACTCTGCAAGACCATGTATGTATAGCTTTACACACATTTTATATTGTATTTTTTATCATTTTCATGTTTATTATGTTTTTAATATATGAAGTTTTTAAGTTATTCTAGTCAAATATATTTGACTATCCTGTATAATCTTGATGTCTCATGAACCCATGCTCTGTAAAGGCCTTGAATTCTCCAAACCACACTGCAGCAATGTAAACTATAATTTTAACAGACTGGTTTATAAAGCTGAATGATTATGATCCATCACAGCAAATGTATTGCCCTTGGCAGATGAGGACATTGGACTGAAAGAAGACATAAGACAAACAAAAAAAAAAGTCAGCTCACTGATATTTCTGCATTTTAAATTTTCCCCAATAAATGGATGAGAAAAATCTGGCTTACAATAAACATATTTTTATTTTAAAAATTAATTGTCAAAAAAGCAGGTATTGACCGATTTACTCTTTTCTTTCAAAAAACCCCAAACCTTTCAAAACACAGTATTCATTTCTAAAGGAAATTCAAACTAAACAGAAAAGAAACCATGTTTTCTGTTATTTTTAAGCACAAACTACTTGATCAACAAAACAGTTTTAAAAAACCTAATATTGACACTTACAAGTAAGGCTGCCTCATGTAAGAAACCACAGCTACAGATGAATTACAGAACTCAGGAAATTTCTGGAGAAAAGGTGCACACCTGCGATCTCCTAGGAAATTAATTTCATCCAAATAGTAGAGACAGTTGTTGGGAAGATTCTTGCAAGGTAAGTGGAGGAAAATATTCCTTTCAATCAGTTGAAGAATGTGTTCATGAAATGCAAAAAAAGCACTGGTTGTAATGTATTTGGAAAGGACTGAGTTAGAAAATAGAAAAGTGGGATATGTTCAGGGAGGCAAGGAGCACAAGTACAGAAGTTTGAGATGGCAAGTATTTATTATTTTTTTAAGGAGATTAGGAAATAGCAAGCAAATATATAATGCTAGTCTGTACTAGATGAGGCTGACAGACTTCCTTATAATATAGAGAAATATCCAATAAATGTTTCTGGTTTATATTGGCAGGAAAACCTAAATAATGTATTCTTATCATATGGCAAGGAATTTAATTCTCCTCTCAAGAATAATGGAGGATGTGAAAACAGATACCAAATAAGTTTTAACAGAAAAACAATTTAACTTGCATTCCATTTTGTATATCTTAAAAAAATAAGGAAAAAAAGAAGAATATGGAAAGAAACCTAACTTTGTACTAACATTTAAGGAAGGATAAACCTTTTTATTTAAACAACCTTTTGAGCTCGTACTATTCCTAAGGAAAAAAGAATGGAATACCTAGCATGAGACAAGGACAAAATTAATGAGATATTGAAAGAGGGTAGTATGTCAACTAACATGGGTTTATGAAGAGTGGATCTTGTCAAACTAATATTCTTATAATGTTTCATATTTCTATGGGGTTTTGTTAAAATATACTTAATAATCTTTGGGCAGAGTAGTCCTCTGTGTTTCGCTGCAGGAATAAAATATGAATCAAATACAGAGTATAATTTTGGTTCACTGATAACAACTTGATTTACTATTGAATATGAAAAATAGCTGTGAATACAATTTTTTTCCAAATATATTTTGTTTTGTTGGAGCTCAGACATTAGTAAATAGTCTAGTGCTATTTAATATTGTATTGATGAAAATACAAAATCATTAATCATAGACTTTATGGATGTCAGAAAGACTGGGAAAGAAGTACATAGTGAAGTCAACAGATCATAGTGACAAAATAATTCTTTATGCATATGGTATACTAGGCAGATGTATAAAACGTGTTTCAATGCAGCCAACATAGGGACCACAAGCTGATGGTTGTAGTCAAAGAAAGAGAGCTCATTCCTGGAAAATGGTGATTCAAAACATGAAAAAAAGGGGAGGCTGTCAACTGGACAAGAGCTTGTAAAACCATGGTTTCAACAGCTGATCTTCCTCATGACTATGTAGAGGAGGACACGCTAAGTAGTAATAACGAAGAGATCTCTTTGTGATATAGCTCATATAATCCTAAAATATTGCCACCAATTTACTTACTTTTGCTTCACCATAACTGGAGTTTGAGATGTAATCTCAGCTTGATTACACATATATTTGTGAAAAAGAGAAAAAAAATCTCTTATCTAAAAAAATAGGATCAGATCTATTTTAACAATGGTGGCAAATCTTTGAATGAGGTGCCATTCTTTAAAATAACCAACCAATAAAAAAAACCAACAAAAACAAACAAACAACCCCGACAAAACCCTCAAAAGAAATATACTAAATATTTTACTATTTTCTTTGAATTTTCTTTAAAATGACACATGAAGTAACTAGCCACATATGCCTGATTCTAGCTAGCAATACCACAGCTGGATACTTTAGTTCGTATTTAATTACTTTTCTACCTCTATTCCAGCAAAAAGGTTTGAAAATGTTGTCCCCTGCAGTCTTCAGTAAACAGAAGCCTTTTATATAAACATATAGTATGTGTATTACATAAACATATAGCAAGCATATTACATTTACTAATCTATAATTATCTCTACTCCACCACAACACCATTTGATGTGTAAAAAGTGTGTTCATGGGCAAGCACAGCTTTAAGGGGTGTGGTTGAACTACTTTCTGCTTCATTTAATCATCTGTGGTCATAAGAACACAAATTTAATATTCACCACCTTGAATATTAAAAGCTTAAATCCAAGCTCTGAGGCTAAGATATGCATGCCTAAACATTCACATGAAAATTTCTCTGTACAAGGCATTCTTTTCTTCCACTTTCTCACTTTGAATTTCTAGTAGATAACTGTTGGGAAAGGGTTTATGTACAAAAATTTCCCAAAACTTTCTGACCACAAAGTAAAATGCAGCAACATTAAATACTATGGTAACACTGTGCCAGAGAGCTCTGCAGAATTCTGCATAGAGAACTGGAAAATAATTCCAATTAGATAAAATATTTTGTGGAAAAAAATTCCTCTTTTGAGATACTAGGCAAAGAAAATATATCAGGGCACAAATTGCAAATCTAAACCCTTAAAGGAAAATAGAAACAGTTGGGGAAACCCATGATGGCCATAGAAATTTTTTCTATGATTCTACCCCTAAAACCATGTTCAGAGGTGCCAAAAGAACAGCTCTCTAGCCAGATCTCTGGGCTCCACTGGAATCAACAGTGGTAAAAGTACTGTCAATGCCCCAGGACCATGTGAGCTCTTTGTCATCTTAAACTTCTTACATTGCTTCGTACTGCCTTAATCCATGATGTAGTCATTCTAGCACCCTCCATCTTAGAAATGAATATCTGGGCTCACAAAGCAGATTGTGCTTCAGAGAAGAAAGAAACTTACCATGTTTGTTATCAGAATATGATCCCTTGGACCTGTTGGTTCAAGCACAATTTTCTGAAACCATAATTTTTTTAAAGTAGCTTTAAAATGGTTTTCAATGAAATATTTCACACCCTGGTGTTTCATTGATTTTTTCCATTCAATTACAATAGCCAAACAGGCAAGGAACAGTGATTTAAGTGGAAATTCAGTTCCACTGAATTACTTAGCAGATGACCAGAGAGTGTTGAGTTCTTTGCTTAAGAAAATGAGCAGACTGAAAGGAACTGTTCCCCAAATATATTAACTACTGGATGGCAGAGCTGCAACATTAAAAAAAAAAACTAAAAAACCAACATTCTTCAGAATCCAGAAAAGACTCGCCTAATCTGCAGTACATAGAAAGTCATAGAAATGGATATACAACCAGTGTGTTTACATTGAAACCAGAATTCTTGTGTGTCAGGTAAATTAAAATGTCCCTGTCAGAAAGTGAAATGAGACCCACTGACAGGAGAGAGACTGAATAACAAGTAAATGGACAATTTGATTTGTTGATTATCTGTACAAAATGTTAATAAAATTTAGAAACAAATTGAAATACATTCTAGTAATATTTCTAATCAGTGCAGGTAAAATAGAAATGGTTTATAATAAATTTAATGTATTACTTTGTATACACAGGTTTGTATACATAGGTTTATATACACCTCTAAAAAGAAGGGTCATTCTATTCTTTTATAAATATGGTAATAGGTCCTGGGATCTATTTTTGGGGTTTGCATATCTTCTTATATTCAATTTTGTAAACTCTTTACATGTGGCCTCTATCAGCCTTATACTTGCTGTGATCAACAGATCACTTCTTGTATAGGAAAATATAGTTTTTTCAGAAAAAAGCTAATTTTTCAGGGCATTAGTCCCAAGCCCCTGTAACTACACTGGTACTATTGCTTGCAGAAAAAACAGGGGTTAGTGATAAGGAAAAAAATAGATCCTTATAATATCATGTGTATTCTTTTTCATGTGAGGGTCTTTTTCTGTAAGTTTTTGGCAGTTTTCATTAGCGAATTTTTCTTTATAAGAACTGTTCTTCTTATAGGTTAAAGTAGGAGTCCACCTGTGTAATGCTTTTGTTTAGATATTTTAATTTTGTATCCTATTACTGTCCACACCCTTATTCCAAACACAGAGAATTTCCATGTCTTGTAGGAGCGTCTCCTGGCTATGCAATCTGAAATTGTGCTATTTAGGGTTTTTAAAATTGTTTTAAAAGCTCTTCTAAAATTTGTTACAACATTTATTCTTGTTAGAATATTCTTGCTAGTCCAATATGTATTGCAAGAACTAAATTACTAAATTAGTAGTGTTTTATAAACCAATATAACAATCTTATAATTAAAGTGAAATTAAGACAGGCTGGCCAGAAGTAAAGTTCTATTGAAGCAGAAATATATAGAGAGAGAGTAAATCATCCTTCACATTTATTATTCATGTTGAATAGTAAATTATTCTATTACCAATTTGTGTTCAATTTATATTCTAAAAGACCACTGATGAGAGTAAAAGAGCAGTTACAGGAGGTGGGTCCTATGATTTCCTATGGTCTTTTCTTTATCCACAGTGCTGATTCAATTTGGGGGAAAATTCAAGTCAGTTATTATATTAAATCGTAAAAAAATTATATAAAATTTTTTGGCCCAGATACAAACTTTGTCTAATTCCAGTGAAATCAATGAACAGTGAGTTTGTCCTACTGTAATAGATGCACAAGGACATGTTGCTGAAAAGGTAAACCTGCTGGGAATCTGTTTATACCACAGGACCTTTAGAAGAAGGCCAAAATAAAATGTTGCAAGCGGTATGTTATAAAGCAGAACTGTAATAGACCTGTCCAGACCCCAACACTGAAGGCCCTCCTCTTTAAATGGGAAGACCACCTGTATAACTTCAGGTATATTTGTCTCTAAGTCTGGCCCTAGGCTTGCCTGTGGCCTGCTGATTTAAAATTAAGTTAATGCATCAAAATACTCTTAGTGTCCTCAAAAACTTATCTGAGGCAGGCTACATGTTAGAGGGTACATTTAAGGCCACATTGTAGTACACTTTCTGAAACTCTACATTTTACAGGGGCACTGAAAGCTGCATTGTAGAGACCACATTTCTCTCTTGCTGTTGCACTACTATACAAGATACTGCAATAAATTCTGAGTCAGAGGCACATCTTCAAACAAGTAGCTCCAAGCATGTGAATAATCCAAATGAAAGTAATTACAATAAATTCATCTCTAAGTAGCACAAATATTTAAACGCTTTGATTAGTCAGATGTTGGTTTTCCTTTTGTAAGATTGAAAACCAGGACATTTTTAAAGCTGTAATGATAATGTGATATTTTTGTCTTCACTGGAAATTAAATTGAGGCTCAACACAAGTAGGCTAGGTAACATTGATTATGAAAGTTACCTTTTGTGCAATCTTAATATAAGTATGTAAGATACATGTGATGATGGATTTATGAAGGATCACCAAAAAAAGATAGATATTTTTTCAATATTTTCAATACCTACTGGTACTTGATAAAAGTAACACAGCAAGGGGAAAAAATATGTTGTTCCAGGTCTAACTTTTAAACTTTTTAAAAACTTTTTTTAAACTTTTTAATTTTCATAGTAAAGGTAAATATTTAGGGGCTTTTAAATCAGAGAATAACAGGGCACATAGCACTTCAGATCCATCTCAGTTAATTCTAAATGCCTAACTGGGCCACTGAAATTACTTGGTAAGTCTTAAGTTGTCTCTGCAAAGCAAGGGCTGAAACATTCAATACTTAGACAATACTTACAATTTAATCTGGAAGTTTTCACTTCTGTATGTTGACTACATAAGGGACTGAGGTCAATAAAATCCTGTTCTATGCTTTTCATTTGTAGCCTGAGGCTAGGCAGGCTGAGTCTGGACCAATTTATTGTACTCTCTTGGTGGAGTGAGGTGTACAAGGATAACACGGACACCATAAAATTCACTTTTAGGTATAAAGCAAACACAATTTGAATGCTTGTGTCAAGAAAAGCATGGTGTGAGTAGTCAGGATCTCTCAGCATTACTTATTGCCTTATCAATGCCTCTGACCTCACCCAGCTTTGCCTTGCACTGGTCAATGGTCATCCCCATGTCCCACAGAGCCCCAGCTTAGTACCTTCTGCCTGGAGGATTGTGCACAGTGGAAGTACTCCTCACAAACTAGCAGAAGTACAACAAATTCACTACTGAAAAACTTTTAGACATGTATTTATTTTTTCGGACTACTGTTGCTGAGAAGCTTCTCCATTCACCCTCCAACACCTCCAAGAATGCAAATCAGTGTTCATCTGGTTTTATTCTGTAGGAATGTTCAGGTTTGTCTGTGTATCAGTCAGAGTCACCTGTTTAAAATAAATACATAGATATATTACTATAATTATAATATTGAAAATAATAATAATAATTCAACTCTCAAAGCCTTCCACTAGGACATCAAAACATAAGGTTTTTAAAACCATTGTTTAGGGAAGCAACTTGAGACCACAACAGCTTCAGTGAGAACTATGAAATTTCTCGAAGTTCAGGTACTTTACTTGATTACATGACAGTAGTTTAGGAACTCTCTTTGTGGTAGGCATTGCTTCACAGCCCTGACAGAATGGATAGAGAATGGCCCTTGTGCCTGATCCATAACAGTCATTGCCTGTTACACACATTTCAAGATTCATTCGGGCTATGAAGATAATCGAGGCAGCCGACAGTTACCCTGCAGCTGCATGGATTTATGATGGCACTGTCAAGAAAATGAGCCAAAATGATACAGTAGCTGGCTTTAGCTGCAAATAACGTGATAGGCTGTACAGTAGTAGTGTAGCAGCTGCTGTCATTGCAGGTAATAGGCTATAAAGAAGGCTGATAGCAATACCTGTCATTTCTTAATGGCTGACTTCACTGAAGAGCTTTTGTGGCCTTTAACATGGAGATAATAGAAGATACAACAAATTTTACAGCTTTCACGTCGCATTCATAATTTATCTTAAGAGTACTGCCCCAACAAGGACAACAGTTGTCAGACTGAGAAAGTACGGAACTAGCTTTGAATAGTGAGAGATTGTCTGTTATTATCAAGAATGGAATTCAAGTATAGAAAATATTTCTACAGTGTTAAGCTCAGATTTCTGTAGCAAACATTCTTCAGTTTGCTGCAGATCTTTTCCAGGGTATATTGTGGACATGAGCTCCAAATGTAGAGATTTGATTTTTCAATCGAAGGAAAAATTTAGAAAAACAAACACCGTGACCCATTTTACATTTCAGTAAAAAATGTGGTCTTGTGCCAGATAAGCTATAAACCTAAAAAAATGGCTTTGTGTGTATCTAAACCTGTATTATAGCAGCTGGGAATGGTAACATATTATTATGATATGAAGCAGGCCCATTTTTTTTAAAATTAAAATGGGAGGCATCAATCAACTACTTAAGACAGGTTATAAATTTGGTCAAATATGAGACTGATTGTCAAAGTGAACAGGATATATTTAAATAAGGTTAAAATGTGGCAATGTGATTAAACATTAGTCACAGTCTCATAAATTTGTCTTTAGCTTTATACCACTTTGGTATTCAACTTAATCTCCTATTATTTTTAAAAACTTTTCTACTTCAAATCCTTTACATCATGACCCAGTTGGCCAGAATTTGGCTTCTGTTGTATTTTGTAAATGTCTACTAGACATTTACATGGTAGGTACATCAACCTTCATCATTTTGCATGCAATTTTCATTGCAATTTGTTTGAGCTTCCAGTTAATGGCGTAGCATTCCAAAATTACGAGCTCTTCTCATAGAGACACCTTCCACACTTGGAGATGCTAGCCGAATGGGGATGGCAGTTAGGACCTCATTTCAAAAATTATTCAGCCCTATTGTGGAAATACTTAATTTTAGACTCCCTCTTTCTATATGTCCTTAATGATTGTGTCTAACAAATTGGTGAGGAGCAAGCCCTTGCATCAGTGCTGGTAGCTATAAAATTTGCACCAAGATCCCAAGTTCCTTTAAATTGTTCAGATTGGAAGGTCAGCCCAAAAGCATGAAAGATCTGCTGGGAGACATGTAGTCTTGGATGTGAATAAACACCAAATAAAGTCTTTGGCCTTGTCATAAAAGCAAATGATCTATAGATGTCTTTGAATGTTTTTATTGCCCAAATTTTAATGATTTGATCATTTTGGTTTTATTACACCCTGTGTGAACATAAGAAATACATGTTTTTGCATGGTGCCTTGAAGAAAGCATTGAAAGCCTACTTATACCTAAATAGCAATTTAGTGGGTAGGGTATTTTTTGCGTGTTTTGAGACAGTTTTCAACCACTCTTGGGCTGAAGGAGTTTCAACAGGCCTATGAGTCTTTATGTCTGTAGGCAGAGTATGATTGTATATGTATCTGGTATATGTCTGACAAAGATATTAGAGCTGTTGTGATATATTAATACTTTTTCTTTCTGGAGGCTTGACCTGTTCGTAAATATTTCCACAGTTCCAAAAAATGTATATAAATACTTTCAAGTGCACAGGTACATACCAGAGATAACCTAAACTCAAACACACATCTACTGATATGTCCAGCGTTTGGCTGATAAGGAAGCACAACACTACTTTAAATCCACTTTCTTCTACTATCTTCTTCTGTTCTTGCACCAAACAAGGTTTTTCAGATCTCAGGACCTCAGTGGAATGATTTAACTTCACAATGCTTAATACAGTAGTTGAGTATGCGATGCATTTTCTTTAATGCGTGTGAATTTTTAGGACCATTCTAAATATATATAAATATATTCTATGGTATTTTGCCTGTATATTTAAAAGCCCTAAAAATATTATATAAAATCTTGATTATTCTCTGTCTTCATAAGCCGCTTACACTGCTGAGACTTTTTAAAAATTAAAAACTAAATTTTAAAAATTTAAAAAAACTAAAAATTAAAAATTAAAAACTAAAAAACTAAAAAGTAAATTAAAACTCAAAGGGATTTTAGATTTACAAACAGAAATATAAAGACAGCAGTTTGAATGGAGAAGCTCAAATTTTTTCTGTAAATATTAGTCTTACAAAAACTGCTGTCCCATGCTGTCGTATTTATTTTTTTTATGGTTATGGGCAATTGAAAGTAGAGAAAAAAGTTTGTGGACATCTAATAGAGAGTTTCACTTTTGTCCAAAGAAATAGAAAAGCATCCTCTATCACAGATGTTGTGTTTGGTTTTTATCTCTCTGAATTGGTGAGGTCTCTATTTCTGGGATTTTTTTTTTGTTTGGTTGGGTTTTGTTCATTTGGTTTTTTGCTTTTTTTTCATATAGAGAAAGGATAGGTGTGTTTCAAAATAAATCCTTAAGCAATTGTCATTTTTTCGGTTAAGCAAAGAGTTAATTCTGTTATAATGCAGAGGATTTCACATTTTGTCAATGAAGAACTCTGATCATTGAGAAAAGCATGTTAGCTTGTGCCAAAAAGGTTTGTCCTGAACTGCTTTGATCAGTTACCACTTAGTAGTCAAAATACCATTGTTCCATTGTTTAACAGATGACTTCATCAGCTGGGCTGGAATCTTCAGCTCAGCAACCAGATGAGACTGTGTTGACCTGAGCTTTGCTACTCTTTTTTTTTTCCTGCAGTAACTGAACATCTAGCTGACAACGACAAACACTTGTGCACAATTTTAAAAAAAAAAGTTACATATTTTTAAGCTGCAAATGCACAGCTGTGAAATTCAAGAAAAAGCTGTACAATTTTCACTTGCAAATTTATGGATTCATGAAGTAACATCATTGTGGTTGGTGTATGATATGATTGCTGGCTCTTTTCCTATTCACCCAGCCTTTTCCTACCTTTCCACTATTCTTGGGAACAAAGCCACTATCTTTGGTTTATTTATCACTACCTAATCTTTAACCCTCATATAAAAATTACAATGTGGAGAATAATTTTTTTGATTAATTATTTTATTCTCCTCTTGTATCCAATCTTACAATTAAAATATTTTCAACTTGTTTTTTTTAAAATATACTAACTCACATTTTGCTTTTGATAGGGTGACAGGCAAACCTCTTTTCTTCCAAGAATTCTTTTCTCTCTCAAGATGAATGTTATAGGATCTGAAAATTAGTGTGGTTCATCTTCGTTAACCGTACCTTTGTTTTCTGTGACAGTAGTATGTTTTATAGGAGATCTGAGATTTTTTTATTTTAATTTAACTTAAAAATAAATTATGCTATTAAAAAAGATCTTAGAGCAGTGCCAATTCTTGCTTATATCTGGGGTGTGAATGCTAATGCCCTTTAAAATTTGACAGTACCTGGAATTGTCAGAACCAGCACTTCTAAGGCATTTCATTTGTACTCAACTCTACTTAATTCAGTGCCACTGTCTCAATTTAGACTGGTTCAGACTCTCTCTCACAGTTAAGTCTCCTTGCAAAGAGTCTAGTTGGAAAAGTTCAGAGAGGTCCTGAAAATGCCTATAATTGGTAGAACCTCAGAGTCAGGGCAATACCGCTGTGAAAATCATGGGCAGTGACATTCAGCCCTTGACCTGAATAGTGTTTCCCAGTTCTGAGACGATAGGACTCAAGGTATATTTCCCTTTACTCTTATAGCTTCCTGCAGCAGAAATATATAAACCATTCACAAATATTAAGAATGATGTGGTAATTGACATTCATGCTGTGATTTACCGTATTCATCTTCTCTTTTTCACTACTGAACACTGTGGTGCTTTTCCTTAAGAACTGGGGACAACGTTGCCAGCATGGAGAGAGAAGAAAGGTGCTGTGCATTGGGTGCCAGGGTGGCCCATTGACCAGAACACCATTCCTGCTGAAAATTTGGCATAAATCCTTGTACCATAACAAATCATATGCTAAACAAAATACAGGTATTCAACAAAATAAGTCACCTAGACACTACTAAAACAGAAACTGTAAAAATGAGGTGTGTATGCTTAACAGCAAACCTTGATCTTTCTCCTTCCAGTAGCAGGGCTAGTGTTAGAGAAAGGGTCTCATCCAGTGAAGTGCAGCTGATTTTTTTTTTTAATTTCTTTTATATAGCACTTTCTCTAGTGTGACCTCTGCATGTTAAAGGTCATAGCCAATTTAGCAATTCTTGTTGTTTTCTATGGACAGTTACATAGCATACAAGGTACACTATATAAAAAGATTACCCTATGTTTCTTAACTACTGGATATTAATGTACGTTGTAATGCACTGAATAGGCTAATTAGGAATTAAACATTCCTTTAAAATCATTTTAAACTCAAATTATGCTGACAACCAAATTTTTTTTAGCTCTTTCTCTAATAGTTGTGTTAGACATTGAAGAGCTGTGCTCCAAGTCTTGACACATTGTTCTGACTTATGCTCAATTGCAAAGCATGGCTCTAGGGAATAGTTTTGAACCAAAGTACCTGCTTATGACAGGTGAACTCCAGTTCTCCTGTTTTTAACTACAAGACCAGTATTCTTTTCCAGAATTTTAGAACCCTTCTCCCGCCCTTTCCCCTGTAAAATCTGCAGACACCCACCCCCAGGAGCTTTGAGCAGTAATAGAAAAGGTGACAACCTTACATCTAGCTTTTTTTTTTTGCACTTTGCTGGATGTGAATTAACTGACAAAATTATCAAAAGAACTTTGCGCAGTGGTGCTCAGTGAACATCAGAAGAAAAGCCAAAGTTAAATGGGTAAATAAAAACTGATTTCATTACCATCTCCAGTAATCATATATATAATATTTCAGACAAAGCTTAAAATCACCAGCTGAAAACATCTTCAGTGCCAGTGAAGTCAAAACATGTCAGCAGTTTTCTTCTGTGTGTATTGTCTCACATGCAGGAAGGGATGAATTGAACTCATATCTGAAACAAGGCAAGATTTTCCATCTGACTTCATTATGTATTTCTCCAGAGTGCTTCCCCTATTTTCTGCCTGAACTAAAATGTGTGTGGAGACAAGCAAATACAAAGCAACTCTGCACTGCTGTTACCAAATCATTTTAATAAGACAAAGGTATTTTTTGTTTTGCCATAGTCATATCTTAATTCTAGGAGTCATTAACACACACTAGATCCCTTTGTTAAAGCAATCCTTGTAAGCGGAGGCGTGAACTAATGAGGGGCTTTATGTGTCCCAGCGCAGCTGGTAGCAGAGATGAAGTAGCATTACAGTATATCAGAGAGATTTATGCTGAGGATTCTTAATACAAAGATTTTTGGGGACTCGGCCATCATCTCCTTATAAATAATTAAAATTAACAAATTATCATTGTTATAATTCTGGGAGTTTTGCTTTCTGTCAGCATCCACAGTGTAGTCATTCCTTTGTTATTATTTGCAGGATTTTCCATCATCTTGGAATATTTGCCCTCTGTACCTGCAGCCTGTTCAGAGGTCAAAACCCATTGTAGGTGCTGCTCTTGAGGCGGCAGAACTTTTCAGTCTTGAACTCATTCCAGCTTTCTATAATGGGTGTGTCATTGAGTTGAGCATTTTTTAAAAATTCATGCTTTAGGGTAGCACAGAATAATACTTTCTGCTCCTGCTGCTGTGATACCACATTAACGCTGCCTTACCTTTACTCACAGAACATAAACAAAATGTTGAAACAATCTATTTCCAAACTGTGCGTGTCTTCATCTATCTTGATATATTAAAATTATATTTTGATTGCGTCACATGTGCAGGACTGCTATAATTAACATCAGATTAGAAAGGATTCATCAAATGGTAATTCTTCAGCAATTATAGGACACTGCAACTTGTTCATGAACTTTATTTTTTCTGATTATTTAATTCATATTACCAACTGTGACTAAAAATTGTGGAGAGAGTTTTCAAAGCCGCTTGGCTGATTTGTGAGAGCCCACTATTCCCAAAAATATAGGCCATGAGTGCAATAGCTTGTTTTTATACCTCAGAAGATATCAATCCAATCTCTCATTTTGCACCTAGCTAAGGTATGTACTGGTGTAATTAGCTCTGTTAAAAACCACCATTATCTGTAATTAAATAGTTGTGCTTGAATGCCAAGACACCTCCAGTTGTCTTAGAAGTCTGGGTCTCAATGACTTACAGTGGTTTTGGCTTCCCAGTGCATTTTTACAATTTTAAAACTGTAGTCATTTTAAAAGGTTATTAGCGAATATTCTTAGTAATATCCAGTGCCAAGCTACAGCAAGCCAAAAATTTAATATATAAACCAAAGGAAAATGTGGAAATACATTTCAGAGGGAGATGGAGAAGAAAAGTTTCACTCTGGCAAATGAGACAATCAAGTAAAGACCTATAGGTGCCCTCACTGGAAGGTACTCAACAAAATATCATCAGGACTCATGAATTGCTAAACTTCAGGTACAGGAAATAGGGCAAGTCACTTTGGTCTGAAAATGATCCAAAGATTTAACTATTTGGAAAAAGAGAAAAATATGTTTATTAAATAACTATTCTTCCACAAACATTGAGGGAGGAATAGTCATAAACCAAACCATAACCATACTAGGTGTAGGAAGAGTGTATTTCAATCTTTGATCATGAGTTGGGATCAGAATATTTTGCAGGAAAACGAAACTGGGGAGTTGTTCTTCAGAATTATATTTCTCAGTTTTTCAGAATAATGTTTTCTTTTCTCATAACGTTTCTTTTCTTTCTTACGTTAGGCAGAAAAGTCATAATTATCAGAAAACTGAAGAAAAACAATTGTCTTGCTTCTCCTCCATGTTTCTTCTTTAAAAAAATTATATTTTTGAGAAATTTTGCTGCTGTTTTCCTGAAAAGACATGCATTTCAGAAGAGGAACTTCATGCTGAAGTTTTGAATAAATGTGAAAGCACCTAAGGTACCCAATGGAGGTGCGTAAAAGGAAAATGTCAGAAATCTTATTCTTGGCCACCAAGGTCCAGCTAGCCTAGGTCTCATGTGCACAGTTGCTATAGTGTTTAGCACATATATCCTATTAACTTAGTTTTGAATGCTGGAGATGTATTAAAGCATTTTCTATATGACCCAACTAAAGTATTTATTTAGTTATCAGAAATTCGCTTTTGTTTTGGTATAATTTCGTCTTAACAGGGTTAAAACATATGAAAAAGTGTGTGATTCATCTGGTTGTCCTGAATTTGCAAATTCTGAGGTAAAGACGAACTGGAATCAATGTTTGGACAGAGCACTTCCAAAGTCCAGGGACTTTTGCCTCTAGATAAGATTAAGGGTTTATTTTCAGTGTTCAGAAGCAATAGCAAACCACTGTCTAACACTTTCTTCCATTGAAGACTGCTGGGATTTCGATTTTAACTTCTGTTTTACAATTAACTTCATCTCATGCAAATGACTAAACTGCTGGCACATAAAGCTTTTCTGGATTAGCATTGCTGCGTCTGATAAAAGTGACACAGAAGAGATTAATCAATATTGATAAGTAAGCAAATGTGATGTTTTCTTCCACACCTTTGCATGAGTTGCAGCTGAAGCACTGGGTGTTAAATCAGTGATTTTGTCATCCTGAATGCATAAAATAATCCTTTTATGAAACCAGTTAAAGTAATCAGTTCAGCAGTGTCTAGAGTCATCCCTACTGCTAAAGGTCCGCCAGCAGTCTAGCCCCTTTTTCTATCCACAGATTGCATAACCTCACAACTAAAAAATGCCCTTGTGGAAAATCATGATTTGGGGGAAAAAACAAAAAGGAAAAAAAGTCTTCTCAAAGACAATTTTATTTTGCATGTTTATATGAGTGCTTATATCTCTCAACAGTATGTGACCCTCATACTGTGTGTGCTACAGTCTCAGTAGACATAGGTAGGGTGAGGACAGAGAAGCAAACCTAAATATGAAATGTTCCTGCCTATTTTTTCCTTTTAAATTATAGCTTTGATTTTATTGTACACCAACATTTTTTGCTAACTGTTAGCTAGTTTGGTATCGTATGAAAAACCTTCTTCTCACTTTTATTAGGGGGAAGCAGGTTAAATTAGACGGATCAAGATGCATTGTTACTCTACTCGGAGGGAGGGTAGTGCCACAAAACAATAGTGCAAGGGGAGTGAATGCTTATCAAGAGAAAGTTTACTTTTGGTATTAAGAATTAATTTAGCTGAATTGGTGCAGCGAAAGTGGTAAACACAATCCCCCTCACTGTTGTTTGTCAGGGTGTATTATATCATCCTGGATTGCTTTGTCAATAATCTGCCTGGCCTGCAAGCTAGAAATCTAAGATTGCCAGGATGAGTGACAGGCTGGAGATAGCTGATAATTCTAAGGAATTGGAGGTGTAAAATCTTTAAGGACCATGTCTACAGTATAAATGCAAGGGTATCTCCACATCACTCTGTACTTACAAAGGCAACAGCATTGTTAATGGCAGCCTGTCTGTCCATCAAGTTTGCTTCAGGA
This sequence comes from Ptilonorhynchus violaceus, assembly GCA_013397565.1. Taxonomy (NCBI): domain Eukaryota; kingdom Metazoa; phylum Chordata; class Aves; order Passeriformes; family Ptilonorhynchidae; genus Ptilonorhynchus; species Ptilonorhynchus violaceus. Next base: position 53,446 of record VZRJ01009840.1, on the reverse strand, counting down.
GGATTTATCCCTCTTTCACTCCTTATCTTCCATGGCTGTGTTTATTTCTAAACCAGCTGCAGAATAAATTGTCTCTTGTCTTCACCTCCTACACTGAGTACAATGATATGTTCTTAAACCATGGTGTTTTTCAGGCATTTCTTTTTCAGAAACTTCTAATTTTGTTTGTATATGAGTACACTCAGGTTTTTCCATTTTAGACACAGTTAACACAGGTTGTTTGCTTTTTTTCTCCTTTTTTTGGTACTCCTCTCAAGGTTCATAAATCTGTTCTGTATTGCGAAGGTGTTTGAAATACAGAAGGGAAGACATAATGGAACTGGTTCAGGTGATTAATATAATGTGGATGTAATACGGCAAAAACGATTCTTTTGTATAACACAAGATATATTCAGAAAAGTGACTGTAAAGATATCTGACATGTCATGTTTGTTGTGTCTTTCTCACAAGTAGGTCCTTTGTAAATAAAACAATTTTTTTTCCACCTGTCAGCTTTGTGAATTGAATCCGAAAGTCAAGTTACATACCTGGTGACCATGTAGCCATATTACATGTGCCAGATTTGGTTAATTAGTCTACTGATTATGGCACAGGAGACAGTGTTAACGTGCTCTCTCTTGTTTCTTAGTGCTGATAAGTATTTTATAATCACAAAACTATTGAGATCACAGAGTTTTTTTAAAGTAAGGTGTCATTTGCAAAATCATTTTTATAATGGCAGCTAGTGTGCACACTGACCCAGAGAGAGTTCAGATTGCCTTAGCACCTGCCTAAAATTAAAAAAAAAA
>VZRJ01009840.1:38359-52625 GCA_013397565.1 Ptilonorhynchus violaceus | reverse complement strand
AAAAAAAAAAAAAAAATTAAAAGAGCAACTAACTGGAAATGCTTGGTTACATTACTTTTTGTATTGCCAGATATACAATGTTTTCTATCTACTGGTTCTAGTTCAGATCAAAATTACAAATTGAATTATCAAATATCAAAAAGAGGAGGATATTGTAAAAAATGCTTAGTCTAATCACAAATAAAGATTCTATCATGAAGATTTTTATTAGCAGATATCATCAAAATTCAGCAACTTAGAGTAGTTTGCTTACTTTTTACTTAAAAGCTTTAAAAGTACTCTTAGGAAAAAAAAGAACTTGGGTTTCCAGTGCATTTTAGCAGCAATATTAGATTACAATTGGTTGTTAAATTTATTTGGAAAAGGTATGCTAATTAATCATGAATGATATCTCTGTTTCATCTTAACACTGATACTTCTATGAAAACCTGTATATATATATTTCTCTCTGTATTATTTTGCCAAATGAAAAAGAGAATCTCTAAATAAATTCCTTATTTACAGCTAACAGAATAAGTATCAAAAAATTACTTGATAATCACTGAATGTGGATGTCAAAATCCTATTAGCCAGGCACACACAAACAGAGGTGAGTCTTTTATTTCTGCTAAAAATTCATTAATGAACTGTGATGAGAGTTTATTTCTGAAAAAAATAGTAATGCATTTACAGGATGTAGAGGCTACAGTAAGATGAAACCTCTGAGCCAGTGTAAGTTGTCACTTACAAGCAGAGAAAAAAAGAAATCCTGCCCTCCTATTGCTCCTGATTTCCTTCTCCGTACCATGTTGGCTCTTTCACAGATGTTTTGCAATCTTCTAGGGAACTGGATTGAGGAATCACATGAATTAACATGGTGGTGGCCCTTGCTGTTGTTCAATTTTATTAGTGGTATAATACTATAATAGTGAATTGAATAATAATAATAATAATAATAACAATAATAAGAATAATAATAACAATAATATAGCAGCAACTGGGGAAATTGTTATTAATTTTTTGTTTTGCTTTCACATAGAATAATTTAGTGACCTAGTTGAGCAAGTGGTTATAAAAACCCATGTACCTGCCAAAGGGAAGAGTATATGAAAGGGTGATAGTTCAGTCAGAAACAGGGCCAAAGGCAAAGTTGTTTCTTTTGATGTGGTCTCAGTTTTGTTTAAATTGCCTTTTGAATTGCATTCTAAAATGTTCATCTCTCACTCATTGATTCTAATTATATTATTTAATGTTACCAATAACTAGAGCAGGAATAGTTATCTTTTATACCTATATTTCACGGGGAATGAAAGATATTTATCGCAGAGACAGCATACCTGAAGTCCTGTATCAGTAACACACTGAACACCACTGTTTGATTTTGTACACTTAATCATTTAATCAGTGGCTGTGGTACCATGTATTGATGACATCGTCATTGATGACATCATGAAAACAGTAGCAATAGCAAGTAGCACAATATAGTTAAACATTATTGAGAAGCATTTTGAAGATAAGGTGCTGTATCTGTAAATCCCACCTGAAGTGTAATAGAGGAGAATTCAGAAAAAGGTTTATTTACCACAGTTCAGCTACTCATATAAAACAGCAGCTTAACCATTGCTTTGTAAGAGTACATCTCTTTCATAATTCATGCTGGAATAAAACACAGCAGTAATCTCATTAGAAGGGGAAGTATTTATTTAAATATATCCTAGTAACTAGGATATATTTATACCTGTTGTCTTGAAGTTGTATGCTTATGAGAATATACAGGCAGATATATAAAATTAACATAACACCTAAGGCATTTTGCATCCTTCCATTTAAGGTCGTAGATATAGTTGGGAAGGAAAAGAACTTTTTCTCTAGATCTAATTTTATTTAGATTGACCCTTAGAGAGCCAATAGTCTATTTGTTGACACTCTCACTTTTATCCAGAATAATTTTTTTTTTTTTTTTTGGTAACAGGTATTCATCTTCATTTTAAACTGAGTTTCCTATACCAAAGCCATTATATTCCTAGTGAGCTGAGCTTGGTCTCAGCAAACCATTCAGCAGTGTTAGTTGCTTGCAATTCTTTATTATAACTTTTTATAGTTATTTCCTCTACTCGGCTATCGCATTTGACCTCCATCTGTCTCTCTGCAGAGGTCTGTGCATTGTACAGCATCTGATACGCCTTTTCTTCAGAAGATTTTTTTTGTTATCTCTGCTGTGTGCCAGGACCTCCTCTTGACATTGTGACGACTAAGTCACATTCTCAAACGCAAAGGTGTCTTGTCTTCAGATCACATCTCCTACCTCTTCTCCCCACTCATGATACACCATGTAAGACAGCAGGTGAACTATTCACCAGAAGCATTGAAGTTAAACATTAGAACTTCCGAAAACTTTATAAAGCCATGATTCTAAATGTAGAATGCATAACCACATCAGTTACAAATAATACAGTTTAGAGTTTTTATTGAAAATATCTCCTGATCCCAAAACAATGAAATAAGATTAGTTCAACATAGTCATATCTTATCTAAATTCTGATTAATAACATGATCATTCATTGTATTTTCATAAGATATACCCTACAAAAGGATGCGGTGAAAGTTCTTGACAAAGACTTTTTGGACCAGTGCCCAACTTAGGTGCTTATGGTAATGCTGGGGATATATGATTTAATCCCACTAAAATGGTGGGGAACAATACCAGAGTTGTAACAGGACTGTACGTGTATAAGTGTGCAGACATCATCAACTTCTCAACATCCAGAACTGCCTTCAGATGTACTGGGCTTCTGGGGCAAAGTATGGATTATTTTTGCTCTTTATGTCTAGAAATATATACTGTTCACACAGAGTTTTCACAGACCTTGAACTATGTGCACAAGTGTCCCAAGTCAGATGACGGCTCAGAAGAGATATTATTCACATCATTTTCCCTGCACGTGTGGATCCATAGAAAATGGTTTTGACCTATGTTTTCACTTCAGTCAAAATGTAACAGATGACAGTGTTCAAGAAAAACTGTAAAAATAGCAACTCTATGATTTATAGGAAGAAAGATGATGGTCATTGAGATAAAACTTCTTTATAACTGTTTTTATGTGAGATAAATTCCACCAGCTGAATAAGTCTTTTGTGAGACATTTGACTCCTAAGCAGAACAAGCATCCTCAGTCTAAGCAGGGGGAGCTCCAGATGAGGGTATTTATATGTAGTTGAGATCCGGATACAAGATGGATTTGAAGCGACATGTCTTTGAGCAGGAAAGCTATCAACATTATTGTTCTTCGTCCAGGACATTCTATAACCAGATCACCCATAACAAGATAATCTCACATGAGAGATAAACTCAACATTTGTTCCATGATGAAACAGTCCAGGAAAGTAATAAAATACTGAGAAAAAACTGTGAACTGATCAGTTTAGGAGCACTGGATAAAAGGAAATTTCAAATTGCTTTGTACCTGAGTATTTGTGCTTTCGGTTTCTTCCTGTGCTTGTTGCTCAGACACACATTCAGAGGGTGGCAGTTTGGAGGGGATCCTATTATTAACTAGACAATGGAGACAGACTATTAGGTTTGCAAGATGATAATGTTTGGAGACTGTACAAAAAGCTTTAGTCGTCAAATATCTGCCCATGCTGTAAATTCTGTAGGTACTTCCAAGCAATATAATTTTTATTGGCTGAAGCAGCAGTTTTGGGATATAACTGCTTATGTATCAGATTCTGACACAGCATTAATTTTGAGAGCCAAATATCTATTGTATGCTTATCACAAGAGTTCCTGTAGTAGAAGTTATCTGATTGCAAATGGTGGGGAAACATGGAACCTGAAAACTGCATTATAGATTAATATTCTGTGACTTTTCTAAAAGAATAAGGTAATTACATGTCACAATGATGTTCAGCATCTGATGCTTTAGAAAGAAATAAGGAAATAAAACCTCTGATACTGCTATAACACGGTGGATTTTTATGTGTTTGGATTTCATTAGAAAAGCACTTTAAAAACATTAAGAGAACCAATCATTCAAAGAGCCAAAAGAGGTAGTTAATAATTGATTCTGTGACAGAGAGAATTCAAGTGCCCTGCCCAAGGCTGTGGAAGGAGTCAGTGTCAGAAACAGAGTTACAGGAATCAGAATTTCCTATTTCTCAAGCTGGTTTGGTTTTTTTCCTATTAAAAATGGAATTGTATTCTCTTTCTCAGCAGGCAGTTTCTCGTAGACATGAATATTGGTGACCTTTGTAATTTTATTCTAATAATAATCTCCATAGAAATAATTCTTTAGAAATTAGTATTTGCCACAATAATATCCTGTAGCAGAGAATGCCACAGATGAATGATGTCTTTATGTAAATCAATATGAGAGTAATGAGAAGCTATCACTTCTTATATGAAAGCTCTTTATTTCAGGAAATATTACTTTATGTTACTGCAACTGCAACTACTACACAACAATATTTTTCTCTTCTTAGCAAACCCCACATTAATAGTTTAATCTGAGTTTTTTGATTTTCTTTTTCTTTTGCACCTATTGCTAAGACTGACTAGCATGGCTCTGGTCGACTGTATGGCAGAGAACACCATTGCTAAAGCAACAAGTATGTGTTGAGAAACATTCATTATGAAATTATTTTAGGAATAGCTGGATATGTTAACTGAAATTTTTATGCTATTGACCTTTTGTTGGGTGCTGATACGCACAAGCAAATTTAGGATTGAAATATAGTGCTTGAGAAGGGTGACTTGTGAGGCAAGGAAGCGTCCTTCCTTTGGCACAGCACGTAGGAGTGGGTGCTTCCTCACTGTCCCCTGTGCAGACCATGCCTCACAGCAGTGTGAAACTGAAGACAGCAAATAAAAGGCAAGACTGGTCAATTACAGGGCAGGGTGGGGGTAAATCCAAAAAAACCAAGCATGATGACATTAACAAATGGAGAGAAAAAGATTTCATGGCGGAAAAATTATTGTGCTGGGAAATGCTGCTTTGACGAAATTTAAATGTTCTTTGGAAACATGCAGTTTTTCTCATATTTTCTGACAGAATCTCAGTGGAGTTGCTGCCACTCACCCACCTCCCCAGCAGCTTGCTTGGCAGGCCTGGGAGACCCAGCTCACGTCAGGGCTCCCAACAATTCCAGGCTCTCTGCTGCAGATGTGAAAGGCTTGCAGGGGCCCTGACTGCTGGTATTGCCAAGTACCCAGTTGTATGATAGAGAGCCTGGAAGCAGGTTATTAGGTATCTGAGCAGCATGGGACGCCTCACTGTTTGTGCTGAAGTACTGCATTGATGGGGTTGAGTTTGGTCTGGGCACTTTTATTTATTTTCTTGTTTGGTGATTTTTTTCTTGATTGGTCATCCACACCTGGGATCTTTTTCTTTTCAGTGCTGAAGTTAGACTCTGCTTTAGAGTGTCAGACTTTCCTGCATAGCTGGAAATCCAGGCTCTGATCCACCCTGAACCTCCGCACTTGTTCCCGGGAAAGGCTTCAGTATTCATCTGGGGAAAATCAGGCTCCTACCAAAGTGAGAAAGAGCTGCATCTCATTACATCTCAATTGCATCTCAATAATGATTTATTTAAGAATATCAGAGGGGCAGAGAGAGAGTATTGCTATCAGGGAAAGATGCTTTCTGGGACTGCAGTACCTCAGGATGAGAAAGCTACATTGGCCTACCAAGAGTAAAAATTTCTGCCATATTTTGATTTTATCACTATGTGTTTGGGTGTGGAAGGAAGCAGCTCAACAGTTTTGTTGGTGTCGTATTCTCTATTTTGTGTTTTGTTTTGTTAAAACCTTGGCATTGAGTTCAGAAGCCGTGAGGCGCAGACACCTAAGAGCAAGAAGTTCAGTATGTCCATCTTTCCAGGTTACTTTTGTTCTTCTTAACTCTGCTGCTGTAGGGTTTGTCAGAATGGGGAACTGTTGTTACGAACTGCCGGGATGAGTTACAAAATTTTCACCTGTAAAAGTCAAGACTTCTTTTTCTGCTGTAAACTCAGAATAAATGAGACACAGGTGTTCCACCTCTGATTTGGCAATGGCTCAGGGCTTGTTGCCTTTAATTTAGTGGTACAACAGTGAGATTGACTTAGCCGTGGAGTCTGTACAACACCGTATACTATATTTTCTTGGTTTCTTCCTCAGTCATTAATAAATTCAAGAAATACAGGGAAATATATGAATAGCTGCCAAGTATGAAGCAGCTAGAACTTCATTGCATGCAAAGTTATTCTAGTTTCAATGTCTTTCATGCTATCTCTCTGTTTCATTCTTTTCCTCTCACATTACCAGCCATCTGATTCTTCTACCCATAATATGCCTTTGCAGCTGATTCAAGGCTCTAATGATTCCTACTGAAGTGATTAAATATTGGTAATGGAATGATACTAGTCTCAGATCCCTGCTGCTCTATCACCCATTAGAGGTTCCCAGTGTTGGGCAGGATTTTTATAAATAGATTTCTGCAGCATATGTAAAGAGACTTTCCAGTAGCTCCATGTAGCTATGAAGATGAAGGAGACTAGACAATCTTAATAGTCCTCTGTACTTTGTTCACAGCTGAATTGCTTTTAGTAGCCAGCATTCCATGCAGAAACAGTTAGTGCTACCAATGACATGCAGCAACTCTGCTGAAATGATCTTTTACAGGTTGTAGATGTGGTCCCCAGAGGTTTAGGAATTTTGGGCATTACTAGAGGATTGTTAAAGCCTTAATTTATCCTTGTCATCTCCTTGTCTTTGAGGGAGGTCTGAGAAGGTAGCTGTCCTGGAGGGATGCACACAGATTAATTGAGGAGCAAGAAGCTGGAGCTGAAGAATATTTTTGGAAGCAAAAAGACAGCCACTTTTTTTTTTGCAGGTCTGTTCAGTTTGCTTTTGTGACATGCGGACTGGGCACAGCCAGATCACTTGTACATGAGACCACTTATAGGAGGAGACCCATGCTCAAACATCCTCCAGCCTATTTCCCTGGCATCAAGCATGTATTTGCACGTCAGTGAATTCCTGTTATTTTAATTTACACATTTTGTGAGATGAGTGAAGCTTTTCCCATATCTACAAAACAAAAAGAGCCTGTGCTTGGAATATTAGTAGGAGTGTCAAAGATTTTGTTGCTCTGGCAGAGCCATGTGGAAAATCTTGCACAATGCCTGCCCAAGTTTTGTCTAGCTCTAGCTAATATTATTAGTCTCCCACATACATGAGCATTATATTAATTTATGAATATTTAAAATTATTTGTCATCTACACAATTTGTCATTAATCAAATAATAGATGGGGAAGGAAAACATAAAAAAGCAATAGAATGATGCTAGCAATTTTTTTTCTTTTTCTTTTCTTTCAGCAGCAAAGTTAAAAACTTGCTGAATCTGTCCTCATGGACCCCTGAGCTTCTCTTTTCCATTTATCCCTGTGTCATGGTTTAAGCCTAGCCAGCAATCAAGCCTCACACAACCACTCGCTCACTCCCACTCCAGCAGGATCAGGAAGAGAACTGGAAGGGAGGGAATGGGAAGACAGAAAACTCATGGGTGAGTTTTTGTCGAATGGGTTGGTACTTCTGTCATCCCATTCCACAACTCCTTTCTAGGTCTGAACTCATCTTTTTGTCCTTATTTGGAAATTATTCATTTTCTTTGATGTTCAGCATTTTCAGTCCATCCCTAAGACTTCCACCAAGCACCCATATGAACCTAAGTGCAACTGGGTAATCGCTATTGGAACTGGACATCGCTGGCAATTTCTTTATGCTGCTTATGATCCTCTTCTGCAGTGCTTTCATTAAACTGACCAGCTCATCCTTTTAGGAATAGGGCACAGACTGAACAAAGCGTGGGACAGGGAAAACGCAGTAGTTTCTGGATCCAAATGAACTGAAAAAAAGTGAATCAGAGATTTACAGAATCTTTTATTTTGGTTTCTTTTGTTAAGTTTTACTACTGATATATTTCTCCAAGGAGTGTGAAAGTGAAGTACAAAAAATTTTTGCCAGCAAATTTCCTAATGGATACCCAGGAGGAAGATCTGAACTTCCCAGCTTTATATGATATGATTCTGCACGATCTAAGATGAAAATATAAGGGCAAATATACACTTGAAAAGCCAAAATGATTGGTTTTCCTTGCAGAAGGATCCTTGAAGAATATAATACAGGGAATCATAGGCAGTTTACCAGTAGCTGTGATATGTACCTCTCTAACATTTAAATTTAAAAAAAAAATCAATGGTTTTCCCTTAAAATAAAATAAAGCAAATTAATAAATAATACCCAACAAAACCCAACCAAATGCAAAAAATCTGCCTTCCTGAGGACCAAAGAGGGGAAGGTCAGAGAAGCTTGCTGGTTTGAATGATTGCTTGTCTTTTTCCGGATGGCAAACAGTACCCTAAGTAATGGCTCTTTAGTCCCCGGAAAAAAATATCAGATAATTTTCTGTGTTCCACCTTATCCTCCACTGTGATGCCAGAGTTTAGCAATTTCTTTTTCCTCTTTAAGAAACAGCAAAAGATTTAGAATGAAAATGCACTTTCTTACCCCTTTACATACTACAACACTTAAACTTGCAGACTTACACGTATTGAGTCATTTCTGCGAAACTGCGTAATTTGACTTGCTTGGCACTGTGCAAACTACAGAAACTTTTAACTAGCCTGCATGCTCATGTGTAATATATATTTCAAGTGCTGAATACAGCAAGGTGCCACACTTCAGCAGCAACTTTTCTTTTAGTGGCCATACAGTATCACCAGACATGGTGCATCAGAAACTGTTGGTGAGGGTGTAGAGAGCAAGAGTATGCAAAGCTATTGTCTCTGCTTTGGGTTCCCTCTTCAACGTCCCTTTACTCACCAAGATTTTATATTCACGCTATAAAAAGTATTTCCAGTTAGATATTTGAATTGGTTAGTCCTATTGCTTGAAGAAGACTTGAGCATTTCTCTGAAGTAAGGTGAAGCTAAAGATCCTCTCCAGTTACTGTCGGTAGAGTCTGTATGTAGTATGCTTTCATTTTAATTACTCCTCAGTGTTTTTTTATTAAGATGTTTCTGTAGCAATCTAGAAATGATGGGTGTAAGAGAAATTCTTACCAGTACACTCTGAATGGTTTCATAAATCAAAATTTGCATAGCTATGAAAATGAGAAAGTATGAAACAATGAAAATAATTTTCAAAAAATTGAAGTGATAACACTGTTTATATATGAATAGTTACACCACTAAATGTATTGAGATGACAGCAACATCTTCCTTCTATCAGGGGCATACAAAATCATAATTTAGATTCATAGATCTCTGTGGGTCAACTGGTGCAACCTCCTTCTCAAATGAGAGCCAACTTAGATCAGGTTGCTCAGGGACTTGTCCAATCACATTTTGATTAGTGCAAAGGATGGATATTCACTAACCTCCCTGGACAGCCTTATGTCTAAATTAGCATTTCATTTTACATTCAGGAGTGTGGTTTCAGAATATAGCAGTTAATAATCCCAAATTTCTTTGCTCAGGTTTGCTTCATGAAGTGGTCTTGGGGGCTGTTACGATCCAGTTTAGGCACAGAAGAGCAGAGGAAATTAAGTCTCTGTGTATAAACCAGAAGGAACTTAGAAGGTTCAAAATATTCCTAAAAACGAGGTTAAAACCAAACAAGATTAAATGTTGATGTCAAAAAATGAATTGATATATTTTTTTTTTAGTAGTAAAGGAGGCAAAGAGAAAGAAAAAGGAAAGAAAGAAAGAGGCAGAAAAAGAAGTGTGCGTGGGGTGCTGGGGGGACAGGGAGAGAGTGACAGGGGTTAGATGGAGACATATCACCCTCCCGGGGGTCCCAACGACGCCTCGTGGCTCCCTCCATCTGGTCTGCTGGGTGGTGAGGGTGCCCTGCCTCCGCCGCCACGCCGCCGCCACGCCGAAGAGCAGTAGAGTTCCAGTGGGTTAATATACGCTGTGGGCCAGGTGGGAACACCCACGTGCCTCCCCTGAGGGGGCTAGGTTTGGCACTGTCCCTTGTANAGGGTCTGTGCCGGCCTGGCAGCTGATAGCCCTGGGGCTGTGGTCTCCACCCCGAAGGTGCTAAGCGTGATCCCTCTGGGAATGTATTCCTCTCCCCAGCTCTTACTTATCTTATCTTCATCAGTGGGCAGTCAGGGTCCCATTCAGGGTTTTTGGTCATCTTCTCTGCAGCTTTTGTAGAGTTTTGCTATAATACCAAAAGTCCTTCATGAAAATGTTTAAGCCATAAATTATAACATTTCAGTCTCTTGACAGGGGCACAGACTAGATTCCTATTCCCTGGAAATGAAATGCAAAACAGGCCTCAGGAGAACATCTAAAACACTCTCATCACTAACATTTTCAATACACAAGTACAAGCTAGAGGTTGCTCGTCTTAACTAGAGCCCTCAAAATAATACATCATGTGAATCTTGGATCCCCAGCAACAGGAGTTTGACATTAGAGATCCTTCCCTGTGGTGTCACTTTACTACTTCTAACAGTATAGACTAATTCCTGTAGTAAACTTGGGAGAAAAAAAGGAATTCTGAGTCAAGTCCCACAACTCAATTTCATTCTTCAATTGTTCTGAATCCTGGATTCATAGTTACACTGATAAATCTGTGTCTTTTTAAAGCAAATAAGTATTATGCCATTGATTTTCTTAGCTGGACATTAAGATATATGCAAAGATACATAACAAGTCACGTACAGCATAGGAATCTTATTATCCAGGTTCCTTTTACTCCCATTTATCCTTCCTATGGAATGGTAGAAAATACATTTTAAGTATTTGGGTTTTCTCATGCACATAAAAAAAAATATCATGTACATGCCTAGCATTTTTACACCTGTTGATATTAAGTCTGGTTCATTTTGGTTTTTTAAATTTTCATTATGCTAATAAGAGCACAATGAAGAACAGAAATTCTTTTTGGAGAGAGTGTTTCGGTGCCTCCAAAATCCCAGAAATCTCAATATTGGTTGCTCCACGAGGTTTTTATCTTCCTGTGGAGCAGATTAAGATGGATGTGAACAGCCACTATTAGAGGAAGCAATGCCATCACTAGATTGAATCATGAAGGTCTTCTTTTCAGAGGGTCAAATCTTTTTGGATTGGGATGAAATGCTTTCAGACAGAAGGACATTTCAGACTATGCCACTGAGAGCCAAGAGAGTCTCCCTTAGATTTCTTAAGCCATTGAATCATAGAATGGTTTGAGTTGGAAGGAGACCTTGAAGATCATCTAGTCCTGACCTCCCTGCCATGGGGAGGGACACCCTCAACCAGACCAGGTTGCTCAGAGCTGCATCGAACCTAGCCCAGAGCGAACTTCTGGGGGTGGGGCATCCATAATTTCACTGGGCAACATGTGCCAGTGCCTCACCACCCTCACAGTAAAGAATTTCTTCCTAATATCTAGTATACATCCACTTCTTTCAATTTGAACCCTTTCCTTTTTGTCCTGTCACTACAGGCACTTGTCCCATCATTGCTGTAAGTTCCCTTCAGATACTGGAAGGCTGCAATTAGGTCAGCCTGAAGCCTTCTCTTTTCCAGGCTGAACAATCCCAATTCTCTTAGCCTTTCCTCATAGGAGAGCTGCTCCATCCCTCTGACTAACTTAGTGGCCTCCTCTGGACTTGCTCCAACAGGTCCATGTCCTCCTGTGCTGGGGAACCCAGAGCTGGAGGTGAGGGTGTCTCATCAGAGTGGAGTAGAGGGTCACAGTCCCCTCCCTCCCTCGCTGCCCACGGTGTTTTGGGTGCAGCCCAGGACACACTTGGCTTTCTGGGCTGCAAGTGCACATGGCCAGGTCATGTCCAGCCTCTCACCTACCAGCACCCCCAAGTCCTGGGTAGGGCTGCGCTCGATCTGTTCATGCCCAGTCTGTACTGGGGGTTGCTGTGCCCTGGGTGCAGCACTTTGCACTTGGTCTTGTTAAACCTCAGGAGATTCCCAAGGGCCACTTCTCAAGCCTGTCCAGGTCCCTCTGGATGGCATCCCATCCTTCACGAGTGTCAATAGCCCCACTCAGCTGGGGGCATGTGCAAATTTGTTGAGGGTGCACTCGATCACCTTATATGATTAAAGAAGATGTCAACTAACACTGGTCCCCTGATTAGGGAAACCACTCATCACTGATGCTCACTGGGACTTTGAGGCCTTGACCATTAAACTCTGGATGCAACCGTCTAACCAATTCTTAATCTACATAACAGTCTACCCATTGAACCCATCTCTCTCCAATATGGAGGGAAGGATGTTGTGGGTGATGTGTCAAAGGTTTTACAGAAGTCCAGATAAATGACATCTGTAGCCCCTCCCTTATCCACTGATGTAGTCACCCGATCATAGAAACCCACTATATTGGTCAAACAGGATCTTCCCTTGGTGAAGCTGTACTGGCTGTCTCAAATAATTTCCCTGTCCTCCATGTGCTTTACCAGAGCTCCCAGGAGGATCTGTTTCATGATCTTCCCAGGCACAGAGGTGAGGCTGATAAGCTGGTAGTTCCCAGGGCCATCCTTTCTGTGTTTTCCTTTTTCCAGTCACTAGGGAATTCCCCTGACTACTTTTCAAAGATCATAGAGAGTGGCTTGACAACTACATCAGCCAATTCCTTCAGGACTTTGGGCTGAGTCTCATCAGGTCCCATAGACTTGTGTACATTCAGGTTCCTCAGGTGGTCATGAACCTGATTTTCCCTTACAGTGGGAGGGACTTTCCTCTCCCTGTCCCCATGCAATCGAGAGGCGTGGGAAGAAATGTTGCCTTTGAAGACTGGGGTGAAAATGTTTTTAAGTATCTCAGCCTTCTCCTTGTCTTTTGCTATCGGTACACCTTCATTGTTATCAGAGGGGGTACACCTTCTTTGACCTTCCTTTTCTGATTAATGTACCTATTGAAGCCCTTCCTGTTATTCTTTGCATCCCACTAGTTTCAGTTCCAGTTTTGCCTTGGCCTTCCTCAACCTACACAATCGTACTTCTTCACTATACTCTTCCCAGGTTACCTGTCTTAGTTTCCACTACCTATGCATTTGCTTCTTCGAGTTTAGTTTGACCAATAGGTCCCTACTCAGCCATTCATGTGTCTTGTCTTCCTTGCCTGATTTCTTGCTCCTGGGGATCACTAACTCTTGCACTCTACAGAAGGCTCCTTTAAAGATCTGCCAGCTCTATTCCATTCCCTTGTCCCAGAGGGCAGTCTCCCAGGGGATTCCACTGACAAACTCCCTGAAGAGCTGAAAGTCTCATTCCTAAAGTTCAGGAGACTGACTTTACTACTTACTTGGCCTATATTCCTCAAGACTGCAAGTACCACTAATGCATGATCACTACAACCTAGGCTACCTCTGCTCTCTTGCGTTGGTGACCATCAAATCTAGTATTGTATTTTATCTGGTAGGGCTGTCTATCACCTAGCTTAGGAACTCATCTGCCATACATTCCAGGAGACTCCTGGATTGCCTATGACTTGCTGTGCTACTTTTCAGCAGATGCCAGGGTGGTTGAAGTACCCCAGCAGGCCAAGAGCCTGCAAGTACAATGCCTTCTGCAGCTGGAGCAAGAAGGCATCATCAACAGACTGCCTTTGATCAGGCAGCCTGGGGTGCACTCCAGTCACAAAGTTCCCTATGTTGCCTTGGTCTCTGATTTTTACCCACAGGCTTTCTACCTGCTCAGGGCTGTTGTTCAGAGGCAGCTCTTTGCACTTAATCCTCATACTGATGTAGAGGGCAACCTCTTCACCCCTCCTTCCTTCCCAATCTCTTCTCAACAGCCTGTCGCCATCAATAGCCACACTCCAGTAACAGCACTTATTCCATCAAGTTTCAGTAATGGCAGGAAGATCATAATTTTCTACCAGCACAGTGGCTTCCAGCTCCTCTTGTTTGTTGCCCATGCTGCATGCATTGGTGTACAAGGCACGTCAGCTGGGCTGTCAGCCATATCACCTTCCTAGTGGAACAGTCCTCAATGCCTTGGAGCTATTTCCCTAGTGTTTCCCTGTTGGCTTCTGTTATCTCAGAATTGCCTGGCTCATTTTTGTAAGACTGTGGGTATGCTCCACTGTGTCTAATACATCTTAGAGTCCCCTTCAGAGGGGCCTCGCTCACACCCTGTCCCTCTAACCTTTTCATGCCATCCCACAGCTTGCCAGGGACAAGCCTGATATTGTCCCCTTTCTCCCACACATCTAGTTTAAAGCCCTGCCAATGGGCCCCACTAGTTCCCAGACAAAGACTCTCCTCCCTCACTGAGAAAAGTGAGTGCC
>VZRJ01009840.1:10941-38330 GCA_013397565.1 Ptilonorhynchus violaceus | reverse complement strand
TGAGAAAAGTGAGTGCCCATCTGATGCCAGCATGTCTGGTGCTGCACAGACCATGCCATTGTCAAAAACCCCCAAAATTATGGTGGTGACACCATCTGCAGAGCCATGTATTAATAGACTTGGCCCATCTGTGTCTTTCAGTATTGCTGCTTTCAACTGAAAGTACAGAGGAGAAAATAACTCATGCCCCAGCATCCCCTACTAAACATCCCAAAGCCCTGAAAACTTCTTTGATCCTACTCAGGCTATGTGTTGCCATTTTCTCACCCCCTAGACAGAAAATCAGTAAAGGGTAGTAGCCTGTGGGTCTCACCAGGACTGGAAGTTTCTTGGTCACATCCTTAACCTGAGCCCTAGGGAGGCAGCAGACCTCCCTGTGGGTTGGGCCCGGTTGGCATATTGGGCCCTCTCTTCTCCTTAGGAATCTCCCACAGCTAAGCCTCGTCTTTTCTTCTTCTCAGAAGCAGTTGTAGTATGGTGGGTTGACCTTGCTGATTGTGATCATGGTGGCACCTCTGATGTGACTGAGCCTTCATCCACTTCCTTCTTTAGGCTGGTACTCCCCTTAGCGAGCCTCATACCTACTGTACAGAGCCACCTGGGGCAGTGAGCTGAGCAAAGAAGGATTTTACTTGCCTCCCTGAGTATGGATTGCTCTCCATTCGCTTCTTGCTTCAGAACTGGTACTCACTCCTTGCTGAGGGATGGATGGAGGATCCCCTTGATCTTTAACCGGTGTTGGTGGCTGCTCCTGTCTCAGGGAGACCAGAGCATGGTCCCACCAGTCTATCTCCCTCTCTGACGCTTCTCAGCCTTTCTACTTTTGTCTCGTAACTCTACTACCTGGCTGAGCAGATCGTCTACCTGGTCCCATCTGATGCAGCAGCCATCACTGTTACAATACACTGAAAGGCTTAGGCACTCCTTACAGCCGGAATCCTGGATGGCCAAATGGTTTTTTGCATGTTTTTCATGGAGTTCTGGGGACTCTGTCTGGCTAACCTCATCTTTTTGGGTGGATTTAGAGGACTTGCTCTCTGCTGGGTGGATGCCAAAATTGAGCTCTCTCAACAACTGTATTGACCAGCAACTGGTCTAACTGCCTGTGCTGCAGCACCTCGGCGCCCTTCACACCCACCCTGCCTGCACAGTCTGCCCCACGAACTGTCACACCGTGTCCTTCTGATGCACCACCTCCTGTTTGCCTGCCCTGTTCTCTGTGCTCCTGTTTTCTCGTACTCCCTGAAGCCATTTAAATTTCCCACACTGCTGGCAATGTTCCTTCCATGCCTGAGTGGTTTCCAAGGGCTTCTGGGTCCTGATGGGGCTCAGGCCTTAGTCCACAAAAAGAGTGTACATGGTCCCACAGCCTGCAGGCTCCTAAACAAAAATGTGTGTGATGAAAAATAAATGGGAAGGAAAGAAAATACTCTACAAAATGGTGTGGCATGTCTCATTCCTGTATTGTGTTGTGTGGGGACTCTTTTGAAACTGCATTGCAAAGGGCTACTCGGATCAATGGCTGTATATGCTTCAACTCTTTCTAGATGCTGCCTTAGGTACACTGATGAAATCCATCCTTTCAATAATCTCTGACTTTGGTAAAAAGGTGGTTGTGACAGATAATAATTAAAAGAAAAACAACATCAGTTTGAGCCTGAAAGTCTACGTTCTGTACTAGAGACAAAAAGATCAAGTGACTCACCTCCAGCAGAGCTGCATGCTTTTAACAGCAAATATAAGATTGCTGCTGCACTAGATATTATTGAATCAGTAAACCAAAAGGGGCATAAGGCAGCAGGAAAGATAAAATAGAAAGGAAGATGCAAACTAAACCAAACATAACACAGTGATGACACTAGTGATAATCTGAAAAAAACCAAAGTGGATAACTGGACAATAACAGTTAAAATAGAAGTCAAAAAATAAATAGACAAGTTTTCTTTTCAACAGAAAAGTGTAAGTTCTTTTAACGTTAAAAGAAGATACACATGCAATGAGAGAAAATATTTCTTGAGAAAGCAGGGCAATTTCAGTATTAATGTATTTTTTAAAACTGCTAGTAAAAGTGAAGTAGGAAACCCTATATATATGAAGAGCCCTGTAAAAGAGCCAAATCCTTGATAATGGTGGAAAATGATAACTAGGATTTAAGGGTTTGGGGGCAGGTATTATGGACTGAAGAGGCAAGTTCTGAGAGGTTCCCTTTTCCAAATAGCATTAATTTTCCTGGGTTCAGCTTTAGCCAGCTGCTTTTCATCCAGGTGCTGATTTTGGCTGGAGCATTAGGAGGATAAACGCTATATCCTGTAAAGCATGAAGTAGAATATTTGCATACTCTTTTATATTTCCCAGAGAATTCAAAATATATGGTGGAAAATAATGACAGTGTCATGCCAATCAACACACTAAGTGTCAGAAAATCTGCAGCATCACTGACTTTCTTTGTCAAGAGAAGAACTCTTAACATTATGATCCAGTTGGTTCTTTGTTTGTCTGAATTATTTAGAAGTGTCGTTTTGTATCTAAATACCAATAGTAATGAACCTCACTAGACATCCTGATCATCAGATCTAGATTGTGGTTTTCCCAATGAGCCTATGAAAAATTAAATGTCACCTGAGGATTAGCATCTGACACCTCAGAAAAAGGGTCAGTCATTAAAATATATTTTCAGGAGAAATGCGGTGCTGCAGTTTATAGCTTAAGCAGCTCTCTGTTCCTCACTTCTGCATTCTTTATTGAATTATATTATTTTCTAAAATATATACAAAATCTCTTATCAAGAATTAGTTATCTGATTTTCAGTGAATATATACTTGAGCTTAAGACTGTCATTGGTACCATGAGACAATGTGTCTTCCCATAGGAAAAGTTGCTGATATAGTTGTTTACAAGACTTTTTCCTGGGGAATACATCTATGCTACAGAGTAGAAATAACTGACTGAATCTTTTAATGAATACCTATTTGTGCTGTAACAGATCCATTTTAAGGACTTGACATAAGCCTATCAAGAGAAGAGAGCAGCATGCAAAAGCCACAGAGGGTAAGTAAATTGGTACATTCCCATTGTTAATTGAGACAGTGGTAGATCAATCTGGACATGGACTTATCCTACAATGCTGCAGTTCTAGCTAAGAAAAATAAAACTTTCCATGAGAGGTGTCATCAGGATTTTTTTTTTTTTTTTGCAATATCTATATATTTTTTATGAGTCTGTCTTTACACTGCTAAGGGTACCTGGGTTCTATTACTGTTTCTCACACTTACCTCCAATATTTCCACTTTATTTATAAAGAACATTTGCCTAGAATCAAACAGCTCCCCAAAAATAACAGAGTACTTGCCAAAAATCTCCTCTCATCATCCACAGGTTTGAAGGTAATGAAGGTAAAGGCATGAAATTTCTGTAAAGCTTCTAGTGAAGTCATGTGTCATCTATACACTTAATAAAATATCTTGTCAATCTTTTTTACAAACTCCGATGTTCAAAAACAGTTTTGTTCTCAACTGTTGAAGGATTATTCATTTGAAGTTGAAAAGTCAGTCTGCAGATTCTAAAGTAAATCATTTTCCTTGCTAAGAACAGGGAAAATTGGGCAACAAGTAATCGAGTAGCCATAACACAATAAGAACTCCAGAGAAGGGGAACTTGATGTTAGCAGAAAGATTCTCTGCTCACAACCAAATGTTATAGAAGAATTATTTTGGAGAAGATATATAGAGTTCTCACATATGCTTATTATCCCAATATCCTTTATATGGTAATCTCCAGACATTGCTGCTACATGAAAAGGAAATCATGAATAAGATGCTCTGGACTTACTTAGCTATGATTTATTTGAAAATCTAAGTGAGTAATACTCTTTAAAGATATTAATTATTAGCTAGGGGCAACATAGAGTACTAGATTCCTACTGACATGCAGATATTATAATATTGGGCACAAAATTCGGTACAAGCTTCTGAGTGCAATACAGATGAAATCAGTAACAGTAACATTACTGCTAATAATCCTCAATTCAGCCCTAGAATTTTGTAAAAGTATTTTTTCCAGCAAGTGAAAGAAAATGATTCTGCAAGTTTATCTATTCATTCACAAAACTACCTTACACAGAATTTCTCACATGTTCCCTTCAATGAATCTAGCTGACTCAATTGTTCATTTTTTACTAGGTTTTTTTTCACTGATCTATTTGCATGTATATATAGCCTCATCTTCCAGTGGCCATTCCTTAAATAATATCTACATAGTTCCTGAGGTGGAGAAGCCAAATAAATCAAATAAATAAGAGCATAAAATGTACAGGAAAACAGCACGAAAAACCCACGAGAATTAAACCATTTTTCTAAAGGTAAGAAAGTAGCAAGGCAAGGGGCTTAACCTGTAAAAGTGAAATAATCTCTGGCTAATGAGTCAAAATCAAACATACTAAATATAAATCGTGGCATAAAGACTACCAAAGGATTTAAAAAAGATTCTGAAAAATATTTATAATAAAATCTCTTTATCTATGGCTGAACAGTTGATTGGTAAAAGCAGTTCTGAGAGGTGTCACCAACACAGGGTTCCTGACAGATCAGTAACGGCTATGTATAAAACATTGGGGTTTTAGCATCTTTCCAACTTACCTTATAGATGCTGCTTTAGGGGACAACTGAAATGATTTCCTGCTTTAAGAATATTGTGACAAGTTCCTGAAAGGTTTATCATGAGAAACATGTTCTTTTCAGTGAAGATAAAATGCTGAGATGATAACATGGGGAGGCAAGGGAAATGAAGACGTTTCTTTAGGTGAGAAAAATAGTGGCATCCAGTTTCTTACAGTAGAGGAGGACAAATAAGACACAGGATAATACACTGGAAATTTAGTGGCAAAATCTGGGAATTCAGGCAGAATTTTTTAATAATGTCAGAACTGCAATATATGAAGTGACTTGCCAAGTTTTATCATCACAGCAAATATTATAAATAAATGCAAGAGGCATCTTGACATTTTTATGAAGGGTGAGGACACTGAAGGGTGCAATGACAATGCAACAAACACGATTTTTGAGACAAGCAGTTTCTTCCTGTCCAGCAGATCTGTATGTCTTTTAGCATTCATTTTAGGTTTGTTTCAGAGGCATTATTACCTTCACTTTTCTCAGTCTGTTAAAGGTAGGTGAATTTTGCTTCATTGCATTACTGATACAGAGTGTGTCCAAGTGCAGTTCTTAATATCTGTGTAAAAGCACTGTCACCACTGCTGAGGGCTAAAATTTTAGTTCCCCTTAAAGAAAATAAATCTTAAATTGTGCCCCTGAAAGATGCTTCTGTTATACTCTTATACCAAAGCCCTCAATAAAATGTCATGTTTTGCAAGATGCATATTTTAATTTATTTTTATTTGTTTATTTGTACCAAATAAACCTCTTGGCATGTTTTCAGCGGATGCTGCTGATAACTACCTTCCATTGGGTCAGAAACTTCTGGTGACAAATCCTGCTTATACAGTCTGTTCAGTTTTATCATAGAAAAAGGGGACTTTGCAGTAGGGTTTTCAAACCCTGATTACAATGTGACTTGGGGACATTCATAAGTCCTGTAAGACCTCACAACTTTCCATATCAACATGCAATGATTTCCGATCGTGGGACATATTTTCTCTCTCTTTGCAGATCATGACAGAAAAGTGTTTTGAAACACATTCAGTATTTAAAACCAGAAAATTTCAGTTTTTAACAACCTTACTGCAACTACCATCACAAGGGCTTGTGATAGCTCAAGTAGTTTTAAGGTTGTTTGCAAATAACTTGCTACTTTCTCTGCTTTTATCAAGCTGTACTTATAAAAAATATATGTAGAAGAACTGAACTAAATTCCTACTTTTAAGGATTTCCAACATAATGTAGGAGTTTGAAAATAAACATTTCCTTCTAAGTAATGTATATAACTAACATGTAAAATTATTATGTAAAATTTCCTGCTTTTGTGCAAGACTTTGCCTCTCAGCATCTAATTATGGGAGATTAAAGAACTCAATGGCCAACCCCTTCCAGAGGGTATTTGTTTGTTTCCTTTGTGATAGCCTTACATTTATTAATATAATTTTTGAGTAATAGAAAAGGATATGGTTGGTCATACTAGTAAGGAAGATTTCTGATAGATTCCAGTGAGAAATCTAGGGAAACCAATGGCTCTAATAAAGTCTAATGAAAAATCTCTCTCTCTCCTAAAATTGTGAGCAAGTACAATACAAATTACTATTCATGTCATATTACCAACTTTCTGGTCTTCTTATTAGGACCTTGTGTAAATCATGAGGAAAGGTGACAGATTTCACATATTAGTCATGGTAAAATGGTAAATTTCACAATTAGTCATAGGCTATTAGAAAATGGTGTAGAAATCTAGTTAAAGTCATTTTTATCATTAAGGAGTTACTTAATATTGTCTTCACAGCAAACTTGATTGCAAGCATAGCATTTCACCTTATAATCAACTCTTAAATTTTTAATTTCAATATCAAATACCAAGTAAATCTTTTTCAAGCACCTCAAATATATATATCAGAAAACAAGGGGGTTTTTTGCTATATGCGTGCCAGTTTGCAACAGTGTGAGAAGTCAAATTACTGTATTAAAATCTGGGTTCTTCCCTCTTGTAACAAAATATATAATATCAAATTTAGATGCTTTCTGCATTTTTGTTACCTGACTTTAAAAACTCCTGAATTTTGCACTTATATATCATACTCGGTTTGAGGTGTCTCTGGAAATTTTTATTTATTTAATGAGTCTACAAAAACAATGTTTTCCTACAGTTAGTGTTACTACATCATTTATTGTCCAATCTGTAATTTAGAAGGGTGAAAATCTACTGACCTTCAGCATCTTTTCTTAGAGCATGGACTGTGTTAATGGCATACACTGAAAGTTGTAACAAGATCTTCAGCCTCCTTCTTTACCTTGGATCATGATGATGATTTTTTCAGGTCATCCTTCATGACAGTTTGGGTCTGTGCCATCCATATATGACAACCTTGGTTAGTATCATTATGTGTATTTACACATAATTTTAAGAAACTTAATCCTATTTTGGTTGGTTCATTTTTCAGACAGTGAAGACCTACAAGGACCCAAAGAGTAATCAGACTTTTTCATTCCAGCTGCACAGAGCTTTGTAGGTTGATATAAGAAGGAGAGTAAAGCAAATGTAGGATTACTGAGTTTACCCTACTGTGAAAATCCAAAACTAGTCATTATCAAGTACTTTTTTCTGGTATGCATTTAAATATTAACAGCAGCAACACACTGTCATGTGCTGTTGTATTTTCCAGGTGTTCCTCTTCTTTTTGAAATTCTCTTTAATTTAGTTTGAAAGTGTGATATCTAAATGACACCAAAATTGGCCAGATAGAAAGTTTCTAACACCATTTTGAGTATTAGAAAGCAAGCATTCTTTATTGCAGAGCACTGGTCAATCAGGGATCCTTCCTCTAATCAAGAGCCTCATCAGCTAAATGATTCCCCAGTTATGGTTCGGTCTTTCTCACTTGGTGTGCTCCACATTGCACGATGGCAACTTCTGCTGGTTCCTGGATACTTTCAAGTAAATCCAAGATTTGTTTTCCATTTTTGATCAACATGGCTTGCCATGTCAAAAGGCCTCTTTCTTTCTAGATGGCCCCATGTGCATGTACTACTCCAAAAGCATATTTTGAATCAGTCCAAATGTCAACTCATTTTCCTATACTCAATTCCAAAGCTTGAGTGAGTGCAATTAGTGCTTTCTGGGTCAAGACATCAGAGAGGAGTTTGCCCTATTCGATTACCTCACGGTGTGCAGTCACTGTGTATCCAGAGAGTCATTTTCCATCTCAGACAAAGCTGGTCCCATCAGTAAACAATTCCCAATCAGGCCTTTCCAAGGGGCTGTCTCCTAAGTCAAGCCTGCTGGAATACACGTCTTCTATAATCTGTAAGCAATCATGCTCTGGGGTGCCTTCTACTTGTTGGGAAGATAAGAACATAGCAGGGTTAACAACAGTTAAGTGTCACATTATCTTGCTCCAGCAAGACTACCTGGTATTTTAACATCTGGCTAGGAGATAGCCAGTGGCCCCGTTTTTGCTCAAGTACCCACTGCACCACATGTTGTACATAAACAGGCACTACAAAGCATTACCAAAAATTTTCACAAACCCTGAAAAGTGACAATATTGAATGCTCATCTCAATTTCAACTGAAACTTATTTTGAAGCATGTACATTAATAACTGCCAATAAAAGCAGCAGCTCATATTAATGGGTTATGAATGAGCACAGAGATATTTAGTGAGCTATTGATGGAGTAAATGTAATTATTGATGGCTCAGAAGTCCTCCCATTCAGAGTGTGAATCTCACTGGTAAGAATTTTTACAGAGGTCTGAAGATTCCATTGTATTTGGATAGCACATGTGTATCTTATGATCAGCTGGCACTTCAATCCTTTCAGGAAACATTGGATATATTTATAAAGACATGGCTTTCACTGCAGTGTACCATTATATGCACCACCCATGCAGTGCTTGTAGCATCAAAATTCAGTGCTCCCTGGGCAAAAGCAGAGTGGCTGTGCCAGTGCTGAGCAGTTCACCTGAGCACACACTGCCAAAATGCCTGGTGCTTCCACGTACCTGACAGCCAGTTACTGCAAGTAAGATATCATGTCTCTGGAAATCCACAATACATTCAGGCAAGTTTCAGCTTTCCCCATTAGAAAATTTGCACTAAAAAATGGTTGTTCATGAGGAAGCCCTGGTGTCAGTTACAGCTAAGCAATTAAAAGAAAATCTGAGATGACTCAGTTTGTGATACTTCCTTATTTAAGAATCTAAATTGTGACATTTTAGTCAGTGATAAAATTTTCAGTGATTACAACATATTCTCCATATACACTTAAGGATCCCCATTTAGATCTTCAAACCGCTGTTTTCTAGTGTTAAAATTTGTCCAAAGGAGGGGGGGAACCCAAAGAAATCATCTTAATTTGTATATAGTAATTCATACAAATACAGAAGAAGAAATGCTTTACAGATGTTGATTTTGTTGTATTTTTCTTTGCATTGTTCTTAGGTTAGAGGGAGGAAAACAGGTCCCTTAGCTTCTAGCAGTCAATGCAATGTTATGGTCGTGTTTTAGGAGTGGTACTCCCCATTCCAGTGTCCCCACAGAAACTCCTTAAACTACACACCACTCCCTCTCGCTCAACTGCTTTTTCCCCTCCCCCTTTTCCCTGCAGTGGGCTGGAGAGGAGAATTGGAGGCACACGAGGCAAAGGTCACAGGCTGAGATAAAAGCAATTTACTGGAAACAGCAATGAGATAAGAAAATGAAGAGTAGCAGCAAAAATACTAATGACAGAGGAAATGATTCACACAAAAAAACCCCAACAATATCAGACGGCTCTCTCTACCACATTTTCTTGATCAGAAGGAACCCCTTCTCCCCAGACGAGAGTCCCTTTTCCCTGCTCCCAGCAATGATGGGAGGTGGTACAGAATAACTGCTGGGTCCCAGCCATGGCCCCTTCCAGCTACTGCAAAAATCAACTCTGTCCTGGCCAGAACCAGAACAACCATATACACTTTGATAAACTTAGATTAAATGCTAAATACAAGTGCATGTTTTCACTAGGGTTCAAAGCTAGAAGCTTTCACTAGAGCTGTTTGCCTTTGTGTCACTGAACTTGTAAACAAACAAGAAAATATTTTGCGTTATGTTTACGTGCAGCTTTCCTCTTTTATCCGGTGCCTCACAATTTTCTCACTTGTGCTCCAATTTATGTTGCAATAAGAAGAACTTCTGGTGTAGAGTGAGTTAAGATAATATTAGAATGATACCATGGATTAAAATTATTTTAAAAGTCATCTAAGCAATTGGATATTATAATATTTTCTACAGTGCTGAGAAAAAAAATGGCAATTAATTGAATATAAATGGCTGTAACACAATGTGAAGAACTGTAATTCCTGGAGACCGCTTTTCCCATTGAATAGAATTTAATTTGCTACATACGTATTTCCAGTGCTGTGGCATTTTTGGATCAGTTGCAGATGATACATTTGCAATATGAAAAAAAAAACAAAACAAAACAAAGATGTCTTTGTGCTTTATGAATCAAATTATCACAAATATGTCTGATATAGTTGGAAAGTTACAGTACAGTAGTCTTTGCAGCTGTAAAAACTTTTCTTTTATAATCAAGGGTCATTATCACACAGTACGTTTTAATGTATATGTCATCTCTAGTGCATCCTTTCAAGATTCTGCTTTTTTCATGTGACTTAAAAACATCTATCCGTTTAAAACAAACATTCTGTTCTATTGTTTGTTCAAGAGCTTCCTTTCTGCTCAGCGTTCATATGAGAAAAAACCTCATGTATTTAATTTGGGAAATAAATTTAACTTTTAGTGTAACTGCTCCATTTCCCATTCTAACATTTTTACTTTTCCCTAGATACTATACCCATCTACTTTCCCTTGCTATTTACCAGTACTTTATTAGTAAACAGTTTGGGAGGGACGGTGGAGCAGAGAAAAATAAATAGTTTCATAAACTTTCATTTGCATTGGAGAGTGAACTGTTTTGTTTTAACTGGAGAAAGCAAGCCCAGCATGCAAAATAAAAAAAAAAGACAAATGAAGAGCAAGACACTGTTTCACAAAAAATAAAATAGAAGGAAAAAAAAGAGCAAAAGATAACTTTTCATACCAGTGATGGAGCTGGCTTTACCACCTTGGGGCATTTACGGTTTTAGGAGGTACTCTTCTGTCTTCACATAGGAGCTGCAGTAGCAATAACTTATTGGTAATTTTCTTCACAATTAAAAGTTTCTAGCTCAGCTTAATCAGGGCAGGGTTACCCCAGGGAGCTGAATTCGACCTAAAGGATGAGGAAGCACCCCAAGAAAACTACTTTGAAAAGCAGGAGAACCACTGCTTTGCTCTGTCTGACTCAGACAAATCCTCAGTCTCTCAGCAGCATATAACAAAAAACCTTGTTTTATTGAAGTAACAGAGTTGCTTAAAAAAGTAAAATAAACAAAGCAAAAAATGCAATCAATATAAACATCCTTAGATGATGGAATTTAACCCTAAGAAAAAACAACCTGCTCCTCACCTGCCCCTAAAGATCAGGGTTTAGGTGGGGAACAGTTTTCATTTCTAGTGCCTATTCTCTGCCTGGTCTGTGAATAAATACATTTTCCAGAGCTGTCAATCAGGAATTTCTCATGCATTCTGAATTCACTCAAAAATAGCCCAGTAGTTCTGAAGCACACAGGAGAAAAGATGCTTTCCTCAGGTGCACTGCTTTCAAATGCATCGCCTAAGATGATGATAAAATCATCAGATATAGTGGATTATTAAACCAGATTAGTTCAGTTGTTCCATTTTCTCTGTAGATTAATACACAGTGTCTGATTTTACAGGGATTTTTTTTTCTTTTTTACAGTAAAAATTGTCTCAGTGTTCATCATTTAAAGGCCAAACAGGGTGAAAAACAGACCCGCTATTTGCCACCTTGGGCTTTCCACATGCAAGTCACAATGTTCTATAGCAGTCCACTGATCCAACTTTGCTTGGTTTTTTACTTCCTTTTTTTGCACACTAATGGGGAGGGAAATATCCCAGTGGCTGTTTGAACAACTTGAGTTTTGTTGACCTGGGACCTATTTTTTAGTGATCTAAGCATTATCTTGGTGTTATAACATTTCTGTAGTTTCAGATTCAACAGCCCTTGCAGATTTCCAAGGCTTTGTTTTCATCAGTTGCAATTGTTAGACACTTTCCTTTTGAAGGGGTTTTTGTATATTTTTCCGTGATGCTAGTGGTAGAAGTAAAAAGGGAAGAAAGAATTAATGTTGTTGAATTGTGCTCCACATGGCATGTGGCAGTACATGCTTAAATATTCTCACAATGTCTGATAATGTTTCTATTACAAATGTTATGCCAAACAATGATAATTGTTTTTATTTGTGTTTGGGGTTGTTGGTTTTGGTTGTTTGTTTGTTTCTTAGTATATAATTTGATATCTTGATACTAGATAATGTTCCTGTTTTGCCATCAATTTATACAAAGCAAGGTTTGGGGAAAAGTAAATTTAGGGGCAGAAGTAACAAATACTGCTAAACTATTGTTTATCACATGGTGGCATGGGTAATAAATTAGCATGAATTCAGAGTTTCCACATACAGTGTAATTCAAATCACCTGCTCCTTGCCAAATACCTGCCAAGACCAAGAACTCAAACAAAGCCCTTATGAATAGATATCAGTTAGTCACTGAGAATCTGGTAAATTATTAAGCTGCATGCTATCTAAAATGTTAAATCAAACTAGCTCTGAATCCTCTTGGGAGTTCAAAAAGTCTGTTGACTTTTCTTTTTTTCCATTTCTTCCTTTTTGTTTGAAGCGTGAGTCTCTTGTTCAGGCAAGACTACCTTGTTTTCCCTCTGTCGGTTCCTACAGGGTTGATTCAGCTGAGACTGGAAGGTGCTAAAACCAGAACCAGAACTAGAGGCTTCTGTTTTCCAGCTTATTTTTTATTCTTATTGTGATTTGTGTACAACAAAGTTCAAGGAGTTGTCTATGTCTTGTTTTGTAAATGTAAATGGTAGAAGACCAGCCAGCTTGTCTGCCTCTGCCTGAAAAAAACCTGATGTCATTAAGGAGCAATAAAAGCTGAAAATTACTCTTTGGGATCAGACGTGGCAGCAAAGCTATGAGATGGAAAACTCTTTAGAGGAATGAATAGCATATTTTTAATTTTTGTGGCCTTCTGTGGCAAACCTGGTGAAAAACCTTGTCACTCTGTTGTCATTTATACATATTCCTCTGCCACATGGATGACCTCATATGAGAAATCACATCTTATTGAAATAAGACAGGTAAAACAAAATAAATATTTTTGGAGGGATAGTTTTGGGTCATTTCATCAATGTGATTTACTGAGAAACCTCATACAGCTGTGTCAGCATAGTCCAGGGGCCAAGGCATGGAAGAGAACAAAAGCTTGGTCTGGAAGTATCCAGGTTTGTGTTCGCTGCTGAAATTCTCATGTTTTCTGACCAACTATTTCCTTTCAGAGGGAAAGCCACCCTAGCATGGTCATGGCAGGCTCAGTTAATCCAACTGCACACTGAAAGGGTGAGGGGAGGAAGGGGACTACAAGGAAAACCGGATTTTACGGAAGGATGAAAGTGAAGCTGGGAAATCTGAGTTCTGCTCACAATTCTGCTGTGGTTTTTGCACATGAGCTTTAGAAAATCAGTTGTAATTAAGCTTCTTCTCTGTAAAATGGCACAGTAGGGGAAAAGAATGAGGCAGATGCTTTCTTTCTTCAGTATGGCTAGTTAAAGGGGAGTAGAGCTTCATGCTGACTGTGAGTGAAGGATAAGAAAAAAAAACGAAAGGAAAGAAAGAGCAAGGAAAGATTCAAAATGGGCCAAAGATATAATTGATTATTTTTTATAAGAAAGGTTCAAGGGCTTGCCACACTAACAGCAGATCAGTATGACCAATATGGACCTACTAGTTAATGTTTGCTGATCAAGAGTTCTTGCCCCAGAAATTTAGTGGTTTTTCCATTACTAAATGAGATGAGAGCAGTTCTCCCTTTTATTATTTCATTGGATTATTTTGTTTGATTGTGACAAAACTTAAGAGAGGTTGGAGGAGAGGGTAGCTCAGATTAATAATGAACAAATATAGACTATTTTTGAACTCATTTGAACATTTTTGATTTGATATCCAGACCTACACATTCTGTCTTTGATGTATTTTTCAATCAACATAATCTTGATAATGAAGTATCGATGTGGGGTCTGAATGAAGACTAAAAACAAGAAATAAAATGAAAATTAAAAAAACTACATATGCTATAAAAATGCAGAGAGTGGGTGAATAAACAAAAATAGGTTAAGCTTGTGCCAAAAAGAATCAGGCTAAAAGGAGAGATAAACATTCTAATGAAAATGTAGGTACCATACATATGCATGCCACCTAGTTGTGCCAGTTTAGATTTGGTGGGTGTGTTGTTTCTTCTAGTCTTTATAGATACTATGGACTTCCTTTAAACTAGGAAAATCATGGGTTTAATTTAATCTGCCTCAGGCAACAAGTAGCCAAAACAATAGTTTTAATTAGGATAAAAATGGACAACAAACAGGCAAGGCCAAAAAAGAGTGGAGAAGTTCTAAAACCCTTAATCTCTGTAGCATGGAAGAAGAGGAATAAAATTTAAATCTACGTACTAATCTACATATTGTAATGATTTTTTAATTATCTTTTAACAAGCAGAGAATCAGGGTACTCAGCCTCTGGACATCATTGTTTACAATATCTTGTACTCATATACAACAGTCATGCCCTAAAATGTCCCAAGTTTTTATGCTTTGTGTCCCTTTGGGTCACATTTTACATTTAAGCTCTAATTTTAAAACAGGTATCTGTTTACACTGACTTTTTCCTCTGCAGGAATGTACTTTGCCCTCCTGCCTGAATACCAAAAACTTATGCAAATGCACTGTTGGTTTGTTAGCTGCTTGGCATTAGTATTTGTAGAAGACAGGACTTTTCTTAAAAGTCCTCTTTCCTGGATTCATATTATCAGAGGATGAGTACAGTTTTCATTTTTAAAAAAAAGTCCCTAAACCAATCTTGCAGTTTCAAAGTGTTGGAATTGCTTTATGCCTTCCTTAAGAGTTTGGCATTATGGACATTTCGTTGGGGCTTTTATTTTATTTCTGAAATATCACAGTGAGTATTCTGGACTACTCCAAAGTGTTTTACCAAAGTGCAGTGTCACTGTCATATAGCAACCTCTAAATTAATTCTGGCTCTGATCATATTTTAAAAACCCGCAGCTTTAAAATCTTCTAAAAAACAATTAATTACATGTGATAACTGGCAATTTACCTTGACTTATTTGAGTCATGCCTAATTATGCAAGTAAAATTATGAGGACATATCTTTAAACAGAGTACCATTGATCTCAGCAGTTTACTCCTGCACCAAATTTTTTTTTTTATTATTTATTTCTTGACTTTTGGGATTCCAGATATTTTTTTTCTTAGTTCTCCCCACTTCTATTTAATTTGAGTTTGAGCTTAAGAACCCTTATTTATACCAATGTTGACGTAAATAATTATTATCTCTTTCAAGCCAGGCTTAATGCATTTAAGGCAGAATCAGATAAGATTAAATCTGCACTGAATCTTCATGAACCTCAGATCTCTGAGTATGTCAAATTTGATCACAGAACTCATTATCAGTAGAATAATATATCATTGGTACATTTGTTTTATGTTGGTTTTCTGAGTTGTATGTTTCTAAGAGTTCAATCTTTCAAGGTTAACTTATGACTGCACTGTTTCTTCTTAGGCAAATAACGTAGTATAGCCCAATCTGTTTGAAGAAACTAAGGTTGCCACTCCTGTATTTTTCTTTTTTTTTTTTTATCAACACAATTGTTTCTGCTCACTGGTGTCTCCCTCCCACTCTTTCAGCAGCTGCTTTACTGTGACATCTTACCTCCAGCAAAGTGGGAAGATGAGCAGCTGCTTGCAGAACCAAAGCCAATCTTCTGCCTGGGATCAGTTGGCAAGGATTTCTGTGAAAGAAGCAAGGATGCAGTAAATGATATGTACTGAATTAATTGTACCTGCTACCAGCCTGTCTCCAAAACTTGCTGGAAAATGTATCCATCCATTTGTGCAACAGCAGCAACAACAAAAATTACTCCCTAATCATCTTTGAAGGTTAAAGAGATTTAACAAATCAGATCTGTTTATTCATGGGAACCATAGCAGCGCTGATGAGTTTTTTAAAAATTCAAATTGCATTTATTTCTTTTCAAATTACTCTCAATCATGTTTTTCAGTAAGGCTGTATATATGAATGCAATTCCTTAGTGTGAGGGAAGGACTTTATTTATTTACCGTTATAATGTTGTTTTGGAGATTGAGTCATCTGATGATTCACTCTGTTCAGCTGCATAAGTAATATTGCACGTATTGAGAGAGAACTAAGCTGACATCCTGTAATATTTGTTGTTTTGGACTTCCAGGTACAGTGAGGCTGTTGAAAATACCTTACTTTCTATGGCACAAGGTGATTAGTGTTGCTTCCACTCAGGAGGTGAGAATAAAAAGATTCCTTTCCCGATGCTCTTTTGTTTGGTCTGAATTTATATGTTTCATGCCTACCAAAAATCAAAATGCTTCTGTGTGCACTGAAGTATTCACACAGGGTGGATAAGAAGGATCAGGGCTTTACATGGGTCTTAGTTAAATGCAAACTAAGGAATAGACTAATTTTCTTTTTCAGAATAATTGTAAACTTCCTAGAACAGCATTTCAGAAGAATACAGAGGAAGGATAATGATAATCTAGAGAAAGGTAATCAAGTTGAGGATCATAAGAGAGATTTTCTACAAGCTGTTGAGAAAACCCATTACTGTGTGAGCAATGATCTTGACAATGCTATGTACCAGAAGACAGACGTTGTTTTATTGGTATTCTTGCCCTTTCTAACTCAGGAGTCTCGCATTCGTTAACTTCATGAAAATGTTACATCTTGTGCTCTCCTGAGGTCGATGGTGGATCTGATGGTTCAGATCTTTCTTGGTAGTGTTTGCCCCTCTTACGTTGCATTTCCAGCCAAAGAGATGAGGAAGATCAGTAGAAGAACATGGTATCTCCAAAGTAGGGAGAGACATGTAGTATGTAGGCATTCGTCACTGTCATAATATAGGGGGAAGTCACCGATTCTCTGCCCAGGAGCATAGACTGTGAATAAATATGCATTTGATTTCTTTAGGCTTATTTTGGATTGAATTCTTTCCCAGCCCAAGCCTTGAGGGCATCCCTGTCTTACTACTACAGGTTTTTTTGATTCCTAGTGCTGCATGATAAAGTGTTTTATTTTCCTATAATCTTAACATGCAAAAGCAGTGTGCTTAAACTGCCCTCATGACTGTCTTGTGAATGGAGAACAAGCCAGTAATCTATCTATGAAGATCTGGGAACAGATTAAGTGAGAGCTATCAGATCATCTCTTCTTACACAAAATCCTGAGCTACATTCAGATGAATGAGGCTGGTAACAGATCCTGCAGAAAAAAGGGGGTTGAGGTTTGGGGTCTTCTTCCTTCTTTTTTACTGTATAGTATTATAAGGAAATCATGTTATGTTTCCCAGTTGCATGCTCCAGTTGCATCATTAACAATGGGGTTATCTTTGGCTCCTCAGGAGGTCACAAGGTGGGTTGGAGGAAAGTTGTATCCCTCTGACTTGTGCTTGGAAACAGGAGGCAGTGGTGTGCAGGCCAGGTAGAGCAGCTGCTATTGCAGAAGTTGGCAGCAGTCAGGGTGTTTGATTTACATGTTCAACCATGCAAAATCAGCTGAAAATTATGTAGCTGAATTCAGATGGCCAAATAATGAGAGCGTTTGCGTTGCTCAGCATTTTCTTTTCATTTCAGTCCTTACTGTCTAGCTACAAAATATCCTGTGGGTTAGAGGATGGCACATAGAAGACTGGGTTTCAGAAACAGCAAAATAGAATGTTGTTAAAATACTGGGCTAGAAGTCATTGATCACAAATGGGATTTGAAATTAGTTATCAAAGCAGCTTGTATTCCAGCTACAAAGGTTCCTTCAAAGATTCTGGCAGTCCTACATGGACGAAGTTATTTCAAGACAAAAATATTTTGTAATTCATGAAATTTTGGGGGAAAAAAGACGGGAATTTGGAATTAATTTTGTGACATTGGCAGTTTGCTAAAATATTTTTTTGTTTTATTGTCAATCATAATGGCTTTTTGTATTTGCATAAAGTATAACCCGTTCCAAAAACTGCAATATAGCAGTGCTATGCCATTTTTAAGTCTTCATGTCTATGTTGGCCTTGAGAGTGGATAAACATGCCACTTCCATTATGTGACCACTATTTTTGACAGTGAAGTGAGTTATCATCGAATGTTAATGCCTCTCATGTTCTCTTCATTATACATGCTCATTTTCATGACAAAGAGTGTAAAGGGAACAGAAAATTGTGCAAAATTAATATGTTCTCCTGACAATCTGGAGACAGCATTGCATGATCTTACACAGAAGGCACAGCTGGGGACTTTGACAACTGCAAGTACACAGCTGCTTCTTCTACAAAGTTCAAAATATTTTCCATGTAGTTTTGTTCATGTGGATGCGTGTGTATTCATGGGTTTATATGTATGTCTGTACGGACACCCTGCATAAAGTAACCAGGATTATATTTTGTGTCTAAACTACATTTGATTTTTAAACCTAAACTACATCGATTTATCTTCTTGAGGTTTTGGCTTATAAAATTTTCTAAACCTTATTGAGCATGCCTAAGAGAACATGCAGAATAAAAAACCACATAGATAGTGGTCCTGGTTCAGGAATGGTATTCTTCAATTTAATGTTCCCACTGAAACCGCTCTAAACTATGCGTTGTTCTCCCCTCCCCTTGCAGTGAGATGGAGAGGAGAATTGGAGGCACAAAGAATAAAGATCACATGTTGAGAACAGAACAATGTACTGGAAACATCAATGAGATAAGAAAACAAACAGTAAGAGCAACAAAACTAATAAGAATGTACAAGAAGCAAAAGATTTATATGCGAGTTCTCACTCCTGACAATATCCAGCCACTCTCTTTGCTGTGCTACCCGACCCAAAAGGGTTCCCTATTCCCAGAAAATTACATAAGTTGGTATAGAATAACATATAGGTCCTAGCCATGCCCCCCTCTTGGCTGCTGCAAAAATTAACCGTGTCCTGACTGGAATCAGAAAATTATCCACCCCCATTTTCTATACCATCTATGTCATGGCCAGATGCTACTCCTTCCAATTAGATCCATGCATATATACACACACACACATATATATACACGTATGTATATATACACACACAAGTGCAGGTATCATTTCCATAGTCAATGGCTGTCCCTCCAAGATGTCTGTGGAGTTCATTTAGTCCGTGACCGTGAGTTCTGTCCATTCTAGATGTCTCAGGGCAGCAGAGCTAGTGTGCCATCAGCTGGTTCCAAGCTGCATCAGGGCCTCAAATTGGTGTATCTGGAGCAGTCCATACTCACTGTCCATGGTAGTTATGACATACAGTGGCAGCGTCATTCAGCAACCAATATTATATAATTCAAGATTACAGACTGTTCTCACCCAAAAGTCAAGTCCCACTGAGATACACACCCTGTTTCCCTGTACCGCTGCGTTACCCACCAAGGGCACCCACGGCCTTGCCTTTGCTTGAAGCAGGACTAATCCAAACTCTCTTCCCTAACATATTCTTCATATGCACCATAAGGACTTTATCCCTTTCAGTGGTACATGGACATTTTGATTTGACAGGGCCAGCTCGATTGGTAGAGCCTCTAGTGTTAACTAACCAGAAGACATTCGCTAAATCTGATCCCAGTGTCTGAAGGTTCCCCCACCAATTGCTTTCAGTGTGGTTTTTAACAGTTCCCAGAGCATGCTGCATGACAGGAAACATGATATACCCACTCAATATCATGCTCTCTGGCCCAGGTGTCTATGAAAATATTTGTGAAATGAGTTCCGTTGTTCAACTAAATTCTTTCAGGGTGCATTGTCACCACAGGACTTGCTTTTCAAGGCCCAAGATGGTGTTCAGGCAGCAGCATGAGGCACAGGGTGCATCTCCAGCCATCCAGTGATTGTTCCCACCACTGTCAGCACGTAGCGCTTGCCTTGGTGGGTTTGCAGGAGTGTGATGTAATCAATCTGCCCGGCCTCCCCATATTTATATTTCAACCATTGTCCACCACACCACAAACACTTTACCTGCTTGGCTGCCTGATCACAGTGCGTGTTTCATAGTTATGGATCACCTGAGAGGTAGCATCCATGGTTAAGTCCACCCTTTGATCACAAGCCCATCTGTGTGTTGCATCTCTTCCCTGATGACCTGAGGTATCATGGGCCCACAGACCAGAAATAATTCACCCTTATGTTGCCAGTCCAGATCCACCTGAGACACTTTAATCTTGGCAGCTTGATCCACCTGTCCATTCTTGAAGTGCTCTTCAGTAGCCAAACTCCTGCATACGTGTGCATCTACATGACATACTTTGACAGCCAACTTCTCTACCTGGGCAACAATGTCTTGCAGCCAAGATGGGTTTACTTCTGTTCTGCCAAGTGGTCTTTTTCCATCAGTCTATCTGAAAGCTGGATGGCTTTCAGCTCTGCTGAAACCTGACTTGATCCGCCTTATCCCTCAGTAGCTTCTGTGACTTGCCATACAACAGCTTTTTATTTTCTGTGTGGCCCTAAAATATGGCAGGAACCGTCAGTAAAGAGAGCATAACACTTTTCATTTTTTGGTTGCTTCACCTTCAGGCCAGGTCATGATGATTTCCAAGATCCCTGGGCAACTGGGATTTCCTGTACAAGCTCAC
This sequence comes from Ptilonorhynchus violaceus, assembly GCA_013397565.1. Classification (NCBI taxonomy): domain Eukaryota; kingdom Metazoa; phylum Chordata; class Aves; order Passeriformes; family Ptilonorhynchidae; genus Ptilonorhynchus; species Ptilonorhynchus violaceus. Next base: position 17,834 of record VZRJ01009840.1, on the reverse strand, counting down.
TGTGTGATCAGCACAATCAAGTTATTCCACACAGCATCAGTTTCCCTTTGAACAAACATCCAGCCCAGCACTGGCAGTCAGGTGCCAGAAGGAGCTGTGCTTTAGTGCCAACAACTTCTGAAGCAGTTAGAATTCCTTCATAAGCTCCCGGGATCTCTTTTTCAGTTGGGGTGTAGCAGGCCTCAAATCTTTTGTATCCCTGACACTAGAACCCCAGGGGTTGCCCTCACATCTCCCTGGGTACCTTTTGCCAGAGACTCCAGAAAGGACCATTCTCCCCAGCTGCAGTGTGGAGCACATTCTTTGCATCCTGTCCTGTCCTGATTGGTCCAAGGGCTAATGCATGAACCATTTCTTGTTTGATTTGTTCAAATGTTTGTTATTGTTCAGGATCCCACTTGAAATTGTTCTTCTTCTGGGTCATATGATAGAGAGGATCTACAATCCAACTGTAATCTGGAATACGCATCCTCCAAAAACCCACAGTGCATAGAGAAGCTTGTGTTTCCTTTTTAGCTGGTTGGCAGGAACCAGGCTGCTATTTTGTTGAACGCATCCACTGGAATCTAACAACATCCATCTCACTATTTTACTCCTGAAAAGTCAATTTACTTACTTGACGTTACTCTGTTTTATGGCAAAATTGGCTGTCAGGAGGTTTTGGATTATCTCCTCCCCTTTCTCAAAAACTGTGTCTGCAGTGTTGCCCCACACGATGATGTCACCAACGTATTGCAAATGTTCTGGAGCCTCGCCCTTTCCCAGTGCAATCTGGATCAGTCCATTGCAAATGGGGCTGTGTTTCCACCCCTGGGGAAGTCAATTCCAGGTGTACTGCATGTCCCTCCAGGTGACAGAAAACTGTGGCCTGCACTCTGCTGCTAAAAAATGCAGAAAAACACATTTGCAATGTCGATGGTGGCACCACTTTGCTGCTGTAGATTTCAGTTCATACTGAAGTTCCAGCGTGTGCGGCACAGCAGTGCCCAGTGATGGTGTGACTTGGTTCAGGCCATGATAGTCCACTCTCAGTCTCCACTCTCCACTGGACTTACACACTGGCCATATAGGACTATTAAATTGTGAGTCAGTCATGCTGACCACCCCTGACTCTCCAGTTCATGAATCATCTCATGGATGGGATCACAGAGTCCTGGTTGGTGCAGTATTGTTGATGGTGCACTGTTGTGATAGCAATCAGTACCTGTTGTTCTTCGACCCTCAGCAGTCCTACAGTACAAGGGTCCTCTGAAAGACCAGGCAAAGTATTCAGATGTTTTATTTCCTCTGTCTCCACAGCAGCTCTTCCAAAAGCCCAACAATGTATTTTTGGGTCCTTCAAAAACCTAATACTGACATCATCTATATCAAGGAAGCACAGGGCTTCTGGGCCAGTCACAATGGGGTGTTTTTGCCATTCATTCCCAGACAGGCTCACTTCAGCTTCCAGTACAGTCAGCTGTTGGGATCCCCCTGTCACCCCAGAAATAGAGATCAATTCTGCCCCTAACATATCTTGATCAGGGTACATTATGCTCTGGGGTCAACTAAAGCTTTACACTCTTGTGGGTCTGATGTGCCAGGCCATGGGATCCACACAGTCCAGTAGATTTGATTGTCCCTTTCCTCCACCTGGCTGGAGGCAGGGCCTCTCCAGTTCTGGTCATGGTACTTATTGCTCCCTTCTTGTAAATATGAACTGGAGGTCCCTTCAACAGCACTGGAAGTAATATCAACCCTTCATTCTGTCTGAGGACTTGCCTACCAGAAACTGGAGCAGCATTTATCCTTGAAGGACTTCCTGTGGTGGTTTTCTTCCTCTCAACTCCCGTACTCAACTCCATGCTGCTAGGGCAGAGGTGGGTTTTCCATCCCACTTCCTCATGTCCTTTCCATGTCACACAGCAAAGAACACAGGTTACCTTTTGGTGTGTACCCTCTCTCTTGAGCAGGGGGCCACTTATTCCCAACAGCAGAGACTTTGGTCCATACTGGAGCAGTATAGGACATTTTCTCTCTAACATTCTCGAGTCTTTCAAGTCTCTCTGCAGTTTTGAATAGTCTTTCTGCAGACAAGGTGCAGGTTGGTAAGGAGCAAAAAAGTTGATCTTCATATCGCTGGAGTCAGGTAGTCACGTGAAGCACCATTTGTTCTCCTTCTTTCATGGACACCACTGCCAATGAGTTCATGTACAATAATGGCACTCCATACAAACTTCCACCACATGGATTCTGTACACTGGACCTCATCTGGATCTACAGGGGACTGCTCATTATTTGAACCCGTATAGACTATGTCCAGCACAGTTAATTCTATCAGGTACTGGATACCTTTCTCAATGGCATCCCACCTGCCTGGGCACACTACTAGATCATCCTTGAGAGAACACCTTTCCGTCACACTTGACAGGAGGCTGAGAGTTTCTGTCCTCTCCCCAATCCCCTTGTCAATGCCCACATCCTGGGACAGGATCGCAGTTGCTTGGCCTCACTGCCATCTAGTTTCATACTGTGGGCCGTGATACCCCAGCATTGGAGCAGCCAGGTCAGTAGGTGCTCAACCAATTGGTGGCTGAAATCTTTTCAAGTATCTTGCAGCTCACCCGTGGATCAGTGATTATCTCTGACCCTGCCTCTGCCTCCTGTTCTGAGGGCCCTGCTTCCTCCTCATCCCTCATTGTGCAAATTGATTTTGTCTTAGATTTCTCCTTCTGTATAGGGGCGACTGCTACCAGCATGGGTTGCTCCTCTGAGTTTGAATGGCCATGGTGCCTGTTCTGATCTCCTCCTCCTTCCCTTGAGGGTGCCGTCTAGTATTGAACTGTGTCCAGTAAAAAGTAGCCAGGACCACTGCAGTGAGTTGCTCCTCCCTGGAGTTGCGACAGCATTCCCCTTGCAAATAACCTGTCACTTTACCAGGGTCCTGTAAGTTGCCACAAAACTAATAACAGAGCAAAATTCATACACAAGTTCTCACTCCCAGCATTACCCAACTGTTCTCTTTGCCGTGCTACCTGACACAGAAAGGGCCTCTTCCTCCATCCCTGGAAGATGACATGAGGTGGTATAGAATAACCTCAAGGTCCCAGCCATGCCACCTCCTGGCTATTGCAAAAATTAACGTTGTCCTGGCTGGAAGCAGGACGATAGTGTAGGGCATGAGCTATTATCTGAGTCTTGTATTTAATACTGCATTGGGTCATATTGTTATTATCACCATCATTTTCCATGGTTAGCTGATATTGGTATTGTTAAGGTATTTTTTAATATAGATTTTAAATTCCAAAGAAGTCTTGATTATGTGGCTAGCACATTAAGCTTTGCCATCAGCTTTGCATCCTCAAATTTTGCCTGGACAAAAATTTATGTGGGAGAAACCTAAGAATAAAAAAAATTGTAGAGTGTTGTACTTACTCTGGAAATTAGGACATCGCTTTGCAGATGTACTTCTTATTCATACATTTTGCCACTCAAAATCTTCATCTGTATTTGTGGATAGAAAGCAACATGAAGTACGTAGCAGACGTATTGCAAGATAACTTCTTTCATAATCTCCATTTGAGAAATTTCCTAGTCCATGTGTATCTGTGGGAAAAAAAACCAAACCAAACCAAAGCTAATTTAAATGCCATAATAATCCTAAATTTTCATTGCTGAGACAGACTAGTAGAAGTTCTGCTGCACTGGGCAGATATTTAAGGAACACTTCTGAGAAGAAAAGTTGGGAGAAACAAGAATCCTTCATGTTTTCAGAACCTTACATCTCTGGTGCAGATCTAAAAAAGTAGCTAATCCAGAACAGCTCAATGGATGTATGCGGATAGCTGAGCTTGGGATTTCCCCAGAAGAACTTTCTTTTCTCAAGGTAATATTACCATTGAATTTATAGAAAATTCCAGGCCCCAAATAATCACTGTTAAAATAAAAATATATTCTTCATTTTAAGGATGTTTAGGATGTTGGTTTTTTAGAAAATAGATAACACTTTCAAAGATTTTTGATATTGTCTGATTTTTCTAAAGAAGCTGAACTATATTGAGTTATAGAACATAAACTGCTTTTTACAATTGTGGCAAGTTTTCAGCTTGGATCAAAAGTACACTTTAAATGTCTATAAATTCAGCTAGGAATGTGATAAACAGTAAAAACACAGGTCTAGACTGTAATTTATCTACAGCACCTCCACAGTCTTTAACAGATGTGGATTGACAACAACTCAAGAGTGAAATCCAGTTTTAGATTAAATGAAGTTAATCTGCAGCTGTAAATGGCTGTTCTTTAACTTCTGTGTGTTACCTAGCAATGCAACATTTTATGAAGACCTTAGAGAACTGTGTAGATATCACATTCATAATGTCAGAGGGAACAGAGTAGATGATGTTCTGAAATAGTTGTTGTTACTCTCCAAACACTGGGAATCTTTCCTTTAAAGTAAGAGTACATTAACAGAGGAAAAAAAAGGTGTACATTGAGTAAGATTAGGACTTGTCAAAAATGCTTCAAGGGAGAGTTACAATGAAGAAATAAAAGAATTTCAAGGTTGGATTAATATCCAAGTGTCAATAAAAAATGTTGGGCTATCAGGAAAAATCTTAATCACATTCTCCTTTCTTTCATTTCTGACACCAAACACCTCTTAAAAGGATATTAAGATGCTAATAAATTGCAGTATGTTTGAATGTCCAAATTTATACCTCTCTCCAGCAAAAGGAGGGATTTGTTAACTAGTAATGAAGTCAAAGACACAGGTTTTAAATTGCCTCAGAGCCAAATGAAGAAGACAAAAATTATTCTTTTTGAGACCTGAAAGGGCAAGCAGTAGATCAAAGAGGTTTTTTGCATAGAATCGAAGGGAAAGGGAACAGCTGGCTTTGAGCTTGTGATCAGTAAACAGTAGTATTATGACTCATAATGCCACAGCAGACTTCAGATTGTGACACCTTAGAAAAAGAAAGGCAAAGTGCAAAAATGACAAGCAAAAATAAAGAAGCAGGATACAAAGTGAAAGTTCTCAAAAGATAAGTGTTACACTATGGTCTTACACAACATGGAGCTTAAAATATGAAGATGAGTTATAGTAATCTAATGCATTAAAAAATACCTCTTCAGTCTATTTAATAAATCAGAAAACCAGATAAATTGTCTTAAGAGTCTAATAAAAAGACATACTTTAATTTTACTAATCTTGTAAAATTGTTTTCTAAAAGCTTTTGGTTTTATGGTTGGTGGGGTAAGGCAAAAGGTGTGTGGGTTAATTGCTTTTTTTCTTAATACTCTGATCATTGCCTTGGTCTTCCCGGATGAATGTGTTACCACAGAAATGTAAGATATGTGTTCTGTATCATTTCATGCATTATGTGTGTGGGTTGTGGTTGTTGTTTGAGTTCCCATGATTATTTAGTGAGGAAGTTGTGTATAATTCCTGGCAGTGTGATAGTTTATTTAGTTACTTTAAGGAAAGCTCATATTTCAAAATGTTTCTCCTAAGATCATTACAAAAATAAAAAACAAATGGCAAGGATATCAATTCTTGTTACCAATTGCCCAGCAAATGTAAAAACACTAAAAATTGCCACTGGAAGCAATAATTTCAATGACAAATTTTAAAACTGTTTATTTGGTGTGTTAAGTAATATATTTTTGATCAAAGATAAACAGTTCTAAAAGTTCCATTTGTTTTGTTGCAGAGGAAAAAGGAAATTGCTATTCCCTGCAGGCTGATGTACCTTGTAAAGCAATCTGTCTTCAAACCCAGAATGAAAGAGAGCCAAAAAAAAAAATCTCTGAATTATGTGATGAGGCCTTTGAGATGCTGCTAGTTGCTCTCTGCTGTTGAGGACCCCAGATGTCTCATATTGTGGGTCCTATCAAGAATTTTCTGGGGTTTGTTGAGGGGTTTTTTTTAAGTATTATGAAAAAATTTATATGTGTCAGATAGTTACAATTGTTTGAAAACTCAATACTGTCCGTTCACTGCGGCTCCATTTCAGTAAAAGGTAGTTCTTAAAAATCTTTATCTGCTCTTAAGCATGTTCCCAGGTTCCTTACTGCATAAACACTGATAGATATTAGCATGCATTTTACTGAACTTGCACTTCTAGGATAAATCTGGGTTCACAGAAATCCTTGGAATCAGAATTGCTAGGAAATTTGAACTGCTGAATTTAAATCTTAGGAAAAAATCCAGCAGTTACATTTCACTGGAGATGGGAAGATAATTACTTTTTAATTTTCAGGGAAGTTTCTGTACAGTTTGGACACACAGCACAGAACCTGCAGAACAGGGAGAAGGGACGCAAGGGTGGCTTTCAATATCTTTGTTCCTTCTTTGCCTTAGATTTCTTCTCTCTCAAGGCTGCTTAAAATAAAACCCATAGCTCAAAACGATTGTGCCCTAGAATTTGAGGATCCTTTCATAATATCCTTCCTTTGTCCCATTCTGGTTATCAGCCCATCCAGCAGAAATAAATTCTGAAAGATATATTTTTACAGTTGTCCTGTACAAGGGCTGTGCTGAGAGGTGGTGCTATGTCTCCTGGAAAGGAATTTTAGAGCATCTTTGCAAATTCTTCTCTCCTTTTGAAACATAACACTTAAATTACTTTTGTAATTCCAATTGTCAAACTACAAATGTCATCAATAAAAAAATAATCACATATAAGGACTATTGAAGAATAGAAGGAATTTGAGATTTTTGAAAGCACATGACAGACAGGCTTTAAGTTCACTAGAACCATAGTGAACACACTGACCAAAGCAAATTAGAACCTTACCCAAAACAAAATTAATCCTCGTGAGACACTGCTTGCTTCAACTGTTCTGGGAAACATTGGATTTGAGGCTTAGACTGAGGTCATACATTATAGCAGTAAAGAAGAATTATTCTGTTTTCT
>VZRJ01009840.1:0-10904 GCA_013397565.1 Ptilonorhynchus violaceus | reverse complement strand
AAATATGTCATTTTGCCTTGGGAAGTATTACAATATTTTAGTAATCAGCTGCAACACTCATTAGTCTGCCTATATATCTGAAGCACTTGTATTTGTTGAAGTAGCAGCAGCTGAGATAAAAGAAATTTGAAAGTGAAATCATAACAAATTTGAGTCAGGGCCTTTTTCAAACTGGAGGCTTGCAGTATTACCCTTAATGAGCTGATGCCCAAACTCCAAAAATGGATTCCTCTTTTCTAACCTCTTTTGAACTTCTTATTAGAAATTACTTTATGATCTGAATTTATGAAGAGACAGTATCTTCTGTTTACTGACCTCTTTATTCTCAAAAGAAAGGGGGGGGGGGAGGCGGAAGGGTGCTAACTAGTTCACAAGCCGAACTTCATTTCTCAAAGTAAAATATAAATCACTTGATAAAGTAGAAAGTAAGCTAAGGTAGATTTATACTGATACAAACAGAACCATAGTTTTATGGCCAAATAAATTTAAATTAATGTCTGTCGGTTGAAGCTATATGCATCCTCAGAGTGTTATACTTTAAAATGAACTAAGAATTTGATTATTTAAAAATAGCAACTGGAAGGGAAAAGGTGGAGGCTTGCATATCTTATGAACTAATCCTGGGAGGAGTGCAGATGGAAGACTGCTTAAGGCAAAGCGGTTCATCTGCATATGGCAGATTTCAAGAACTGGGCCTGGATTACTCAGGGCCAAACATGGAAGGAACTTTAATAGAATTTTTTTATATTTACAGAGCTTCAAATTTTCTTTCAAATAAATTGAGAAAGTAATTTTAAAAAGGAGATTGCTATTAGTTTAATTTTGAATTAATGGGGGATTTTTATAATTACAAATCAATTGATTCCCTGTGTGCACATAATGAACAGAAATCCACAGCAGGCAAACACTTTCATTTTAGAACCAGAGTAGAAGGAAAGCATCATTCTTAACTCAACAATTCAAAGGTGATATGTAGTGCTGTAGGAAAAGTACCAGATAACAAGAAATGAAAACATTTATATGTTGTTTTAAGAGTTTCCTTTTGGTGACCTTAACTATGCCTACTTGTCTTTGATAAAGTATGACAGGTACTGTCATGTTAAATGGTCAACATATTCATTGTTTAAAGAATAACATTTTTTCAGCAGTAATCCTGGATATGTTCAAAAAATAACCTTGCCCATGCAAGCCTTACAGTTTTTGTGTTGTCACCCAAAATACATGACTGTTCTGGACTAAAGGCTAGAAAAAAATAAGCAGAATTTCAGTAAAATAACTATGCAATTTGTTCTAAACATTTATTTCCATGTGCAGTAATATTTCAGAATGTAGGTCTACATTATTATCACCATGCTATTTATTTTTGATAGACTGTACTTAATCCTTGCAGCAGATTGGTGTTTTATCTTGGATAGAAACGTGTAGAAGAAACTACAGAAGGCCAAAGAGCACAATGTTGTTGAAAACTGTCCATCCACTGCTCTTTACAAGCATAGAAATAATCTCCATCTTAAAAAAGAACAACCAAAAAAAACCCAGACCAAAAACAGATTAATCCAAAACAATTTATATTTTTGGAGATGAGCAAGATGTGGAAGGTCTGTGTTGGCATGTGATTTTGTAAAGAACTGTGAGACTGTACAGCTGGACTTCATCTTAGTGAAGTTGGTCTGATTTAAACATTTGACCTCAGCTGATGATCTCAATCCTTTAGTCAAAAGCATAGAGAAACCAGCCCTTAATACCTCTCCTACATGTCTAGAGGTTTATATTTCCCTTCAGCAGCTATGAAACTGAAAGAAACACCTTAGATTAAATGCAGGGAAAATAAGTCCTCTTGCAGGTCAGAGTCTTTCGCTGGAATTACAGGTGACATTTTCATTTTAACTTTGGCAATATTTTGCATTTATGTCTATATTTAGAGATTATGGCACACTTTCACAGAACATATTTTCCTTTTGTGAACAGATTAAGTGAGCTTTACCATCAAGTTTGGCAGACTGTGATAAAAGCTTTATTTTGACATGTATGCCCACTTTAACAGATTCAGATCTCCACAAAAAATCTCTTTATCACCTCTCTGTATTTGAGAAAAATTCCACTGACCTCATACCATGTCTTCTCATAGTTTTGGAAGAGGGACCTTCCCCCTAAAAGGAAGATCATTGTTTCATGTACAGTACGTACTGTTTCTTCTTGGTGAAATCTGCTTCCTTATGTTACAGCAAATCAGGAATGAAGCCTCAAAATCTAGTGAAGTATCTCTTATGGTAATTTTTAGTAAATACTGTCTTCTTAACAACAACTACCATATAATAGCTATTGTTGTTACTAATATAAAAACTATTTGAGCTCCTTTTCCATCTAATTGAAGTATTGGCTTGATTAAATATATCTGCACATTGTTTCTCTTGGCAGTTCCCAATTTGCTTCAGGACACATCTTTGGCCAATAATGATCATGTTTTTAAATGTTTATATCCAGTTCTAACACAAGTGTTTTCTGGGTGGAAAATAAATTTTGATTTCATTTAAATTAGTTTTATTTCATTAACCTTACTCCTTGTGAGAGAATCCAGAATTACAGATGTTTTTTAGTTACTGCACTCAATTTTCTTGCTGCTGTCTTTGCCATGGCTTTTTCTCCAAAGTGTGGTACCTGCCAGAAAGATCACATGTGAGGAGGGGTTTTTGGCTTGGTGGTTTTTTTTCTTACAATGTTGCTCTTTTTTTTTCAAATCTGCACCTGAATAAGAATCAAAGATAAAATCATTCATGATTTGCTCTTATTTGAAGGTTTGTGATGAAATATTAAAAAAACCAAGCAAATTTACCATCACAGGGTAAGGGTTTAACTTTCTTGTTCCTAACATCTTGTGTGAAGAAATGTAGCCAGATACAAATGGTAGGCTTTTTTAACCAATAATTGGTGTTGGTAATAAGGACTGAGCTGACAGCCAGCTGTGCCACTGCCCTCAGTCCTGCAGTGAGAAAGGGGAAAGGAGTCTGCAAATGATTACTAACTTCAAGTATTTCTGGCAGTCAAGGTTTTATTAAAAAAAATTAATAAAACACCTTTATACTTCTAAAATGTTAACTACATTTGGAAAAAAAATGTCTGTATGAAGACATTAGAAGAGAACCACTGTGAACTGCACAAATCAAGGGTATTGCCCAGTTGGGCTGCCAGCCTACATTGTAGACTTGTCTTTAGTAAAAACTCTTCTCCTCCCAATTAAAGAATAAAGGTTGAGGAGCCTGCAGGCCTTTTCAGTATGTTTGGTGTGACTTTTAACCCCTCATTTTACCCTCTTCATATGGCTGTCCTTTATACCATAGTCTCTGATATCTAGGTGACACCCAGTAGTGCTGCTATGGGTCAGACTGGGTTAGCACTTTTGTTACAGACTTTACTTCCTGGGGATTTTTAAGTCATCTGTAGGAATTAATCATAAATTAGAGCTTTACATACACACAGATTTTTTTTTCCCATTTATCTTCCTGCAATATGGTATACAATCTTAAAAGAAGCCAGTTAAGGTATTGAGAGGTTTAGAAAAAGACAAGCAATATGAGATTGAAGAAAGCATGACCAGCAAGAGCCTTCAGTACACACCTGGATCCTGGTCCTATCATCACCGGGTTTTGATATTTTTTGCCTATTACATCTTCTAGGTAATTATCTTCTAAGTATGGCACAACTGCTACATTCATGCTAAGTCATCATAGGACTATGGATTTTCATATCCTTTCTGATGTATAAGCCAAAGCCAGGGAGGCTCACATGGTCTACCCATGAAGTCTTAGTCTAAAGTTACTTAGTTTTCCTATCACTCTTTTTATCAAGAAATTAAACTTTCTGCTAGTTTCAGTTGGGGTAGAGTTAATATTCTTCACAGTGGCTGCTATGAGCAATGTTTTGAATTTGTGCTGAACAAGTGTTGATAATATAGAGACATTTTTGTTATTGCTCAGCGGGGCTTACACAAAGCCAAGGCTGTTTCTGCTTTGCACACACTTGCCGTGCTGGTGAGGAAGCTGGGGGTGTGTAGGAGGTTGGGAGGAGACACAGCCAGGACAGGTGACCCAAACTGACCAAAGGGGCATTCCATACCATACAACATCATGCTCAGTATATAAAGTCAAGGGAAGAAGGAGCAAGGGGTAACATTTGGAGTGATGGTGTTCGTCTTCCCAAGTAACCATAATGCATGATGGGGCCCTGCTCTCCTGGAGGTGGCTGAACACCTGCCCTCCCATTGGTAGCAGTGAATTAATTCTTTGTTTTGGTTTGCTTGTGTGTACGGGTTTTGCTTTCCTTATTAAACTGTCTTTATCTCAAATCCCAAGCTTTCTGACTTTTACTCTTCCAGTTCTCTCCCTGATCTTGCTGAGGGAGGGAGTGAGAGAGCTTTCATGGGGCTTGGCTGCCGGCTGAGGTCAAGCCACGACAGCCCTTTTGGTGCCCAACGTGGTGCACAAAGGGTTCAAGGTAACGACAGGCTTGAGTGGGATGTGCCAGTTTGGATTTATAGCTGTTACTGCTGTTTAGCTAGTAATGAGCAGGCTCCTGTGCTTGCCATGGGGCTCACTTTCCTGGCTGTATATTAGATTCTAGTGCTTATTAGTGGCTCCTTTTTAGTTTCACTGCTTGCTGTAATGCTGTGCTGTTGATCACCTCACTGTATTGTGAGTATTGTGACTGGGAACATTCTAATAACAGCCATGGTGATGTTCCTGGGCTGGCAGATGGCCAGGATGTTGCTGCTGTTTTCTGTGCTGCTGTAGTGGACAGGCTGAAACTTCTATCCAAACTTGAGCTGGAGGGACTGTGACATGTGATGAATCCATGATGGAGCAGAGATCCTGCAGCCCATGGAAGGACCCCATGCCAAAGCAGGTGAATGCTGGAAGGAGGATGTGACATGTGACATGCATGTGCTAGAGCAGGTTTGCTGGCAGCACTTGTGAATTCATGGTCACTGGAGCAGCTTGTGAAGAACTACAGCCCACAGGAAGGACCCATGTTGAGAAGTTCAAGGAAGGCTGTCTCCCACTGGTGGGACCCCACACTGGAGCACAGGAAGCAAAGATTCCCTCGCAGCCCATGGTGAAGCAGAATGTCCCCCAGCAGTCTATGGAGGATTATGATGTGTGCTATACTAATGATGGACTGTAGCAGGAACCCCTTGTCGCAGACAGGCTGGGGACAAGAGGAGTTCGTTGCAATGTTAAACCCAATGACCTGGCCCAAAAAGGCCAAGGTTGGAGATTGTAATGGATATACCTCTAAATTGTTTATAGAGCATCTGAGGCAAGTGGAAGTTTGTGACATTTTCTGAGATCTTTGAATATAAATATTTTGTTTGAAGTACAGTTTTTATTTACTAGTATTTGGTTTTGATAAGTTATTCCTGCAAGTATGAGCAGAAAAAAATGGATTTTTTTTTCCTGACTGTTTATTACACAATGAAAGAAGTTATTTTATTTTATTAGAAAAATAGATTACATTTTACGTCTGTCTACTTAATCCGCTATTTATTGTTGAGTAGGAGACCTTATGTAATATTCTTCCCCAGCAAATCCAGTTTTCTTTGTTGTACTTATGTAGGACTACTAGACACTAAAAATTGGTGCAATTTAATAACAGAAGAAAGAGCTGAATGTGATGCTACTCTCCTTCATATCATATCTCTGACTAGGAGGGAGAAAGAAACAGGACATGAACTGGGAACAGCTAAAATGAAATGTGAAATGCAGTTCCAATACACAACACAGACAAAACTGTACACAAGCAGTTGGAAACTATTTTAGCATTTGAAGAAAAGTCCTTTTTTTTTTTTTTGTGACGTTCTCTTGATTCATTTGGATTGGAAAACTAAAAAAATATTTTCTCTAGAATTAAGTGAGAATATATATTTATATATATAAAAATACTGGGGAGTAGAGGATAATTGAAAACACTGAAAACTTATAGGAGGAGTCCATTAACATTATTTGTAGCATGCACTTTGGTAATTTCTCTGAGCCATATCTTCAACCTAAATAGCATTGCAGAGAAAAGCTACACCTGGTGAAAGAATCATAGAAGCATTATTTTAAGGGGTGTTTACATAAATTTTGATGTTACTGGAAACAGAGGTAATGAAAAACATAAATATTAAAAAAACCTTATCTCTTACAATATTTAAAACCAGTCCTTTTTTTCAGTATTTTTAAGACAAAAATACATCCTTATTTAGAATGCTGGGGGTTTTTTAAGATGTATGGACTAAATATCATTTAGTTTTAAAAAACTGGAAAGGGCAGGTTTACACTAATCTCTCCGGATCTGTAAATGCAGAAAATGTTAAAAAAAATTGGGTACACCAAAAGGCTAGCAAAATTAGGGTATAAAAATAGTGCTACATATCAGTTTTGTATGCTTTTACATTTTATTTAAGACATTTTAATATTTGAAAGTAATTCTTGTGGCAATTAACAAATTAGCAGTTTATCTTGATTGCAAAAAAAAAAAAAGAAAACTCAAAAAAACCCCAACTTCAAGTTACTGTGTTACAAAGTGAATTGTTCTACAGCTGCAAAATCAAGTGCCTTAGCTGAGTTAATGCTTTTCATTTGTTTTGCATGTGTCAGCATTAATGGAGGCAGGCTTCTATAAAGCCTTGCATGTGAAGATGGTGCTGAGCAGACTAGATTCAGTGCTGTTGAATGCTTTTTGCATTTTTTTTTTAATAACACACAAAGGGAGACTTCAAATCAGGCTGAACTTCAAGCAAAAGTTAATGCTATTCTCTTTTGGGTTCAACCACCCACTTTGCTTAAGGTCACTAGTTGAGGCTAACGCTGCACAGAGGGGCTGCAGCAAACTTGGCATCTCCTTGATTAGGCTCCCTGCTGATCTAATACACATACCAACTCACTTGCCAAGTCAAATAACACATTTAGTGAATTGGAAATAAGATTTAAGTGAGCCAGCACAATGCGGCTTGCCCTCTCATCTTTTTACCGAATCCTTCTCTTTGTATGCTACACTGTGAAAACTGCTCTTGTTAGAGGACTTAATCTTCATTTTTTTCCTGTAGATTATTTGGAAACAGGTCAATTGAATGTTGGAGCTTCTAACTCCTCCTACCAAAGAAAGAAATGGCTTGTGGCATACTGATTGCATCATTTAATTGAAAGGCTGTTATTATTAAAAAGAAAGTACTGTAGTGTAAGATTATCTCAGAATGAAAAAAAATTCTAGGATTAAATGCAACCCTTTTTTAAATAATGTGTTTACTCCTTTGTCTTCAAATCTCTTATCTCAAGAGTACTTTACATTAATTGCTGGTGAGTAGTAATTGATGGGGTTGATCATAGTACGTATATTCATCTCTTGTGGCTGTACTACAGTAGTTAATTCTTAAATACAGTAAGATACAATAGAGTGACATTTCTATAATGCCTTTCATAAAACCAAAGTAAATCACTTCACATGGTGCTTGACTTTGAACTATTCTGTATTTCAATGAAAGAAAATCAGGACTGAAGTTAAAGCCTTCACAGTTTGTTCACTATTTTTATTAATTTTAGAAGGAGAGAAGTTACAGTGTGAAGTATACTTTAAGATTTAGTACAGATTTGTCACATACTTTAATGCCATTTATGCTGTAATAAACTGCAACTGTCTCATATCTCCATGTTGGGTGTTCAGGGTTATGATGTGTATTGACTTTTTAATTATCTTCTTATCTCTTGTGGTTATACATATCTATGTGCACCTCTTTCTTGTTTAACTCCTGAAGAAAGAATTTGCTTCCTGAGGTACTCTTATTCTTTTCTTTCTTTTCTTCTTTTTTTTTTTTTTAACAAATACAGGGGTTCCACAATACAGAGTAGAAAATTGAAAAAAACTGACATTTATAACATCTCATCAAAGACAGGCAATTTTAAGTACTACATTAAAAAGGAAAAATTTATCTGTGTGACCTACAACTGCAAGATAAAATGACTTCTTTTCTTCCAGAGTAATGGCCAGTGCACTTGATTTCTAATGAATTCACTTACTACATTTCACTTCCCAGCAAGGGATTTTGATCGGCAAAACATCTTGGAATATTTTTTGTGACCATCGGTGTACTTCCAGTCTAGCTTTTAAAAGCCAAGATTTGTTGATCCTGAAGCACACGTTTGATGTGAGCTCAGGCAAGTGGGATAACATAGAGTACATTTGTCTCTGCAACCCATTTGAGCAAAACAGCAAAGAGGAAACCTCTTCTGCTCTCACATCTTTCTGTGATTCTGCAAAGGATTAGTAGAACAGATGCTCTCCCTTGCCATTGCCCACAGAAACGCAAAAATGCTGAGTTACTGTCATAAGATCCATGCACAATTGGAGCAGGAACTAAGTCTGTATTCCTCGGGGAATCATTAATAGCCTTCAAGGTCAAATGACAAAAAAGTAAATTATTAAGGAAAAGAGATATTTCTTTGTTGTTTTCTGAATCATTCACAAGTCAAAGCAATATTTTTCATTCTAAACCTGATTTTCAATTTCATTTTAGCTTGCCCAATCTGAACCATCAAAGAGGAAACTGTTCAGGCCTCATGCTAAATACTTTAAAAGTTTCAGGTAAATTGTTTAGCATTTTCTAAAATCAAACATGAAAAATGTAGTGGTTTGTCAGTAGCTCAAACATTTAATTAGGAAGATACAACTTTCATTATTTGAGAAAATAAGTTGAAATGTGTTTGAGAACAATCCTGTTTCCATTAAGAAAATCCTCTAGCAGCAGCTCAATTTTGCATCTGAAAAGATGAGGCAGCACATGCTCAGTTAACAATTGGTAGAAGTATAGCTGAATCCTTGGGAAACCATGCCTGTAACAGTGGAGCCTACAAAGGACAAACAGGATTTCCTTATTTGTTTCTTCCAAGATTGTCTCGGTGACCTAGTGGCATAGGCAGAGTGAGAGCTTCAGACAAAGTTTATTAAAGAAGCCCTCCTGTTGAGTCACAAGGTGCAGAAAGGACCCCCTTGCTTTCCAAACTCCTTCTCAGGAGTTAAGGAGAGGTTGGATCCAGTCTTAACCCCAGACTTTGTCAATGGTTTGTGTGTAAAGGATTAAATAGGTGTAATTGAACCTTTACACAGCTTTCTCCCACAGGATGACGGATGGCAAACCAGATATATTTATATAAATATAAATTATTTATTATGATAATGATAATCAAATAGATCTTAATCAGAATTATTTACTGCACAATATAGGAGCTATAATTACTACAACAGTACAGTGCACTATGTAAGCAATATTAAAGCAATTATATTAAAGCAATTGTATTAAAGCCAGCAAAACCAATTATTAAGTAGACAGTGATATTATTCACCCATACCGACCACCATTGGCCAATCTCGTTTGCTCAGCCCCCAGAAGTAAACTTGAGCATCCTCCCCACTCAAGGGAGGAATCTCCACACACACTCCATGAAGTTAGAAGTTAGAAGACTCTTCCATTAAAAAGCAGGACTGGGCTTTTACAGTTTAAACTGATTGACTGTCTGTTATAAGTCTCCAGGCCAGCTGTGTCAGCTCAGCAGCTTTAGATAAGTTATTAGTAGTTCACCTGTTTATTCCTTATCAGGGTACTTTAACAGGTCTACCACATCTTCACCTCACTCTCCAATTGTTTGTCTCTGGGATTGATGAGTCAGACTGGTTTCAGCATTACTAAGCACCAAAGCAGCATGACACCCCTTTCTCCATTCACCACTGGTAGCTTTACAAATAGGACATTGTTAGAATTGGTTTATCTCATTCTGTGCAGAACATCCTGCTACACCCAGGCTCAGAAGGAGGAAGAGATGATGTCATCAGGTAAGAGAAGAGTCTCACTTTGCAAATAAGTGTACTTGACCTAGGGTCTCTGTGGTACCACGTGTACAGTTTGGAATACGGACAAGGAAGGAGAAAGAGGTATGCTGTATTCCAGAGCTGAGTCTGGTACTACAAAGTACTTTTCATGTGATGCTGAGCAAGCCACTTAAACTGTTGCTTCCAAGGTGGCTTTTAATAGTGAATCCTCTAATGTCATAGAAGAAATGTAAATTTGGAGTTTATGTTCAAAACCTAGGGATCTGCATTTCATCTCAGAAATGAACCAAAAGTTGAACCACAAATCAACTGATATTCAGTACAATTTCACAGAACCGTAGAATAAGCTGAGTGGGAAGGGATCCATCAGGATCATCGAGTCCAACTCCTGGCCTTGCATAGGACACCCCAAGAATCACACCACTGGCCTGAGAGCATTGTCCTAATACTTCTTGAATTCAGACAAGCTTGGTGCTGTGAACACTTCCCTGGGGAGCCTGTTTCAGTGCTCAACCGCTTTCTGGGTGTAATACTTTTGCCTGATATCAAACCTAAAGCTCCCCTGACTGAACTTGAGGCCACTTCCTCAAGTCATGTCACTGACCACGAGTCTTGTCACTCTCACAGCAGAGATTGGTACCTGCCCTCTGCTTCACCTCAGGAGGATGAAGACCACAATGAGGTCCCCCCTCAGTCTCCTCTTCTCCAGGCTGAACAGAGCAAGTGATCTCAGCTGTTCCTCATATGGCTTCCCCTCAGAGCCTTCACCATCCTTGTGGCCCTCCTTTGGACACTCTCTAATAGCTTAGTATCTTTCTTATATTGTGGTGCCTAAAACTGCCCCCAGCACTCGAGGTGAGGCTGCCCCAGCACAGAGCAGAGTGGGACAATCCCCTCTTGGCCAGCTGGCGATGCTGGGCCTGATGCCCCCCAGGACAGGGTTGGCCCTCCCGGCTGCCAGGGCACTGTTGACTCACATTCAGCTTTCCATTGACTGGGACCCCCAGGTTCCTTTCTGGAATGCTGCTTTCCAGCCTCTCATTTCC
>VZRJ01009829.1:16598-42429 GCA_013397565.1 Ptilonorhynchus violaceus | reverse complement strand
TGGCTAGTGTCAAACCATGACAGTGAAACAAAAAATATTTTTCTTTAAATTATTATAACATTTAGGAAAACTGGTGAATATATTCACTAATTCTTGAACACATAATTATACAATATACATATGATATTTCTAAGAGAATATTAATATATATGTATAAAACCAGGTGACACGAAAAATGTTCTTTAAAAAGTTCTGACTCTCAAAAAACTGATTTCTGATAAAAGAGCAAATACTGCTAACATGTTAAAATTAGACCACAGACCATGTGCTGCATGAGTTCGAAATAACCTGGTTGTGAAAAGTAAAAATATAGTTGTAAAGAAGCAACATTTTCCTTTTTATTCAGATTATATTATTATAACCTCTGTTTTGTAACTCCGTAGATTGCCTTTTTCAGCTACTATGGTCAGCACGCAGCTACTGAGAAATACTGACTTGCATTATGTATTTCATTACACTACTATTTGTTATATGTTGCATATTTGGGAGAGATACCAATATTTATTTGTAAAGAAAAGTACAGATTAAAATTTTTTTCCCATTTATTTTACTGAAAATCATTTGCAATAGAATAGTATGAAGAAAAAAATCCAATACTCTCAATAGATACCTGACTAGTCAATGATTTTGTTTATTCCAGTTTCTATCCGCACAGTGAAAGAATTCCAGAAGAACTAAATTACTTGAAGAACGTTTAGTTTTGTGGATAAAAATATCTTCATTGGTAATGTTACTGTCCTGTATTAAGACTCTCCGCAGTTTCCATTAGGCAGCTTTCTTAATCACTATTTCTTCACTAGAAATGAGTACTTGGCTTATGCTATTCTCAGTTTCAGTAAGAATATTTTTAGGAACAATATAGATTTTCATCAAAAAAGGAAGTTCTTTTTTCTTAATTTTAAGCTTGGTGAAGTGGTTAAGTGAATTTTGTGCTCATGGTAAGCAGCTAAATGAACCAGAAACTTTTAACCACAGCTACAATACCGCCTGGGCATGGAGGTGTTCACTTTTTACCCACAGCTCTTCAGTTTTGAGCCACAAGACTCAAAACTAATTTTTGACTGAAGGTGCAGTTGACTCTGCATAGACGTCTGATCTTTGAGCTTTCTGTTGTGATTGCAAGATGTGAACTATTGTCACAACATCTAATGTTTTTTGTAATGTGGTTCTTTATTCTCGGCATTTGAACTCATTCCACCATCATATTTCAGTTAGCCAAATAACTGTCAAACTAAAAGAATGTTCAAAATGAACCGATTTAAACTGGCTTCAGTAATATGGCCTAGAGGTTAAAGCTTGAATATTCTTATTCTAGCTTGCCAAGCTATTGAGCTGATAGTCAGTGTTAGGAGTTTTAATATACATGTATTTTTATTAATAATATGAATTTCATCATAAAAGATTTAATAATTGCCTCCTTTAACTCTGTGATCAAAAAAAGTAATAGACTGCATTTTATATGCCTGTACCTAGAGTTTCCATCTTTTTCATCAATCACAACAAATTAATTCTAAATAATGAAGATGTATTGTCTCCTCTTGGATGTATCTTATTTATCATTGAAAGTGCCACAGACATATCTCTGTTCATCAAAGTTTAAATATGGAATCTGAGACACAATGAAATTTGACGGACATGCTTTATATTTCTGCACTATCAAAATTTCGCCGTTAAAGAGAATTTTATGTGGACATTTTCAGGGCTGAAACTGTGCTCACCAAGCAGAGGAAAACAAAGCACTGAATTTCTGTTTAAAATATATCAATACATAAAAGAAGTAACTTCTATTCAATTTTGAGCAGGCTTTTCTATGATTATGAAATTTTGCTAAATTACTTTCTGTGAGTGATAAAGTTTGCACGATTTGGATTTATTTTTTTCCATAACATCTGAAATGAAAATGAATGGAAGTTGAAAAATTGTATATCATCATATATCTGGCACAAATACAGAATTCTTAAACTAACATAAGGTTTAAACTCAAACTTTGCTATAAATAGGGCTTTTTTCCCCCCCCATTCTTAATTTCCCATTGTTTTTTCATTGCTATTAAGGCCTTCAAGAAAATTTCCTACATTTGATAAGGTGACAGGATTTCAGCCTAGGAAATTGTATTTATTCCAGATTTGCAATCTTGAAGAAGTGGGAATCTAGCCACAGAGAATCAGGAATCCTTTAACTGTGAAATATAAATATGAATACTAAGTTCACAGTTATTTAAAAAAAAACACTGCTGCAAGAGACTGCAGAAATGAATTAGATTTTTATTTATTATATTTTATTTTAAGAATGTGAATTTGTTCTGAGAATGCATTTATTAATTTGGGTAAAATACATTACTGCATCTAAACTACTTGTACATTTAGAGTAGGAAACACCAAAACAAGGGGATAATTCTATCTCTTCTAATAAAAGTAATTTATATTTCAGCTGAGAAAATGAGACCAAATGACATGATTTAGATCACACTTTAATCTGTTGCTCATTTCCCAAGACAAGGAAAAAAAATCCTTCAAAAGGAAACAAAATCCTTGAAAAGGAAACTTTGTATCAAAAGGTAATTTTCTTGTTGGTATTCACTCAAATAAATAAACTCTGCTTGTGTGACATCACTTCTTTTACACCACAGTGTAAAAATGACACTATACTTCAATGATATGACAAAGTCACTCAAAAGACTGCTCAGAACAAATATCCACCTGGTTTAAAATGTAAGACTATGGGCTGGGTGAACATCATATATTAAAATCAGAAACAATTTTTCTTGTTTAATTTGTAAATTCTCCATTTATCAACAAGAGGGCAGAGAATTAAGAATCTATGCTACATCAGTGGTCCTAATTCTGCAATTTATGTACTTAATGTAATGACCATTTCTATGTCTGTAGAATATGAAATAGCATACAACTTTATTCTTCTCAGTATCTCGTGTTTTGAAAGGTTTTCTTGCACTCATTAAATTCTGGAATATGAATCTTTTTCATATAACAAGTATGTATAATTGGAGTTGTAAAAGTATTCCTGCACTTTTATTAATGTATGGGTATAAATATGAAAAAAATACCACAAAATGGTATCTAATTTAGCAAAAGCCACATGCTGTTTCATTGAAAGATGAAGATTTGTATCTTTCAGCACTCAAGCTCTTACAGCAGCATAAACTTTCACTTTATTATGAAGGAAAAAAACAGAATGAGCATGGTCTACTAAGGCTGAGAGCCATGAGCCATGATTGTCTGAAACATGACTCACAGTCATTGAGCTCTTCATTATTCAGAACTTTTCTAACACCTAGAAATAAGTAATCATCATTTCTGTTGTCTCTGATCAGTATTTAAAAGTAAAAATTAAAAATAGTATTATTTCAGATGAAAATTCCTGGTTAGAGAGTATTATAAAAAAGTTAATAGAGTGTTGCTAAGATCAAAAGAAATTATGCTGTAATATATTAGAGCTTCATAAAAGTTGCTCATCCTGGGAACACTGACAGGTCACAGTGACCTCTTAAATCTATCTGCCTTCCTTGCAATCAGAAAAATGATTTTTTCATACTCATGTGGGTATAGGGAGGGAATATTCTGGAAGAAGTCTGATGAATAATTGACAAATAGATTAGTGAAATTTGGAAAGCAGACAATATCTAACATTCCTGAGTGACTCATGCTCTACTAAACTAATTACAATAATCACCCAGATTTCCAGATATGTAGGAACCTAGGATTTCTGGACAATAGGCGCTGAGCACATAAGAATCAACTGCTCTGTTCATGTGATATAAAGTTGATCTGTAAATACAGAACAAGTCTGACACCTCTGTGATTCTGACTTCCTACATAGGAAATAAATCACAGATTTACAGCTTTGGAAATTTGCCAAGAGAGCCTGGAAGACACGTTTTGTCAAATAGACAATGAAGGATATTGTTATAACAGTTAAATGTGAAATGACAATTTAGCTGATTGAAGTAATAGATCTACACCAACTTACCACCTCACCAGAATGTCCTCACAGCGCAGTCAATGACTGGAGGATTAAAAGTGTAAGACTCTTCAAGATTTCCCTGAAACAAAAAATCAAACATGTTTTATTTGCTTTTCTACAGCAACACCAGTAAATTCCAAAGGGTTCAAGAAATAGAAAAGTTAATACACTGATGATAAATAACTTCTGCAAACAGTTATCACTGAAAAGCAGCAAAGCAAAGTGGAATTTCTAGAGTAATTCTGATGTGAAAGAGTATAAATCATAGTTATGCAATTATTTGTATTGAAATGATCTGCACTTGACTGAAGTGCTTATGAAACAATTGTGTTCCAAACACATTGTCTTAATCATAAACACCTTCTTGCTTGGTCACTGTACTAGACCAACCCTTTTATAATCCACTATTTTTAGTTCAAAAATATTGTTTCATAACTGAACTTACAGTATTAGCTCTTTAAGTACGTCAGACATATCACCAAAACCTTCAGTACTTGCACAGGTGGTCTGTTATACAGTAAATTACCTTAGGTTTGTGAAAATATAACTCTAGCCTTGTCAATAGTAAAGTTATCTCTTCACGTATCGCAAACCAGTGTCAACCTCTACCATATGGATATCCATTCAACTCATTTAGCTCTTTCTCACTAGAAGTCAGGCTTAAGAGATGAGCCTGTGAAAACCTCATGATGTTCAACAAGGCCAAATGCAAAGTCCTGCACCTGTGTTGGGGAAGTCTCAAGCACAAGTACAGGCTGGGTAGAGAATGGATTGAGAGGAGAAGGATTTGGGGGCGTTGGTTGATGAGAAGAAAAACACAACCCAGTAATGCACACTCACAGCTTAGAAAGCCAGCTGCAGCCTAGGCAGCATTAAAAGTGACGTGGGCAGCAGGTCAGGGGAGACAATTCTCCTCCTCTACTCTGCTCTTGTGAGACCCCACCTGGAGTGCTGCATCCAAGTCTGGGGCTCCCAACAAAAGAACGATATGGACCTGTTGGAACAAGTCCTGAAGAGAGATACTAAGCTGACCACAGGACTTGAGTATCTATTCTATGAAGATGAGTGAGAGAGTTGGGGCTGCTCTGCCTGGAGAAGGAAAGCCTTCAGGGAAAACTTGTAGCACCTTCCAGTATCTAAAGGAGGCTTTCAAGCAGACTGGAGACGGACTTTTGACAAGGGCATGTAGCAATAGGCCAAGGGGGAATGGCCTGAATTTGAAGTAGTGTAGGTTTAGGTTAGATACTAGGAAAGAATATGTTGTCCAAAGAGGTTGTGGACTCCCCATCCCTGGAAGGGTACAAGGCCAGGCTGTATGGGGCTTTGTACAACTGGTCTAGTGGAAGGAACCCCATGGCAGGGGGGTTAGATCTAGAAGATCTTTAAGGTCCCCTCCAACCTTAACCATTCTATGAGTCTATGATTCTGTGATCTTTCCTTTGAGGAAAGGCTGGGAGAGGTAGTAGTGTTCAGTTTAGAAAGAAGGCTCAAAAGGAAACTCATCAACATGTATAAACAACTGAAGGGAAGATGCAAGAATGGAGTCAGGCTCTTTTCTTTGGTGTCCAATGACAGGACAGGAAGCAATGGGAACAAGGAAACACAGAAATCTCTCTATGAATGCCAGAAAACAGCTTTTTTACTGTAACTGAACACTGATGCAGTTTGCCTAAGAACGACTGTGGAATATTCATCTTGGAAATACTGAAAAGCCATCTGGACATGGTCTTGGGCAACCTGCTCTCAAAGGCTCTCCTTGAGCAGCGAGGTTGGCCCAGATCCAACCTCAACCACTCTGTGGTACTATGACATTTTATTCACAGCACTTGTGAGTTTGTGTTTTATCCACCCACCTAGGCAATCTGGGATTGATAACCACCTTCCACCTTTTTATGTACCTCATTCATGACATTCGCAATATTCCTAAATGATTTAGGAAAGAATAAAAGTAAATGACAATAAATGACCAATAGTTATCATGAACCTTTCACCCTAAAAACTCTCTTCCCCAAAACTATTCTATTTTTCTCAGAATACAATAAAAATTTCAGTGATTTCTTTTTTGTAATGCACTGCATATACAACACAAAGACACTTGCTGAAAATAGGCAGGTAGAGATCTTTTGTTATAACCAAATGTTAAGTAGTATAAAATGCAAGGGGAACATAGGTTTGGAACATTTATTTAATATGATCCTGAAGGGTCTTCAGATGTGATGCAACATGGTTGCATATGACAATGAACTGGGTCAATCATTTTCGTGTCAGAAGCATTTCAATATCTGCTTTATTTTCCACAGTAAGACTGGAAGCAGAATGAATAGAAATACACAAATAATAATGTTGTCTGTTCTGAAGGCTGAATGACATGGTTCAAATTATTACCTTGAATACATATTTTGTTACATTTTAACATTACTGTATTTATGGCAGAGGTTTCTTAGGCTGACACTACACTATACACCAGTTAGCATTTCCTTTATGTATATGAGCATAAATTTTTTTTTTTACCTAAGTTGCTTAATTAATCATCACATCATAGAAATGCTGATTAAGCAACATGAACTCATATGTCCTGAAAACTGATGCAGCATGCATTGTTCCTTTTTTGTAAACACATATGCAAATATAAGATTCTTACACTCTTTTATCAGTTCCCTTTATTATTCTAAGCTATATATTTTAGTTACCTGTATTGAATTTGCCTAGTCCAATTACATGGGCTTTCATCACTTGAAAATTATGAACCTGTCCAGTTTACTGAAAGACTTTTTTCATGTTCAGTATTCTCCCTTTTTGTTAATAATACTATTTTTCTTCAATTTTTCCTTAAAAGAAAGCAGCAATTCCAACCACAAAAGTAAAAATGTTGCCTAAAATACATACTTAGTATTCTAATTGGTTGAGCCCAGTTTAAATAGATTAATTTATTGCTATTTTCTTGAAGAGTAATAAACACATTCCTTGTGCATTTAAAAGAAAGAGGAAGAACAATTACAGAGCTGTAGCAGCAGGACAGAAGTGTAGTAAGGCTAAGTTTTTCCTATATTTGGGGGCATGCATGCCTTTCACCTCCCCCTTCCCCTGCACTGTTTTTTTCTACCTACCATTTAATGGCTCTTTTCTATTCTGACTCAATTTCTTTTAATAATTTCACGGTTAGGGCTCATTCAGTTTTCATCTCAGTATCATTAAGAGTATCAGTTTATCAGCATAACTATGACTTTAAATCAGAGATAGTAAAACCCCAAAAACTGACAAGATCAACAGCATATCTGAATATCACAGGTTAGCTCTAGAAACTCATCTATTTGGTTTCCTAAACTTGCAGACACAGAAACAACTCTATCACTGGCTATTTTTTATTTAAAAGAGAAAAAAAATTCTTCCCATGAAGAGAATGGTGGGTTACATTGCTAAAAAAATATCAAGGGATTAATATTGCTATACAGCCTGCCAGGATCAATATGCTTGTCCCTGCTTCAAAACAAAATAATTTACAAAATGACTGTTAAATTTTTTACAAAAATAATCTTTCCCCAAAAAAATCTCTTGAGTCTCCAGAACCTTTATTCTCTGCCTTGAAGTATAAAATATATGAAAGCAGATGTCACGGTTCCCAAAACTTGTTTCTATGTCTGTGTCACACAATGTCAAAAGCTCTGGAGTGAAAAGACATGGTCTGTGCTGAGTGGCTGCCAGTGGACTTTAGAGACAGTGCTGCTAGACTCTGTATGACCATGCCAGGCCTCTCTCAGGTTTGTCACTGGTGAAAGGAGATGAAAGTGTTCTGCTATGTCACTGACATGCCATGTGAATAAATTTGTTGAAAAATACTGTGAAAGCATGTGAATCTAATTTCAACTTGACCTCATTAAGGTTAATTCTCTTGTCGTTTTCCTTTAGTCTTCTTCATAATCATTCTAGTATTGAAATGATGAAAATGGACATTCATTGTATACCATGCCTTAGGTAGGCAAGGCTAATAGCTAGTACAGAAAAGATAGAAGACCCTCCTGTCATGTTTTGCTGCCCTGTCCACTGTTACTCCCCTGACAGAGTCCATAAGTTTAAAGAGCTCAGCAGTGATACTTAGGAAAAAAAAGTCTTATTTTCTGGAAGTTTACCTTTCTGATGGAAGTCTGATAGATAGTATACCTGCACAGGTAAAGGGGCAGAAGCAGATGATTCTGTACTTTTTTTTTTATGGTAACTAGATTGTAGCTTATTTATTTTTTTTAAAAAACCCTCTCAGGTATTTGGAAGTCACAACCAGAAACAGACAAAAGCTCTTTTAACATTTGTCAGGACAAATGACATTGTAGTCAAGCCCATTTTTTTTTTAAGCAAGACGGCTTGGTTGTATATGTGGACATGGCACAGGATAGAAAATGAGGTCCTATACGGACTCATGAACAAGAAGCCACTTCTGTGCTCTAGAAATGAAAGAAACATGTACACTGAATATAAAAAGTAGTTAGAGGAGAAGGAATTAAGTAAATGACTTACAATTAACTTGGTGCCAACAATTGTCATACTGGGATAGCCTAGTCTTGACTAACATCATTTAGATGCTGGAAACAGTCACCTTAACAGAACACTGTGTGTAACATTAGATATCTTCAGATTTAGAGTACAACAAGTATGTAGAAAACCTCTAAAAATGGAAGCACTGAATAAATAGAATATTGGATTCATTATAAGCAGGGTAGGGAGATAGAAGTTGAATCTTCTACAGGCTGGATGTAGTTGGTCTGATTTAGAATCAATGTCAGAGACAAGACTCCATGCTTCTATCATTTCACTAAAAATGTTTAAAGGGATGAAAGACTGCATAAAACTTTGGTATAGATGTAGAATTCTCCTTTCATAATGATTTATTTTCCCTCATAATATTGAAAGTGATTTTTATGTAGAAATTTTTTTGACAAAGAAATGATAATGTCAAAAATTGTTTTCTTATTCAGAGCAATTTTTCCTTGCTGATACCGTAACTGCCATAAACCACATCTGATAGTCATTCTCAAGGTGTGTGAATACACATTGTTTACTGGCATCCTTAGAAATATTATGAAGTGTGAAAAATGTGTATTTCTCAAATTAAATTTAGATTATTTCTTATCTAACCATTAACTTTTATTCAAGAAAGAACATCAAGAGATGTGTCTTTGGCTCTAAACAGCAACATGAAAGAGGAACAAAAATATACACCCCCTCAAATTAGAACACAGAAGTGAGAAGAATTATATCAGGATCAGGGTTTTCAATATTCAGAAAATACATGACCTAATTTAGCTCGATCAATTTCCTTAGAGACCAAAACTACAAGGTCTTGCAAAAGGACTCAATAAACAGGGGAAAAGAATTTTGGTCTAGAGTAGCCAGAGAGTATTTCCCATTTCTAGATATAGTGGTGTACATGTGCATGAAAGATAATGAAATAAGTTGATTAAGAATTTTATATTTGATGTGTTTTATGAGAATAAAATGTATTTTGCCCTTAAATATTTTGTGAATATATTCCTGATCCCTCATTCATGATTAATCCTGACCATTCAATATCAGATGTGTATTTAGTCCAGAAAGCCAGTAGCAGATAATGAAGCTAAGAGAAACGTATTAAGACCTCTCACTTGCCTAATCTCATTTTCACAAACAAACTGAAACAGTGTCTGTCTTAATGGTATAGCACAAGCCGGCAGTCTTCCAGGAATGATTTCACAGCCAAGTAAATCAGTGTTGCTCCTCCTGTAAAGTCACTCTCAGTAGTATAGCTAGTAAGAGATAGCATGGTGAAGAATAATATCAAGAAACATGGCATTGCCCCAGTGGGAATGTAGTAGGAAGCAAAATAGGGGGGTTTCAGGCTGCTATTTGGTAGAGATTTAAGCTCTAGTAAACAGGACCCTGAAGAGAGATAAAGGGAAAACGTATTTAACCGTTTTTCACCGGTTAAATGTTCACCAATATTAGAATAGTATCTGTGTTGTTTCATGTTGCATTTCACAACGTTTGACAATTTCTATTCCAGTGCTGCAGCAAACCCAACTATAAAAGGAGCTCCTAAATCATAAGAAAAAAGAAATTGCTTGGGCAAATAGTGCTGATCTCCTCTATGAAAATAAGTGTCAGTAATAGTAATATAAATGCTAGCATTCGCTCTTCATGAGACAGAAGTTGCTGGCAGGCTTATCACGGGCTGAGGTGAAAGCAGCAGCCAGAGCCAGCCCAGGGTGTCGAAATCTTGGGCAGCCCTTAAGACTCGGTCAGTTGCAGGGTCCTGCCCCCGCCCAGGTCCACTGAGGTCCAGCCAGGGCCCTCCCCACCCCTGAGTGCCCACACCTGTCCTACCCGTTCCCTCAGGGCACTGCTGCAGAACAGCCTAGCTTCCCCACTGCCCCTTTGGCTCTTTCCCCTGCCAGGGGACTGCACTCCACAGGCACACTCTGCCCAGCCTGGCATATCTGTGGCTACCAGATAGTCCTCCCAGGGTGTCCCCACCTTCCTAAGCCCCTACCTGTGGCTGGAGGCTGGGTCCTAAGGCCAAGTTATGGGGAAAGGCTCCACAGCTGTTCCAGAGGCTGCCCTGCAGGACATCCAGCTGGGAGCCACGGGGACAGGACTCGCAGCAGTGCTGGGAGCCACAGTGATACACCATGAGGCCTTGCCCCATGGATGTGCCAAAGTCTTCCCCTGTGATTCCCCCACAGAAGGCTGCAGTGGGGCCTAACCATGGGCCTGGGGCTGTGCCCACAGCTGCAGCTGAGCTGCTCATCAGACTCAGCTTTCCTCCTGGTCCCTGTCACTGGGAATCTGTGGGCTGACCCTTTTCTCTTCACCTCCCTGTTGCCTCTGGGGCCTCCCCTTGCCCCTGTGCTTCGCCTTAATTTCATAATCTGTTGCTTATTTGTGTGACTTTGTCACAGGCCACTGCTTCTGCCCAGGCTCCAAGTCCCACTCCAAAATGGAACAAATTGAATTTAAATGTGTTCTTTTTTTTGTATTGTGGAACAAGTATTTCCTCCTTGCCAAAAATTCTACTTGCTAGACCCTTCGAAAAAATTTGAATTTTGCTTTGTGTTAGAAGTTTGATCATGGTCTTGCTTCTCAGTAAGAAATTTACCTGAGGGGTTTTTTTTCAGGTCTTTCTGGTATTTGGAAAATTATTGCGTAATGATGGGAAGGCATTGACACCAACTTGTCTCTTAATTATTCTCTTACCAAAGTACTATTTAATTAATTTCCATATTAACTTTATTTTTTTAAAAAGCCTCTAGATTAATATACTGTTTTGACAGTAAACTTTATAAGGTGAAAACTATTGACAAATATTTTCTCAGAGTACCAGGCATAGAAGACATCACAGCAAAAATATTTTACGTAAGCTAACTTGCGCCCTGGAGACAACTGTGGTGGGGACAATACTCTGTATTTGAAATATAGCTATTCTTTTTTAAAACTCATCAATCTTCTTAGTATAATTAAGAATTTAGTAAACAAAATGCATCTACAAATTGCTTTCTCTTACTGCCCTATTCATTTTTTTTCCCACTTAAAATAGTTAGTTTCTATGGCTATTTTTGTTTACAATTGCTTTTGTTTAAAAATTATGCTGTCGCATTTTTCCTATATATATCTACTGAGTGCAAATAGTATTCAGCAGCATTTGGCATTTATGAAAATGACATATTATCATGTAAAAATTGGTTAGCAATACCTATGAAATAATAAGGAAAATCTGCTGCTAAAGGGTCAACTAATACGTCATCCAAAAGCTACAAAACAGGCATTGGTAAAATGAATTCACAAAAAGATAGAAATAAATGATGGGTGGAGAGAAACCACAAAAAAACCCTGGAAATTTTGCCATCATTTCTTCTGGTCATACAACAAAAATAAGTTACAAAATATATCCTGGAACGGGACTGCAGTAAACTTCTCCCTTTTGTGTTATGATTCTATCTCTTTTTTCTTTCTTTCTTTCTTTCTTTTTTTTTTTTTTTGTAATTCTGGTTTGTTTTGAGTGTTTTTCTGTCTTTTTCTATTGTCTAAACAAAAAATCTGACATACTATGGAAAATGTCAAATAAGTACATATCAGAAAGTTATGTTTTGTAGGAAATTATCTATATATCTATCAAATGTACTACAGTTATACAGTGCATGTTTCAGAAATCTTAATATATGAATAGAATTTGACACTACAAAAATTCTTGATGAGTGTTTGAAAATTGAGAACCCCACTTTAAGTCCTTTAAGTGATCATGTGGTCCAGTACTGGCTGAGTGAAGCCAAAGTTCCCAAGACAGGTCTACAAAAGAAAAGCCAAAATGTTATTTGACCTGTTCCTCTCTTCCCACATCATCGCACAACTGCACACTGCCTCTCTAACCCTTTTTGAATATGACACATTTCCACAGGCAATTGATACAGGTGATCTTAGACCACAAAGGATAACAAATGGAGGTTAAAGGAAAAGGGCCAGGAGTCCTCCAAAGTCATCTGAATGGACATGGCAAGAAAAGAACATTTTTCTTTACAGAAATTAAAAATAAAAATATGCAACAATCCCCCCCAACAACTAAACAGTAACACTCACATTACAAAGTTAGAAAATATTATTCTGTAGTTACCAGTGTAACATTTCCCCTGATATATCCATTCTACCTACAACATAGCTAAGAAATTTTCGGCAGGTATTTGAAAACTCTTCAGTAGTACTTTCATACAAATTTATGTTTTCTAATATAAGTCCTTTAATAATAGTTGGTTAAAAAATGCAACATACTTTTAGGCTAAACTAAAACAAAAACCCTGCAGAAAATAATATGCTTTGTAGTATTAACTGCAGTGCTGAAATTTGAATTAAAGTTGAATTGTTTTAAAGTAAGCAAAATATTTCTTGTCTCTCATATTTGTCACTAATGAAACTCAGAATACACTAGAATTCTTTTAGACTTCTGCATCATTATCCAACTTTAGCTTTACTTACAAGTTCTTTAAATATCAAATAACAAAGAAGTTGATGGCAGTGGAAGCATTACATATATAATCCTTTGATTATATATGTATTTTTGATCATGCTTCTTATACATAACAATAATTTAATTGTAATCAGCTACATCTGAATACTAGAGTGGCTTATTCATGTATAAAGGTTAAACAAGAAGTTCCACAGCAGAGGGATTATTATTGCATGATCAAGTTAAGTCTATACACAGCTGAATAAACTGTAGGACAGTGGTACAGGCAAGTGCTACTATCTCAGTAGTTGACTGGTTTTTTTTCAGCAGAAGAAAAGAGTCACGTAACGGTCTTTTTTTAAGATGTAAAATAAAATCAGTTCATTATTTACAGGAAGTTGTGGCATACACTCAGCTTGAGTTAATTGGCTTATTTTAAATATCTGATTTGACAATATCCCTTGAACAGGAAGACATTGGGATCTGCTGTGGCTACAGAAGAACTTCTGAGCAAGACTCTTCTTTAGGGAGGCTGTGTGTATCCTGTCCAATACACTTACACTATAAACATGTCAAGTAAGAAGAATGACAAGTCCACTGCAAGGAAATCCTTACAGATGCTCAGTAAAAGCCAGAACAGCTTTAGATTCTTGCAGCTGTAAGTTTAGTTTAAGCAGTGCAGCCTGTCACCTAAATGCAGGTTTAACTACAACTTTGATCCACCTTCCTTTATCTGAATTGTCAATATGGCAAACTAATTGTGACATAACAGTTAGATGCCTCTTAGCTCTTTTCATACAACTTAGTGACACCAGTTGTGCTTGGTCATCTCGAAAATTAAAACTGGAAAAGAATAGTCTGTGTTAGCAATTCAGCCATCAGCTGGAAAAAAAAAGTATTTATTAACAGTTTCTCCTTAACAGGATTACACATTTTCAGTCACAGTTGGGGTGAGTGGAGAGTTGCTGCCATCTGCTGGAAGGATTCCTTTACTGACTTTAAACATAGGAAGGGGTTTTCTTATCAGCAAAGTAATGAAAGATTAAAACTATTACCATTGACGAAATTTAGGTGCTTAACACCTGTGTAGCCATCTAAATGCTCATTATTCTAATGACATCAAGAGTGTAAACTTATGAAAGTATGAACCTAAATCTTCTTGTAATTCAATGTCTGAATGGAGGACCACTTAATTAAGCCGCATTGATAAATATGAACTAGAGAGCATAAATGCTTCCAAAATGGGGAGACGATGCAAAACAAGAGGGAAACTAAAGACTAAGAGGCCTCTGCAGACAACATTTTATTTAATTTTGTAGTATAAATTTCGATGCTACAGTTTCAGTTGTTATGATATGTAAAAATATTAATCTAAGAATAAAAATTAAAATCCCTATGCTATGGATAGGTAGCAGGAACCCCACAGTGAATACCAAGTTTTCTCCAAGAGCTGACAGTTTCAGAACAGAAAAAACAAACAAACAAATTTAAAAAAAAGAACGAAACTACACTAATTTTGTCCACCTGCCGGGAGACTGCTATTTAGGTCCCAAAACACACATTGTAGTTGTAGCACTGCAAAGACACGATCACGATGAATGTTAGAATAAGCAGTACCATGTGGCTTACAGGGCACTGGGCATTTTTGAAGGGCTTTTCTGTCTTTACTCTCAGTTCTGTTTCAGCTATGTACAGAAAAATTCAGACAACATTCTGTACTTCTTCCTGGCTAAAGGCCTTTAAATGTTAATTTTATATCAGCCAGCTGAGGATTTAAAGACAGCCAAGTTAGGTGTTGAAGGGTTCAGACAGAAGTGTGATTTGGACATGAGTACGCAGCCTTACAGATTTGCAAGTTTTAGCCAGAATACCTATAGGCATACATATTCTACCTAAAAAAAAAAAAAAAAAAAGAAGTAGATTTCCTGGTTAGTCTCTATTTGCTGTCTTGACACTACCAGAACTCTACTGGTATTGTAATTTCATTTCCCTATTTTAATTTGCTTAGAAGTAAAGCAGCTGGGAAGGCCTGGAGTGGAAATTAGACCAGCTAGGACAAGGAAATCAAGCCAGTTGAACCACTTGGAATAATATAAATATACAGTGATGGAGCTGGTAGGAGGAACTATGATTACGTAGTCAAATGATAGATTGATATCAGGCTATCATGACTGAAGTATTTGTTGTCCTACAAAAACTTACACCAAATTATACTGTAATTTAAACTGCATGGTGAATCACTTATTTCTTTCTGGGCTGAGGGTTTACATTTCGTAGCTTTTACATCTCAACACATTGAATGTTACTGAGCTACAAGTAGCAGCTGTTAAATTCAGCCCACTGGTATTTCAATCTAAGGATTATTTATGTTGCCCTAACTTTAACTTTACCTTTAGGTCCAGTGTTCATTATCCTGATACTGACAGCTTTACAGTGATCAACAGATGAAATGTTCAGGTAGACCACTTTTTAAATGCACTCACAGAAGCACACCTCCACCCATTTTGTCAATTTATTCTGATGAGCAAAAGCAGTATGTTTGCTGTCTGCATGAGCTAGGTTCTGGAAAGTACAAACTGCAGATATACTTCTGTGGCTGGCAGCTTCCCATGTACTTACTGTATTCACACCATATTCTCATATCTCTACAGGGTCACAGTAGGTTTTTCTAGGTGTTATTTGGATAGTTGCAAAGAAAAGCATTTCTCAATAAGTGGGGTGCATCTTAATGCTACCTGAAGCAATTACACTGATGTCAGTGTGATACTCTCCTTGGGTTAACTAGAGAGAAAGAAGTGAAAAGCAGACCCAGGAAGATGGATTAGAAATGAGGTAAGGAGACCTCGGTGTAATCATTGTGATTAATATTCCTGCATTCAGATTAAATTGCTAACCTTAATTGTAACTACATATTTTCTGAAGTCTAGAAGACTTTTGAAGAGATTAAATGTCAGAGGTACTTTCAAGATATTCATAGACAAATGTTATGCAAACATTTTGTCTAGAAATGTCAAAAATATCAAGAGCTTTTGAAAAACATCTTTCTGTAATTCTGCGTAACAATGCAGTGAATCTGTGACACTTTTTTGCAAGAAATTGAGAAACTACTCAGTCTAGACAAAGTTGTTCCTCTTAAATAGATGTAAAAAATGTGCAAAGCAGGTTCAATCTCCTACAACATAAATAACTTGCCACTTTGTAAAAGAACTTTGTATTTAGCTCTTTGATCTATTTTGAAAGTGGTCAGTCCTATCATATGCCATCCATGGATTAAAAAAACCAAAACACTCAGATTTTCTATACTTTCTGATCTTAACCATCTTAATTTCATACTACTTAAGAGAAAAGGCAAGCTTGCTGCCTTGCTAAAGCCACTAGTCTGTGCTGTTGTATAAGAATCTGTATTACAGTCAATTCTTTAAAAATATATTTGCAATTGTTTCTGTGTTTTGTACTGTTAAATAATACCGACTTAAAATTTTGGATAAGTTTCGGCTTTTATTGTCCCAGTATCCGCTATATCATGACAATATTGAATTAGAAAGCGTATCATATTCAAAGCATCAAATTTGTTTTAGTTCCATTTCGATATTTTACTAGAAGTAAAAAAAATATATTAGGCTAACTGGGGTAAATCTTCAAGCTAGGACTCTAACAATTCAAACATGCAGCAGGAAGACTGCTTAATGATTAAACTAAAGCTTCAAAAGGGTTCTAATGCTATTTGGAAATTGTCTTCCACTATAATACAGAAGTTTTAAGGGACAGAGGAGAAAAACTCATCCCAAAGGTAAAAATATTATTGATAGTCTTATAGTACTAACATAAAAGTAAGAGACTGTTTTTCCTTTATTTTCTGTCTTTTCACAAACTGCAAACTCATTCTTGCTGCATTTTAACGACAGATTTGTAATGGAGATTACAGAATATTTTTGTTAATATGACTTTTGGCTTTAGTCTTTCCTTTTGTCTATATGCACTTATATTATCTGTGTTGGAAAATAAGGCACCATAAAAAAAGTATAAATGTGAAATAAATATTCTTCTTTCTGATTAAAAACATTCTGTCATAGGGTAAATTCTTCGCTGATGACACCTGTAAGCAACTTCACAGAAGGGATAGCCTTCAGTGGTTTTCTTTTATCATCTCTGCAGATAATATCTTGTTCAGCAGATAAAGATAATCCTTTCTTGTTGCCGTGAAATTTATGTCCACAATATCTGTACTCTATAACTATTTCCACTTCCTCTGAAAGTTACCTCTGTCTGTGAAAAATTCTAAAACTATAAATGAGGTGTTTTACTTATATTTTTAGTTTTGCAAGAATGAAAAGTATATATAACTTTTAAGATAGTAATCCTGGAAAATATGTGTGCTCATCACATGTTCGCAAATTCAGTAGGACAACTAGACTTTTTTGTCACATCATCATTTTGATTCCTTGTCAAAACAAAATATCACAGGAAGTCTACAATGCTGGATTGTCTATCCAGCTAAATTTTATACACTGTGCAATTCTCTCTCTTTCTTTTCAGAACTACAGCCATTCCTGTTACACAGATACTTACCTTCAGAAGTTTAATAAACTCAAACTATAGACAAGCAATCTAAAGCATTTTCAGGTAATACAGAGATCAAATATTCATGAAAATGGGTAATTCAATTTTCAAATATCCATGGCCAGTTTGTTTCCATGGTTGTTTTACTACCCATACATTGCTGAATGTGACACAAGAATTGTTTAATCGTTTTACAACAGCAATCTGATTTTGAGTGTCAGTGAAAACTTAACTTGCATATAATTTGGATACCATCAGTTATTTAGCAGTTTTATTCAAATATTACACATAGGAAATATATTTCTGTTTCAAAAAATCTGAAATTAAACAATGCACAAATTTTTCTATGTGCTTATTTCTACATGATCATTATAGTTACAATTCACAGGACTAAATTTGAAACATAATAATTTAAAAAAAAATAATTACAGGCTTTAAAGATTTGATTGATTCAGAGAGTCTAATGGAATAGATAAAAGCACAAATCCTGATCTAATCCTTTTCCTGATTCAATTTTACAGCAGAAATTATCCCAGTCTGTATACAATCCAGTTCCAGACATCAACAAGAAATGTCAATGCATGGGGAACTTTAACTACATAAGTGTCATTAACCTTAAATGCGTCATGCTGGAAATATTCTCAATCTACTTTGAATTCATACATATATGCTCCAGTCACACCCTTGTAGAAGACTCCTCTCCCAGGTTTGCAAGACAGGATTCACACTCTTTTCTACCTACAAATTCTATAAAAATAAGTTGATTTTCTGAACCATAATCTGACATACTGATCTGAACTCAAGTGTATTATTACAACTTTAGAGTATAATTCATTATTTTATAATGAATTAAGAAAATAATAATTCAATAGTTAAAATTACATATTATGTGGATTAGAAACCTACTTGCTCTAATTAAACTACTTTGCTAATTTTTTCAAGACTTAGTTGCAAGTGTGACAAGAAGTAAGCATACTGTTGTAGCTCACTGTGAGAAGTGGACCTGAAGTGGAGCAAAAAGGTGAAAGGAAAAGTTTTGCATTGTATAGGAAGAACACCAGGTCTGCACACTGTATTTTTTGAAAGCTAAAAAATTTTGATGTCTTGGTTCAAGAATTCTGACTTGCTTGGACTCAAAATGAAACTTTACATTAGTGAGTTTATTCCCAGGGAAAGTGTTTTTGCCTTTGTTTTCATGTGCATGTGATCCTTGCTTTGTACTCTGACACTACCGAAAAATGACAAACAACTGGTAAGATGTCCATGAATTCCATCCTTCATCATCAAGGAACCTCTTTTGTTTTATTTTGTCACATGTGCAGGCTACACTGTACTCGGTTTGCTTAGGAAGGTTTTGATAATGTGAGACCTATAAAGGTGTCCTTTGTGAGGAGCTGCCATGTCCAATGAAGCCAATGCCATCCAGGCTCAAGATGGACCCCTCATTGGCCAAGACAGAGATCATCAGCAATGACAGCAGTGCTACTGAGATAACAGATTTCAGAAACGGGAAAAGCTGCTGCACAGTAGCAGCTGTAAGAAGGGACTCAGGATATGTGAGAGAAAGAGCCTTGCAGAACCAAGGTCAGTGAAGAAAGACAGGGAGATGGTGCTCCTGGCACCAGGTCAGAGATTCCCCTGCAAGGCCGTGGTCAAGACCATGGTAAGGGCAGGTTGTCTCACTGCAGCCCATGGAGGTCCATGGTGAAGCAGATACCCACCTGGAGCTCCTGGAGGATCCCACGCTGGAGAAGGTGGATGTGTCCAAAGATACCCGATATGAAGTCTGCCCTGGAGCAGGCTCCAGGACCATATGGAGAGAAGAGCCCACACTGGAGCAGGTTTAACTCCTGTGACCATATGGAGAGAGGAGCCCACACTGGAGCAGGTTTGCTGGCAGGACTTGTGACACCACAGGGGACCTACACTGGAGCACCCTGTTCTTGAAGAAATGCCCACCAGAGAAGGGACCCATGCTGGAGCAGATCATGAAGAACCACAGACTGTGGGAAGGACTGACATTCAGAAAGTTCATGAAGGACTGTCTTGTGTGGGAGGGACCCCACACTGGTGTAGGTAAGAGTGTGAGGAGGAAGGAGTGGCAGAGACAAGGTGTGATGAACTGTTTGTAACCCCCATTCACTGCCCCTCTGTACAACTCAGGGGGAAGAGGCAGAGAGATTAGAAGCAAAGCTGAACCTGGGAAGAAGGGAGGGAAGATTTGAATTTCTCATCACATTTGATTGAAAATAAACTAAATTAATTTCCCCAAGATCAAGTCTGTTTTGACCGTGACGATAATCCGTGCATGACCTCTCCCTGTCCTTGTCTCAATCTATAAGCATTTTGTTGTATTTTCTCTTCCATGTATGACTGAGGAGGGGAGTGACAGAGCAGCTTTGGTGAGAACCTGTCATCCATCCAGGGTCAACACACAACATATACCACCACCCTTTTGATTAACTTTTTCAAGGGCTTAGATGCTAGAGCTTTAATGTCTGTGATTGCATCAACAGATGTGAAGTTAGTCAATTTGTAAGGACTCAGCACACTGAAGTCTCAGACTCCTCTGTTTCCTCTGAAGTAAACCTCTGCATGAGGTCAGGACCTACAGCGTTGTAGAGGAGTAAAGTAAAAACTGATTATAGAGTACCCATTTCATTTGCTTTGGCAATTTGTGCATTCCTAAATGAAATCAAACTAGAGGCATGCTTCTAGGTAATCTACCGTCTGATAATAAAGTTTTACATGCAAAATATGTCAGAAATCCAGGCAGATTCCCCAAACAGATTTTGCAAGTTAAAGCTCTGCTATATGCTGGTCACACTTTCAGTCATGTGACAGTACATATCAGGTATTTGAGGTAGCAAAATTCTTCAATTTAAGCCAATAACATTAATTTTAGGATATATGTCTGTAAAGAACATA
The DNA here is from genome assembly GCA_013397565.1 of Ptilonorhynchus violaceus. Lineage (NCBI taxonomy): Eukaryota > Metazoa > Chordata > Aves > Passeriformes > Ptilonorhynchidae > Ptilonorhynchus > Ptilonorhynchus violaceus. Next base: position 21,998 of record VZRJ01009829.1, on the reverse strand, counting down.
AAAATTCGTGTAGAGACAGCCATGACCATTGTCAATGCTAGTAATTATATGAATTAAAATGCAGAGAGAATATGACTATATAAATACTGCATTAACTTTCATGAATTTTCACACCAGTGTAACAAATTAGTTTTCTGTATTCAGTACCTGTAAAAGTAAGACTGACAGGTATTTTCTAATACTCCTTTAATGAAGATTGGAAATGTTACATTTCAATTGTATTTCTTAGCCATCAAACTCTTTAGAAACCAAAGAGCATATTCAGAGAGCCAGTAAGCCACCATGCATTAGTTGAATTTCTCTGGCTGACTCAAGTAATTTCTGTACCTCTCCAAGGCTTCTACCCAACTGCAAAGACAGAGGCAGGGTCTTAAGAAATTGACATTTTCTTCTATTATTTATTTATCTTTACTAGTGACTATTGATGATCAAGGTTTATGACCAGCAATGAGGAGTAATGAAATATATAATTCAATAGCTTAATAAGGTGACCTGAAACTATCCAGATTTTTCTATCCTCAGGTACCATGCTGTGTTAGCTGCTGCCTTTGTGCATTATTCTTTTCAGTTTTATTACTCTAACACTAACCTGCTTACTTCTCTAGGTATCATATTTTGCCATTTGAAACTGCTTTTTTTTGTGCCTAATCCATCATATCATAGGTAGCCCTGCACACACACCCCTTCTTTGTATTCTGCTGCTAATTTCCAGCCCTTGATGGCTAATTGGTAATGTTTAGCAGGGCTTTTTTAATATACTCTAAATGAGTTGTATACCTTTCACAATGGTTTAAAAGCAGGGAAGACAGAAAAAAAAAGGGAAGAACACATTTCTGGCCACAAGAATGATCATGTGTAGTCTATTATCATACTCTGTCCTCAAGTTTCATTAGTGAAAGAAATCCTCCATCTCCACCAAACCTCCCACTCCATTAACCTGTGTTTTTTCTCCTTGTTTTGTCACAAGAATTAAAATGAAAAAGCAGATTCTTAGTTACTATTTAAATGTGAGACACAGGCAATAAATCTCTTTCTTCAAAGTAACAGATTTTGCAAGGTCTCTCAAACAAACATTATAAAACATAGGTGTAATATTTGTTTAAAATAGGAATCACAATATAGTCCAGAACAGAAAACCTATATGGAGAACCGGGTCAACGGGAAATTGATGTCAAAAATCAAAAAACCAAACTGGTGAAAGGAGGAAATGGAGATAAATCATGGATCTCTCTCTCAAAGAGCAAAACTACTGTATGTTTTGCTGGGACCAAGATTTCAACTTTTTTCTTTTGGAAAGTGCTCTTAGAAGGTTTGCCCAAAGGACTGAGATATAGGAGAATTGGAGTAATGATGTCAGCAGCTAGAATGGACAGAGTTTTAGAATTGGAGTCCTAGAGCCATGAGCAGACTTATGTGTAGGAAAAATACATCCTTCCAACTGCAGAAATAAACTGCTCCCTGTCCAATACCTAGAACAGGTGCAAAGCAGCACTTGCATAGTTGGCAGTAATATAATGCAAACAACTTTTTTGTTATTTCAGCTCTGTGCAGCATAATAAATTATGTCAATATTACAATGTTCTATGGCCTTTTTTTTTTTTTTAGTCAGAGAATCTTTGCTCTCATTTTTCTGCACAGTTTAAACCAAATTTGGGCTAAGAAAGATCCTCAGCAGATAGAAACCTACCTTGCACTTGTGGCAAAGTAGATTTTGTCCCTGCAGGGTGGATCAAGATTAAATTCTTCCTTTATCATTAGTGTTCTTTTCTGTTATAGCTGTGTCTGCAGTGCAAAACTGATACAGCACTAAATGCTGAAGGCTTGGTGACATTAACAGAATTGGAGTCTGGTGGTTAACAACTCCTAAATCTCCTGTAATATTAATTGCTTTTCCTGTCCTTTATTCCTTTTTATCAATTTGTTCCAGCTTCTTAAGCTATTGTTTTAACTGCTTTCCTTCTTTACATCAGGATGAAGTGAAAAATGCTTGCCTTGTCTTACTAATGTGTGTTGTACGCAGAATACATAAGTTCTTGTAACAAATCTACAGATTACTTTTGTTGATAGAGAGAATATCCAGCACATACACCACAGCCAAAGAATGCTTAATATAAAATTATTTGCTCTGTGAAGGGAATAGTGGAAACACACAAGTAGCCATGATAATTTATTTTCTTAGTTAACAGTCTCAGAATGGTGAAATAATTTCTGTTGGAAGAGACTTTGGGAGGTCTGCAGCCCAGCCTTCATTTCATAGCAGGGTTGATCCTTATCAGACAAGTTTGATCAGGGCTTTGTCCAGCTGGGTCTTGAAAACCCCCAAGAATTGCAAAGGTCTAGTGTCTCTGGACAACATCTTCCACTCCTGGGCTGTCATCCTGGAGGACAGGCTTCTCCTTCTTTCCAGCCTGAGCCGGTCATGTTCAAATTGTTCCACTCTCTTTCAAATTTCTGCCACACACCACTGTGAATAGCCTGACTGCATCTCTTCTTCCCCTTCTGATGGTGCTGGTAATACTGTTGCATAACCCCAAAGCTGTCCTTTCTCCCAGCTGAACCAGCCCTAGTGCCATAGCCTCTTCTCACAGGGCAAGGGCTCCAGGACTCATGATCCCTTGAATCTACTCCACTCTGTCCATGCCCTTCACATATTTTAGGGGTCAAAACTGAATGAAATATCCAGATATGCTCTAATGAGTGAGAAGTAGAAGAATATAATCCCTTCCTTGATGTCCCTATTCATAAAGCCTGGTATATTTTTGGACTTTGATGCAGGGGTGCACTGCTGATTTCAAATTATTGTACTACATCCATAGTTTCAAAATATGGATGCCTTAATCCAACTTTTCCATTGCATTCTTTTTTTTCTTGGAAACAAGTAAGTCAATTCTTGTATAATACTGAGCAATTTTAATCACTTGCACTTCCAGTGACACAGCAGTTTTCTTTACCTTTTTCAAGGGACATCATACTGCTTCTACATCCCAAACTTCATAATTCTTCTCTAAATGTTGTTATAGTGATCTTCACTCTTCTATATCAATTGTACTATTTCAACTTCTACCTACTTCACTGGTAGAAAATCATTCCTTTTTCCCATATAAGAACATTATAGGTACCCTGAACTATTTTCTAATTATGTTATAGGTACACTGAACTGTATTCCAATCACCTACAGTTTGCAAAGTTATGCTATAACTACTTCACTTCTGTTGTTATTTTTAATGTTGGTGGTGATTGTATAAAAAACCCCAAAACAATCTTGTTAGGTTGTGGCCCTTTGCCACTCAATAGAAAAGAGCATGCAATCTAAGATAAACAAAAAAAAAAAAAAAGAAGAAAGAAAACATAGCTCTATAAATTTGTAGATTCACTATAACAATGTGTAAGGCTACTACTTTTTGCTTTAAACTATAAAGAATATAAAGAAAATTGAAATAAATTCTAGACCAGAGCTGACATGTACCTTATGTCTGTCTACAGACAGGAGAAATATAGCCAATGCCTACTTTTCACAGAAATCAAATATTATTTTATTAAAAAAGGATCACATAAAAATTGAAACCAAAACCTGATTATTTAGAATCGCGGAATCACAGAATATATCAAGTTGGAAGGGACCTATCAGGATCATTGAGTCCAACTCCTGGCCCTACACAGGACACCCCAAGACTCACACCACATGCCTGAGATCATTGTCTAAATGCTTTTTGAACTCTGTCAGTCTGTTTCTGTGACCATTTCTCTGTTCCAGTGCCCAAACACCCACTGTGTGAGGAACCTTTTTCTTGTACCCATCCTGAACCTCCCAACTCAGCCTCATGCCGTTCCCTCAGGACCCGTAACTGACAAGGGTAAAGAGATCGGTACCTGCCCCTCTACTTCCCCTCGTGAGGATGTTGAAGACTTCAGTGAGGTCTCCCCTCAGTCTTGTCTTCTTCAGGTTGAATAAACCAAGTGACCTCAGCTGCTTCTCACAAGACTTCCCCTCCAGACCCTTCACCATCCACATGGCCCTTCTCTGGAAAGTCTCTAACAGTTTAATGTCTTTTTATATTGTGGCTCCCAAAACTGCCCCCAGCACTCAAGGTGAGGCCACCCCAGTGCAGAGCAGAGCGGGACAATCGCCTCCCTTGCCCGGCTGGCGATGCTGCAACTGATGCAACCCAGGACACGGTTGGCCCTCCTGGCTGCCAGGCCACTGCTGACTCATGTTCAACTTTCTGTCGATCAGAACCCCCAGGTCCCTTTTCTCAGTGCTGCTCTCCAGCCTCTCTTTCTGCAGTCTACACACACAACCAGACTTGCACATCCTGGCTGTAGAATCCGGAACCTGCCAGTTGGTGATTGACCATCTCTCTAGTTTGTCGAGGTCTCTCTGCGGGGCCTCCCTGCCCTTGAGGCAGTCGACAGCTGCTATCACTTTAGTGTTGTTGGCAGGCATATACTTGGCATTTCCTCGAGTCCTGTGTCCAATATCTATCATTTATTCCACCGAGGGTTCTACTGCATAAATACTTAGGAATTTTACAGCTGTACCCAAGTTATATTGCGGAAATAGCACTAATAGTTAGTATATCATCCTTGATTCTGTTAACTGAAAGGTGACATTTTCCAATAATATTTTGAACAATTATTCTAGAGCAAAATGTTTCCCATCATCATAAGTTCCAGTGTTGTTTTTTTTTTCCTTCTGAAGAAAGACAGGAAATCATTACTTTATATCACATGTACTACAATCTTTTCTTTAGCTGTCATTTATAGAATTTGATACTGTTGTTTTAAATTGACATATAATCTTTGAAACTAGTACAAGATCTTTATAAAGAGAATTTGCATCAGTTATATTTTTCTTTCCCTTTAAAGAAAAGAAAAAATTTTTTCTTTCCCTTAAAAAAGAAAAAAATTATGTTAAGATGTGTATAGATTCATCATTATAGAACATAGTGCTGTATCTCAAAGAAATTCCATCTATGGATTCTTCAGAAACTCACAGTGAAATGTAAACAAGCTATTGTCACAAACAACCTGGAATGGTGATATATGTGAAAGAAAGTATGATAACTAAATATTGGACAGATTTTCTGTGCACTTTAGTACTATCAGAGGACACTCATGACTTTATTAAGTACAAGGATAAGAAAAAACCCAAACAATAGACTGAATTCTGAAAGTGTGAAAGTGTTTCAAGTGTGAGTAGACAAGACATCAGCACTGAAAATGAACATGCTGTATTGTTTTATTACGTGGTTCTGTTTCTCCTAAGCACTTTTATCATCCATAACATTTTTGTTTATACTTCAAATTATCTGTATCTTCCATAAAGCTACTCTGAGCCTTTGTGTGAAAATAGTCTCTATTTTTCTAAGGCTTATGGACTCACAGTGCATAGAAAATTCT
>VZRJ01009829.1:605-16466 GCA_013397565.1 Ptilonorhynchus violaceus | reverse complement strand
AAAAAAAAAAAAAAAGAAGAAAGAAAACATAGCTCTATAAATTTGTAGATTCACTATAACAATGTGTAAGGCTACTACTTTTTGCTTTAAACTATAAAGAATATAAAGAAAATTGAAATAAATTCTAGACCAGAGCTGACATGTACCTTATGTCTGTCTACAGACAGGAGAAATATAGCCAATGCCTACTTTTCACAGAAATCAAATATTATTTTATTAAAAAAGGATCACATAAAAATTGAAACCAAAACCTGATTATTTAGAATCGCGGAATCACAGAATATATCAAGTTGGAAGGGACCTATCAGGATCATTGAGTCCAACTCCTGGCCCTACACAGGACACCCCAAGACTCACACCACATGCCTGAGATCATTGTCTAAATGCTTTTTGAACTCTGTCAGTCTGTTTCTGTGACCATTTCTCTGTTCCAGTGCCCAAACACCCACTGTGTGAGGAACCTTTTTCTTGTACCCATCCTGAACCTCCCAACTCAGCCTCATGCCGTTCCCTCAGGACCCGTAACTGACAAGGGTAAAGAGATCGGTACCTGCCCCTCTACTTCCCCTCGTGAGGATGTTGAAGACTTCAGTGAGGTCTCCCCTCAGTCTTGTCTTCTTCAGGTTGAATAAACCAAGTGACCTCAGCTGCTTCTCACAAGACTTCCCCTCCAGACCCTTCACCATCCACATGGCCCTTCTCTGGAAAGTCTCTAACAGTTTAATGTCTTTTTATATTGTGGCTCCCAAAACTGCCCCCAGCACTCAAGGTGAGGCCACCCCAGTGCAGAGCAGAGCGGGACAATCGCCTCCCTTGCCCGGCTGGCGATGCTGCAACTGATGCAACCCAGGACACGGTTGGCCCTCCTGGCTGCCAGGCCACTGCTGACTCATGTTCAACTTTCTGTCGATCAGAACCCCCAGGTCCCTTTTCTCAGTGCTGCTCTCCAGCCTCTCTTTCTGCAGTCTACACACACAACCAGACTTGCACATCCTGGCTGTAGAATCCGGAACCTGCCAGTTGGTGATTGACCATCTCTCTAGTTTGTCGAGGTCTCTCTGCGGGGCCTCCCTGCCCTTGAGGCAGTCGACAGCTGCTATCACTTTAGTGTTGTTGGCAGGCATATACTTGGCATTTCCTCGAGTCCTGTGTCCAATATCTATCATTTATTCCACCGAGGGTTCTACTGCATAAATACTTAGGAATTTTACAGCTGTACCCAAGTTATATTGCGGAAATAGCACTAATAGTTAGTATATCATCCTTGATTCTGTTAACTGAAAGGTGACATTTTCCAATAATATTTTGAACAATTATTCTAGAGCAAAATGTTTCCCATCATCATAAGTTCCAGTGTTGTTTTTTTTTTCCTTCTGAAGAAAGACAGGAAATCATTACTTTATATCACATGTACTACAATCTTTTCTTTAGCTGTCATTTATAGAATTTGATACTGTTGTTTTAAATTGACATATAATCTTTGAAACTAGTACAAGATCTTTATAAAGAGAATTTGCATCAGTTATATTTTTCTTTCCCTTTAAAGAAAAGAAAAAATTTTTTCTTTCCCTTAAAAAAGAAAAAAATTATGTTAAGATGTGTATAGATTCATCATTATAGAACATAGTGCTGTATCTCAAAGAAATTCCATCTATGGATTCTTCAGAAACTCACAGTGAAATGTAAACAAGCTATTGTCACAAACAACCTGGAATGGTGATATATGTGAAAGAAAGTATGATAACTAAATATTGGACAGATTTTCTGTGCACTTTAGTACTATCAGAGGACACTCATGACTTTATTAAGTACAAGGATAAGAAAAAACCCAAACAATAGACTGAATTCTGAAAGTGTGAAAGTGTTTCAAGTGTGAGTAGACAAGACATCAGCACTGAAAATGAACATGCTGTATTGTTTTATTACGTGGTTCTGTTTCTCCTAAGCACTTTTATCATCCATAACATTTTTGTTTATACTTCAAATTATCTGTATCTTCCATAAAGCTACTCTGAGCCTTTGTGTGAAAATAGTCTCTATTTTTCTAAGGCTTATGGACTCACAGTGCATAGAAAATTCTGTGGGGAAGGGTTATTTTCAGAAAATTTCCATCTATTCTAAAGATTCAAGTACACTGAGTGTTGGGACAATAAGACAAGCAGAAAATTGTGATTTCATCAAAAAGTTATTGAAGAAAAAGTTAGGTATTTTGTCCTCTGTTGTTTAACAATCTTCTTGATTCAGTACTCTGCTATGTGGGCATGAGAATCTGTCCATGCAGATTAAACTTTAAGAGTCCTAAAAAATTCTCAAGAGGTTTCATTTAAGCATTCACTTATGCTTTATTTAAGTCTTCATTTAAACAAGTGAACACTGCAATTAACTTGAGGATGTTAGAATCCTGTTGAGGATCTCAGAATTTAGTGGGTTTACTATTATTCTTATTGACCCCAAGTTTTTTTCAAAAGATTATTTGGATTAAAAAATATCGCTAATAGTAGAGTCTCTTAAAGGAAAAGTAATTAAAACATGTGATATTGCAAAATATTGTGAATTTCAGAAGAAGTAGGTAAAAGTTCCTTCTTCATTCAAGATTTATGAATATTGGCAAGGCAAAAAAAGCATATTTTACCATCAACAGTTACAGCTGTAAAAAAATAATGTAAATTATTAATGAGAAATGCAATTTTCTTACAATATCAGAGACAGTTTTAGAGGCAGAACTAGTTGCTAATTTCTGAACATGTAAAGTGTTCACAAAGTGAAGTGTCTTTCCTTGTCCTGAAACATCTAAGAATTTTATTGCTATCCACATATTTTAGACACATATTTTTCAGATAACATTTAGAAGAAAAAATCCAACAACAACAACTCCATTAATTTTACTAGTAATCATTTTTTTCACATCCACATAACAGCAGATAAAATGCCCGAATTTATACTCATATACCTGCTTTTTTGAAATATCCTAATAATCTAAAACCTCACAGCTCTTGCTAAAATCTGCCTATATTTCTTTTCTGTATTTTTCCCAATAATTCCTATTAAAATATGGATAAATCAAACTGACATTATTTAGTTTATATAGTTCATGTGAAAATATTAGTACTTTTAACTTTAAAGTAACTTTAAAATTACTGGAAGGTTTATTAAAAATTATACATAGTTTCAAACAACAATCAGTTTTAACAGATCAGTCGACAGAACAGTTTTGGAATAAAATAAATGCATTTGTTTCAAAAACTCTGGATATTTTGATTGTTATATGATAAGTAAGATTCTGCTTCCTCTCAGCATGACTCTATGCATTTAAGTAGACAGATGTTTCGTGGTTTTACTCACACAAGTAGGTATGAACAGCATCTTTCACTGATACTTTTATAGTTGAAGTGGGAACACTTGGGTCAGAAACTTTCAGTAGAAACACTATGTATCAGTGGTTGGATACTCCCATAGAAAAACTTCCAGAAGAGCTGTTTACTCCTTCGGAGCATCAATGGAAAGACGTTGTTTCTGAAGAAATTATCACTGTTTGTTTCCTTTTTTTCTCTTACCTCAACATCAAATGTTTCCTGAACTCAAGGCAGCTCACACTGCTCATTCTCCCTAGCAAGTCACTGAAAAAATTCAAAGCTGTACATCTTGAAAGGCTCCCTTTTGTCTCTTCTGCATCCCAGGGAAAAAAAAAAAAAAAGCCTATTGTCCAATACAATGCATAAAAAGTCCAACAAAATTTTCAGTTTTGTCAATGTGTAGACATATTTCCATAATTTCCTGGGGGTTGAGGTTTAGGTTTGCTTTTTTCCCCCAATATGCTTTGTGATTACTTGGTAAAAGAGAATCTTCCTCTGCTACCATTTATAATTCATTCTGCACACACAATAGTACAGGTAACATGTCTTTAGTTCAACTCACAGCACTCAGCATTCTTACTGTTCCCACAGAAACAGACACAGATATACAAAATGCTTTCTATTTACATTCACCCAGTAGTCATTTAATGCTTTGTGAAGATGCACACCTTCAAGGGCTTTACACTGAAAGTACCCCCATAACTGTTTGGCCCCACTATGCCTACAGCACTTTAGACAATTAGGGTTTTTATGGAACCTTTTTTTTTTTGTATACCACAAAACAATTTATGGCAATTTTTTGTAGGTCAACCCTCCTGTACCTTTAGTTGATTCAGGACTGTGTTAAAACATACAACACAAAATATTCCTAATCCCTTGGGTGGACGCCTTTTACATATTCTTAATAAGAGTGTATTCTCCTTTATGAAAGTACTCTTCAACAAGACCTTGAAATGAACAAACCTATTTCACAGCAGAACCTCCTCCCTTCTTCCTTGTTCATCAGGAATTAATCTCCTTATATCCCTACTCTGCAAGAACACAAAAGACCACCACAAAAAGTGATCAGAGTTGATAATTAGTATCCAGTTTGGAAGGAATGAGTGGGGTGGGAAAGGGAATTATAAATCCTTTTTGTGCCTGCTACTGGAGTCTGACCCAATAAATCCAGAAAAGACTCAACTAGGATTAGAATTATGGTAGGAAGATCTTATTTGCTTTCTGGTCTTGCTTTGTATCTACAGGATTTACTGATTTAGCAGGCATTGTCAGGGAATTTTGATTCACAAATTAAAATCTATGTCTGTTCTTGTCTGTATGCTAAGCACCTAAAGAGTGCAGAATAGATTTAAAAGCCGAGCAAAACTCGGACAGATTATTTCCAGCTATAAAAGCAATGAGTCAAAAATTAACCTGTTTACAATTCTGTTGAGGTTTAAGAGTTTCGTTTGCATTAAATCAGAGGATGCTATATGTGAGATAATATAGGAAGTCAGGTACAATGTTGACTGTAAAATCTGAAATGACTCCCTATCATTTAATAGGTTGATTCACCTTCATTTTAATAAAAGATTAGCCACTTGAGTTCTGCTTACAACAAAGTATGAACTGGTAGAAATTGGAATTTAACAATAAATTCCTTTGTGAAGGAGGGCAGGGGTGGGGGAGATAAAGGCAAAATTTTCCAAAAATCCAGTAGTCTGAATTCAGAGGTGGAAATAAAATCATGATATGCATCATGTTCTCCATGCTTACAAGACAGTTTTGATTTAACTTGAAATTCTGACTGCATTGAAAGATCTCTAAAAGTCTCCCTTGATCCAATTCTGAAAAAAAATCCTATTTCTATTAAATTTACAAAAGGTTCACATTTTTTAAAATGTGCAGATATCATTAAGAGAAGAATCTCTCCTGCTGTCTGCATGAACATGTACAAATAATTCAACAAAACTGTTTGATGTCAACAGAAGTAGTGGGACACTTTTCCTATCTTTACTTCATGGGTGTTTAGAGAACAATTTTATACCTTTTAATTTATGCAGGGTGACTAGCTAAAGTTAAAAGAATTTCCAGTGAGCAAATTATTTACAGCAATAAATCTCATTTATTGATAAATGTTTCACTGAGTATAAAATCACACAATAAAGTGCTATTACTTTCATACCCTTGCAAAACTACATTCTTGAATGGCAGCAATTTTACTTCTGATGCGACACCAAAATTTGAAAACAAAACAGCACAAAAACAAAACAAAAGGAGAACAATTTACGGAATTGCAGAATTACAGATGAGGTAACAAGGTATTGGAACTTAGTCTGCCTGGAATCCATTCATGCATTTCTCACTAAAATTTGAAATATAGATATGTCTCCTAAACACTGACAAATTTAGTTCTTTATAATAATGAAGCAAAATGATTTCGGGGGAAATTATCTCATTTCTCTGAAGACTATTGGCCTAACAGTCATGAAAATAAAATATTGGGAACATCATAATCGAATTTAAACGTCTTTGCAACAAGCTGACTATTGGTGCACGATTTTAATGTGAACAAAAGAAGAGGCTTAAACAGATACCAGCGTGAGGCACTTTCATCTGAGTTAATATTTACATATGATCTGGGTAATCAAAGACTTCTCTACCTTGAAGACCTCATAATCTAATTCATGATAAAATGAGATGCAACATAGAACCTCATATTGAATTACTAGCTTGACTGAATGAGAATGAAGCATAAAATCTAAAAATGTGTTATCTTTAGTACTTTATGGCGTGTTAAATTCCTTCATTGAGTTGATACAGAAAACATCTGTATAACTAGACAAAGGCAGGCAAAATGTCCTCCAATTTTTTCTTAGTTTCTTTTTTCTTAATACAATACATTCAGCTTTTAGAACTTGTTTGTATTACTGACAGTTATTGATAATGTAATAGTAATACTGATTATGAGCAGCTAAACCAGAAGAAGCTACGTCTGATCTCTAGACCAATTTGCAAAGCGTTGTTGTAGCACTGATATAACTGAAATTGTACACTGTAGTTTTCAGTCCAGCACTATATTTTAATGCTAGTTAAAACCAAATTAACATTATATATATATCTTATGTTATGGTAACTAGATTTCTGTTCCCTACATCAAAATAAGTTTCACTTTTAAAGATTTTCAATGGTGTTTTTTGATTAATTTTGGAATTTATATTGTCTAGAGCTGTGTGGATTTGAAGAGAAAAATGTCCTTGTTCAACTAAGAGTTAAAGATCTTATATGTAAACTGCTACTGTTAAAAAAGTATTTTTTTAATCATTATAACACAAAAATAATTTGAAATAATTATAATTTTATAAACATTTTAAACTAGCAGGTAGGCATTCTTTTTGGACATAAAAATGGGTTTCTTTGAAGGAAGAAGTCAAAGATTATTCTGTTGTTTAGAAATTAAGATTTAAATTAATTCACTTCCGTAAAAAATTGCCTAACTCCTCTACTGCAATTTTGGTTCCTTGTCCCAAGTATGAAGGTGTTTTCGAAGTTACCCAGTACTGGATGGGAACTTCTTAATTCAAATATTATTTAGCTGCCACCTGTGGTTAACCTCTTTCAATACTGATGTTGTAGAGCACAGAAGCATAGAACAGTTAAGTTTGGAATGATTATCTTGTCTAACCTCCCTCCTCAAGCAAGATAATCTATAGAAAGCTACCAAGGACCTCATCCAGTCAGCTTTTGGATACCTCAAAGGACAGAGAGTCCGCAACCTCTCTGTGCATCCTGTGTCAGTGCAGAGTCACCCTCACAGTGAGAAAGTGTTTCCTGATGTTCAGATGGAAGATCCTGTGTTTCAGTTAGTGCCCATTGCTTCATGTCCCATCACTGGGACCACTGAGCACCACTGGGAACCACTGAATGTTTGAGGTTTTCAAAGTCAAAACGTTTCAGTCTAAACGCATTGCCTCTTTCCCTGCCATTGGCCACACTGGCCACCATCAAGAAGATCCTGGTTCTATTTCCTTACACCCTCCCTTCAAATATTTGCACATATTGAAGAGATCACCCTGAGCTTTCCTCTACTCCAAGCTGAACAGTCCCTATTCTCTAAGCCTTTCCTAATGGGAGAATTTCTCCAGTTCATAAATCATCTTTTTGTCCTTTTTTTGAACTCTCTCTAGTATGTCCATATCTCTCTGATACTGAGGAACCCCAAAGTGAACACAATATTCTGGTATATAATCCTCATGTTGATGCCAAAGAGATTTTTGGGTTTGTGCCTTTTATATTAATAGTATATTAGTAGCCGTGTAGTCCTGTAGCCCCGTAGCCTTTACCCTATAAACTTGTAAATTCCTAGCTAGCAAATTCCCTATCCCATAGTCCCTATCCCTACAGTCAAGATTCTTATGTCACCTTATCATCACTAGTGTTCTAGGGACCAGGGACACTTCTCTGTCCCATGTCTCCCAAAAGCCCAAACAACAGTAGCTAGCAGCATTAGGCAGGGGTTTCAGTAGGAAGCTGAGCCAAAGGGGATCACCTCATGAACCATATTTCTAATTGGGAGATTTCTGTAAACTATGTTAATTTGCTGTAAACCTAAAAAGTGCTGGAGTCCACTGTAGGTACACACACAGATACACAGAGACACACACACACAGACACACACACACACACACAGAGAGAACAGACACTTGGGACAGGACACAATAGTATGCATTTGTACCCTGGGAGGACCTCCAATAGGATAACTGCTTTCCCTACCCTCATAACATCATCCAGCTTCCGATTTTAAGCAGATAAAGGCATAAACGTGGCCCCACCAGTGCCAAAAAAAAAGAAAGAATCACATCTTGGTCTGCTGACAATCCTTCTCCCAGCCTGAGAAGCTGTTGGTCATCTTGGTTTCAAGGCACAGTGGCAGCTCATGTTCAACTTGGACACGTATGTAACCTTCTCTTCAAAACCATTTCCCAGATGGATGAGTCCAGTCTGATCTTATTCCTTTCCAGGCACCAGTTTTAGCATTTTCATAACTTCATTAGATTGCTGTCAACCTATTTTTCCAGGCTGTTGTGATCCCTCTTCACAACAGCACAAACCTCTGGTCTATCAGTAACCTCTCCCAGTTCTGTGTTATGTACAAAGCTGCTGTGGCTACACTCTCCCCCATCCTCCAGATCATTAACAAGAATACTGAACAGGGTCAGACAGGATTGGCCTGTGGTGTATATTACTGGCTACCAGTCTCCAAACAGATTTTGTTCCACTGACCACCACACTCTGTCATTGTCTATTCAGCTGGTTTTCAAATCATCTCACTGTCCACCTTCAACACACTTATCAACAACTTATCTGTGCAGATATCATGAGAGAGTGACTGGTACCTCCTGCTTCTGACCTCTGGTAATAATGTCACCATTGTTCTGTAAAGAATTCCTAAAAGAAACTGTCTATCTCTTTACTGTCAGATGAAACAGACTGTGTCAAAATACATAGTGAAATCTATGTAGACAGTATCCACTGTTCTCTCCTCGTCTACCAAACCTGTCATTTCAACAGAAGGTAATCAAGTTGGTCAAACATGATTCCCTCTTGGTAAATTCACACTGACTGCTTCTGGTAGCTTTCTTGGTCAATTGCCTGGAAATGTTTTTTGGGATTAGCTGATCCATTGCATTTCCAGGGATGAAGGTGAGGCCTGTAGCTCCCTGGGTCCTTCTTCTCACCTTTCTTGAAGATAGGAGTGATGCTTATTTCTTGAAGTCCTCAGACACCTCTCCTGGTCACCATGCTCTTTTGAAGATCATCAAGAGAGGCTTTGCAATGACATCAGGCATGACTCACACACACAACTAATTAAGGTCTATGGACTTATGTATGTACAGGCTGCTTAAGCTTTCCCTAGCCTGATTCTGTTTCACTAATTATATGAATTTCCTACTTCAGATGTCCCTGGTTTCAGATATCTGGGAATTTTAAAGAACAGCTTTGCTATTAAAGACAATAGCAAAAAGAGGCATTCAGTACCTTCACCTTATTCCATGTCCTTTTACAGTAAGGTTCGCATCTCATTCAGCAGTGGGATCATATTTTCCCTAGTTTTCCTTTACCTGTTGATATAGATAGCTTTGGTTTTGCCTTTGACATCAGACTCCGTTTCATCAGACTCTGTTTCTGGGCTTTGATTGTCCTAGCTGCATGTCTCCATGTTTAAACAGTGTCTTTGTATTCCTACCAGGTTATCTGTCCCTGTTTTCACCCTTCATATACTCTCTTTTTATGTCTGAGTTTTGCAGTAGCAACTTGTTCATACATGCAGGCCCCCAGATATTTTGCCTGATTTCCTGCTTGTTGGGATATACTGCTCTGAGCTTGCCGGAAATGAGTCTTGAACCTCAACCATTTCTCTTGGGGCTTTCTTTCAACCAAGGCTTTATATAATGGGGTTATTTCAAGCTGAGCCTTGAAGTCCAGGCCAATGCCTGCTCTCTCGAAGTCAGAATTGTAACTTTCTTTTTGCTCTGCTCCTTCGTCTCAAGGTCCTGAACTCCACCATCTCATGGGGGTGGTAATCAAGGCTGCCTTGGGCTTCCACATTCCTAACATCCTTCGTTGTGTTGCAAGGATGAAGCCCAGTAGAGCACCTTAACACTTTTCTCACTTGAGTCAGGAAGTTGTCACTTCAGGAATGTCCTGTATGGTTTATACCATGCTGTGCTGTCCCTGTTCCAGCAGATATTGGCATGGCCTCATGAGGACCAGGACCTGTACTACTGAGGATCCTTCCAGCATTCTGTAGAAGGTCTCACCTTGTTCTTCCTTGTCAGGTGGTCTACAACAGACACCCACTACTACATTATTATCCAAAAGCTCAGTTTGTTCATCATTCATCCCCAGGAAAAGCTCAATGCATTCCAGCTGACCTCTTACATAAAGGGCAGCTCTACCTCCTCATCTTCCTGTTCTGTCCTTCCTAAAAAGTCTATATCCCTCAGTTGAAGTACTCCAATCACGTAAGCTGTTGCACTGCATCAGCATGATTCCGATTAGATCAAAGTTTTGCAGCTCTACACAGATTGCTAATTTACCATGTTTCTTCCCCATGTTACATGCACTGGTGTTTAGGCACTTTGGAGAGGCACCTCAGCATGCTGATCTCCCAGAAGGTGCTTAGGGGGAGGTAAAATATATTGTGAGATTTCATACAGTGTTTTAAAAATGAGTCGTGGCATAAACAATAAGTTTAGGAAAAATTTCCCAAAGTTCTTTTGAAACAAACAGAATTTTAATTGGATAGACGTGTAGCATAAGAACTGATAGTCATTATTACCAGATCACTTCAAAAATCTTTATTCACATTTTGATTTCAGAAAGAAGAGAAATTCTGAGAACAGAAAAGAACTACCTTTTACCAGAAGATTTCAAATATTTACTAAGTCACCTTGTTAGTGGTAAGAACAATTTATGTTGTAGCAGATTAATTTGTTACCAATTTTTTAATAAACATTGATTCCAAATTTCTTTCTTTTTCCCATGAGTCATACAACAGTGTTATTTGTATAACAGAGATTATCTTTGTAGTTACTTTTGTCTCATGAAGACTTTATGTGGAAAACACATGCTATTTACTCCTCATTGTAGATGAGCGCTTAATACTAAACTCTGGATACAAGCTGCATGAGGAAAACATCCACTTAGGCCAGAAGAGCTAGCTTGCAGAGTGAAGGTCAAAGCTTAACAAGCAGCAGAAGGAACAGTTTCTGTCTGCTTGAATCTTGGAGGTAATAACAACACCATTTCTTGGAATTTTTGCAAAGTAAGCTGTGAGCATGCATTGGAAGTAATAAGACACTCCTGTTTCTTATTCTGAGTGCTGAACTGGAGGCACAGCTGAAGGCAGATAGAAATTAACTTTAATCAATGCTTGTCAAATGTAAATATTCCCATGAAACAATAACTGAAAAGTCAGGTTTTTGTACAAGTCAGTTTCATGATGAAACACATTGGGGCAACATTACTTTGAACCAATTTTTATAGTTAGCAAAAAGTACTCAAACAGAAGCCTATCCTATAACTGGCTATTTATTTTCCTGTTATCGTGTTAGACTAAATAGTTCGGACACTTTCTAGAATTTAACAAGCGATTAGCAGAATGATTAAGAATCAACAGCTGATGACAATAAACTGTGTGGTCACATGAACATATCTGAAGCGAGAGCCATCTTTTAAAAAAGCAGGGACAGTTCAGAAGAGTGGGCTGTCAAGAGCTCTCTGTGCAAAGTTCAAATTTGTTTTTTAACAAAGCCAAATGCAAAGTCCTGGGATGACATTACCAGAGAACCCAGTCCAGACTAGAAAGTATATGGGTGGGGTGAAGCCTTGTTGAAAGAGAGCTGGGGCTCCTGGTGGACAACAAGCTGAACAGTAGTCAACAAAGGCAAGTTGGATCATGTGCTGCATGTCCAGGGGCGTTACTAGCAGAGATAGAGACTTGATCATCCCACTCAGCACTTGTCAGGCTGTGCCTGGAATACTGTGTTCCCCACAGTGCAAGAAAGATGCAGACAGACCGGAGAGGCTCCAAAGGAGAACCAGAAAAATGATCAAATGGCTGGAGAATCCAGCCTGGAGAAGAGAACACTCAGGGGGAAACTGATCATAGCATTCCAGTACTTAAAGTGTGGCTACAAAAAATTAGAATTTTGTAAAATCTATGATGATAATTATCACTTATAAGGAAACAACAACCAAAAAAAGTGTGTATTTATTCTCCAGTTTAAGTTACCATTTTCAAATCAGTCTACTGTGTAACATATGGTATACTCCAACATAAGTAGAAAGTAAAATAAACCAGTACTGTTTAGTTCCCGGTTACCTGCAGCAAAGTTATATATGTTGCAAACCAATTGTGCTGCTGTGCAACTGACTGAGTGTATCACAACTTGGTCTGATAAAACTTATTGGTTCAGCTACATCTTAGTACCTAGGTGTAGTATTAAGCAAACATGCAGACCACATATATCCATCCCAACATGGAGATCAAGTTAATAGTTTCTCTATGACTCAGAAGCCTACAGGCAGGAGGTAGCCAAATGGATTGGAAAATTTAGACTAGTTGGCTCTTAGAGGTCTTTTCCAACGTTAATTGATGACTCTGTGAGAATATGACAGACTTGTCACTGAACTGAGCTGATAATTCCTGAGCTGACACTTGTATCATACTCCACACATTATTCAGGATTCCTGTCTCCCCCACTTTTTTTTTTCTCTATTCAGAACATGAGATCCTGCTTGACTTCAGTTAAGGGAGTTTATAATATTTCATACTATATCAGAAACAAATAAATCCATTCATGAAAAAACTGACTTTTCCTTCTATAATAGGTTGAATGTCTCAAAATAAAAATTAACCTTAATCTAATTTTAAATTTCTGATATTAGTAATTCTTGTCATAATATTGGAGACACCCATAACCCATATGTGTTTGGTTTACATAAAACAAGAGTTTGCATAGCTGATTTCTCAACAGAACTTCAGTAAGAAATTAAAATAATGGGTCTTACTGCAGCAGACTCCTCTAATGACAGTTAGCTAGCTTTCAATATTTGAGAATTTAGAAAATAGCTTGACAACTAGCAGTGAAAGCTTTCAAGTCAATTCCACTTCCATAAAAAGTGTTACAATTTTTTACTATGCATTCATTACCATGGATGTTTATGCTGGCTATTAGAAGAAATTCTTTACTGTGAGGATGGTGAGATACAGAGGCAGGTTGCCAAAAGAAGCTGGGGATGCCCCAGTCCTGGCAGTGTTCAAAGCCAGGTTGTATAAGGCCTTGAGCAACCTGGCCTAGTGCAAGGTTTCCCTGCCCAATGCAGCAGAGTTGGGATTAGATGATTTTTAAGGTCCCTTCCAACCATTGATATTCTATGATTCTATGACTTCTTCACATGAAGAGGAATGAGCAAGCCTGATTTATCACAAAGCACTGTCGGGTTTTTTAGATACTATGCTTCAGCTCTATCTTCACTTCGATGTTAAACAATAATGAGTTTGTATTCAAATACATATTAAATCGGGAAGGACTAGTAAAATTTCTGTGCAAATAGTTGCATACTTTATTTGGTGTGAACACAGACATCCACATACCATATACAATCCAAGTTACTGTAATTTTCATCAGACAAATAGTCTGGTTGATTTCCAGGCCTACACTAAAAAGTTAAGGCTGATCTTAAAGTTCTACTAAAGCTCAGACTTGTTGGTTATCCCTGCTATTAAGTTCTGCAGCATCACTCCTTGTAACAATCCAGCTCAATAATGCATTGAGCATTCAGGCCACATTTCAGGCACGAAGTCAATCTCTAATCCCTAGCTAAGTCAATTGCATACCTGTAATATATCTTCCTATGACCACCCTTACCTGCATATGTATGAAACACTCATACATATAAAATGCTTACTGATGGACAGTTAGTTTTCATTTCCCGTTTCCCAACTTTCAACTCATTTGTTTCCCTCCATAGTGGTAGCTGAAGAAAATTCCTTAAAATTAGACATTCAGTTCTGTTTAGTAACATCTAATACTAACTCTATTTCAGTATATTGCTCAGCAATCAACAATTTTGAGGGTTTTGTTGTCAATTGCCTGCATTTATAAATATGTTTGCCACTAAAATACGTCAAGCCAGATCTTCTGTATATTGTGAGTCTGGGAACTTCTACTAAAATTTCCCTAATATGGAAAAAAATTATATTTTGTTATGCTTCTTCAACATGAAGTCTGAAGTATTAATTCACCTCACACTTCTTAATGTCACAAAAAATGTACATCTTCAAACATGAAATATGTTTTATTAAAATCCTACAGAAATGTGCTGATGTCTTAAATCAATTCCTCTTTCCTTCAAGCTGAGAATAAAAAACATTTAGTTACCAACAATCACCCCAAATTTTTTTTTGGTTTTCAGTTTGATAAAATTGGAGGTTTCTCGTTCTTTCTTTCATATGGAAATCAAAGCATACCTTAGACGTAACTGTAATTCTTATACAAGTAAGGGAAGTAGTTGACAGTAGATCAGACTGGTTTTGGATATTGGGCCCCAGATGTATGAAACTTGACTACCAAGAAGCATATTTGAATTAAAATTTCATTTTTAAACGGAGTATACATTAGTTTATTGATGGCATACATGACATACATTGGTGACATCACGATGACAGTGATGCATCCAACATAGAAATTATGATTTAGTTGTATCTGTTTAAAATTATATTAATGGGAGAAGAATCAATAAGCTCTGGCTGGTATGAGATCATGTTTCACCACTAATAGAGGCCTAAGTAAGGACTTACATACAAAAGTGAAAACTGTGAAAATGATTGATCTGAAGTTCTTATCAGCACCTTTTCCAGTGACTTATGAAAAATTGTCTGTGTGTCTAAATTACACATTCATATGAAAAAATACAATGCTTTAGAGCAATAATCCATTTTAAAATATGATCACTTGAAGTCCTAGTAGTCACAACTACTATTTGTGAGAATATTTCCAGAGGATTAAAACCCTGTTTTATCTTCCAAATATATATGACTGGTTTGCTTTAGGAAAAGTACCATTCAGGTATTCTTCTGCAAACTGATTTTAATCTGTCAATATATGCTGCAGCCTGAGGTTACAGTTGATAAGATTTTCTTTTTAAGAGAAAATAAAAACAAACTGTTTACAAAAATAAAATTCAAGGAAGCATTGGTATTGATAGGTAAAGAAGAGATCGATGTTAAAATCTGAAGAATTTAGTAGTAAGTAATTATATCACTTTTCTTATAATCAGTATTAAAGTTGAACTTGAAAAAAAAAGCAGGATGAGTTAATATTCTGCTAGGTCTTGCTGAAAAGCTGGTGGGAGCAGAACATGTATGTACTCAGGAATATAAGTCTTAATGACTGTGATTTCAAATGTAAAAATCAATTGAACATCATGGGACAATATCAAATCCAAATGGAGAAATAAATTAGGGGAAAAAATGTGAACTGAAACCAAACAAGTTGGGCCACCAATTATCTTTGGTCAAAGAGTCAGTTCTCTAGAATTAAAAGCAACCACAAAACAGAATAACTCAGAAAATTATTATCATCTTAACCCCAAGCTGGAGTTTGGATTGCACCACATTTTACTAGAATACTGTTCCAGAATTTTGCCAAGTTTCCTTTATCAAACATTTATCACATTTATCAAATGACCTGGAGGAAGGGATCAAATGCACTCTCAGCAAGTTTGCTGGTGACACTAAACCAGGGGGAGAGGCTGATTCACCTGAAGGCTGTGCTGCTGTTCCATGGGACCTTGATTGGCCAGAGAGCTGGGCAGAGAGAAACCTGATGAGGTTCAACAAGGGCAAGTGTTGAGTCCTGCACCTGGGGAGGAACAGCCCCAAGTGCCAGTACAGGCTGGGGCTGACCTCCTACAGTGCAGCTCTGCGGAGAAGGACCTGGGAGTCTTGGTGGATCACAAG
>VZRJ01009828.1:0-79957 GCA_013397565.1 Ptilonorhynchus violaceus | reverse complement strand
CAAATATCATGGACAGTGGCTTGGCAACTACATCAGCCAATTCCCTCAGGACTCTGTGATGCGTCTCATTGTGTCCCGCAGACTTATGTACATTCAGGTTCCTCAGGTGGTCATAAGTCTGATCTTTACTTACCATGGCAAGCACTTTACTTCCCAAGCTCCCCTCTTGCAGTTCACTCGCTCGACAGATGTGGGAAGAGAGGTTGGCATTGAAGACTGAGGCGAAAAAGTTGTTGAGTACCTCAACCTTCTCTTCATTGCTTTTTACCAGTTTTTCAGCATTGTTTATCAGGGGGGTTCACCTTCTTTGGCCCTCCTTTTCTGGTTAATGTACCTGTAGAAGCCCTTCCTGTTATTCTTTGCATCTCTTGCCAGGTTCAGTTCCACCTTCTTCTTGGCTTTCCTTACCCCATCCCTACACAACTGAACTTCCTCTCTACACTCTTCCAGCGTTACCTGTCCTTGTATCTATTGTCTGTGGATTGCATTCTTTCCCTTTAATTTAATCAGCTCTTCCTTGCCATGCCGGTCTCTTGCCTTCCTTGCCTGATTTCTTTCCCCTCCTTGTACTCTATGGAAGACATCCTTAAAGATCTGTCAGGTCTGTTCTGCTCTCTTGTTCTTGAGGGCAGTCTCCCAGAGGATCCCACTGAATATATCCTTGAAGAGGATATTTTCTATCCCAGAAGCTTTCCTGAAGTTCAAAGGCATAACTTTACTCCTCACTTTACCTGTATCCCTCAGGACTGCAAACTCCACTTTGATCACACAGCCTGTAGTAGATAACAGCCATAGTGTTCCCTTTGTTGCCTCAGTCTCTGATCCTGACTGATCAGCTTTCAACCTTCTTATGTCTGTTCTTCAGAGTCAGCTCTTCACACTCAATCCAACTCCTGATATAGAGAGCAATCCCTTCACCTCTCCTTCCTTTCCTGTCTCTTTGAGCAGCCAGAAGCCATGGACAGTCACAATCCAGTCATGGGATTCATACCACCAGGTTTCAGTGATGGCAACAGGGTCATAATTTTCCAGCAGCATGGTGGCTTCTAGCTCCTCCTGTTTGTGGCCCATGCTGTCTGCATTGGTGTAGAGGTACCTCACCTGGGCTGTCAGCCATGGTGTCCTACTAGAGGAACACCCCTTAATTCCTTTGAAATATTTCTCTGGTGTTTCCCTCTTGGCTTCAGTTACCTCAGGGGCCCCTGGCTTGTCTCTCTGAGACTGCAAGTGTGCTCTGGTGTAGCTCACACAGTTCAAAGTCACTGGCAGACCACTTTCACTAGCACACTATCCCTCTAACCTTTGCATCTTACAGCTTGCCAGGGACAAATGAGCCCTAGTTCCTGAGCAAAAACTCCTCACTGAGAAAGGTGAGTCCCATTTGATGTCAGCATGCCTGTTGCTGCATAGGCCTTTGATTGTCAAACCCACCAAAATTTTGGCAGTGACACCAGCCACGGAGCCATGTATTAATAGACTCAGCCATGCTGCTGCATTCAACTGTAAGTATAGAGGAGAATGGAACTTGTGTCCCAGATTTCCTTACTAAATGTCCCAAGATCCTGAAGTTCTTTTTGATTGTCTCCAACTACATGTTGCCACTTCATCATCCCCAGTGAGGATGATCAGTATTGGGTGGTTGTCACAGGATAAGTGGGAGCTTCAGACAAGTTCTGCCTTAGCCTCAGATCTTGGCAGCAGTTTAAATGTAAGAAATTACTCTGGCCCGCAGGTTCTAAGAATGGCAGATCAGGTCTATTTAAAAAATGAATTATTTATCAAACAGACAAGAGATAACAGATGAGAGATCTTAATCAGAGTTACTTACTACACAGTATAAAACTAAGAAGGACTGCTAGTAGATTGCAGCATAACATAAAACAGTGCACGATATCAAGGTATCTATGTTGAAGCTAGCAAAAGAAATAGTATTGATTAGGAGTCAAATGTAACTTACCACTGAAATGACAATAATTGCTTAACCCCTGGGGAATAAGTGCCAAGTAAGCATCCCTACTCATGTGACAAACTCTGTGCATTTTTAGGGAAACGTATAGAATATTTCTGCTTTGTGAAAGTTTGGTGTTGCTTTTATAGTCGTAAAGTGAGGTGTCTATCAGTCAGAAATTCCGCTTATCTTCCAGATCTCACTTTGACAGTAAGATGTTTATTGGAAGTTGGGAGATGACAGACCAGTGTTGACCCCATGGCACCAAAATAACTCACTACAAGACAGCTTGTCCTTTTTGAGGTATTTGACAAGTTAACAAACAACAGATAAGCTCTTGTGAGGGGCAAGATGTCCTGCTACAGTAGTAGTTTGAGGGCCTCACCAGGCTAGGAAGTTTCCTGCTGATGTCCTTAACCCAGGCCCCAGAGAGTCATCAGACCCCTTTAGGAGTTGGGCCCAGGCAGCATATTGAGTCCTCTGTTCCCCTTAGAAAGGAACTGCCTACAGCTATAACCCGTCTTTTTCTTCCTCTTGGAAGTTGTTGTAGTATGGGGGAGTACACATTTCTAATTGTGGTGCCAGCTCTGGTGTTACCAGACTTTCGTTCTCTTCATTGTTTGGCTGGTCTTCCATGAAAGCCTCATACTTTTTGTGCAGAGGCACCTCATTGCGGGAGTTAGGTGAGTGAAGAACGATTTTGCTTGCACCCCAAGCATGGACTACTCTTCATTTGCTCCTTTCTTTACAACTGCTACCTTCTTGGTGGAGGATGGATATAGAATTCCCTTGATCTTGCATTATTTCTGGTGGCTGCTCCTGTCTCAGCGAGGCCAGAGCTTGGTTCCACCATTCTATCACCCTTTCTGGTGCTCTAATACTGCTTAACCTTTCTACTTCGTCCCGCAGCTCTGCCACCAGGCTGAGCAGGTTGTCCACCTAGTCACATCTGACACAACTGCTATCTCTGCTAAAACCCAGTGAAAGGCTTAGGCATTGCCTACAGCCTGAAGCCTGGACAGTGGTGTGTTTTTTAGGGAGCACTTTCTGGGTTGCTACACCCTTTTTCATGAGCTTAGATGAGTGGACACCATTCCTGAGCTCCTCCCAAGAGAGCAATGACACCAGTTGGGCTCTTGACCCCATCGAGTAACTGCATGAACTGCTGCAAACCAGGTACTGTAGATACCAATCATTCCTTTTTCAGGGTCTATGGATATATGTTTTTAGCAAAACCAATAAACTACCAGATAGCTTCTTTCTCAACATGAACACCTTAGGACTTGCAAGTAAATGCTGCTGCTTGCTCTAGCTGATTTGCACTTGTCTAGCTCTTCCTGTTAGGAGCTCCAGCTCTCCTCTACCTCTCTGATGACTTCTAGGTTGTAGCTGTGTAACTCCACACTCAGTGTTGGGTCAGCTTGTGGCTTTTGCAAGATCGTGTAGAACCACAGGCAGCCCTCCTGCATGTAAGAGAGTCTGCAGCTGCTTAGCAGCAAAACCCGGTTTAAATTTAATAAAAGAAAAGGACCAAGTAAACTTTCTATCAACAAACCAGAAAAAAAACAAAACAGAAGAAATAAAGAAAAAGCAACTTTACTTAAAATGATATTAAGCACGAAGGTCTCTACTCCTTTCCTGTGCCAGTACCTTAGTAAAGTGTGAAAATAAAGCAGAGCAGTTTCATCAGCAGATGAGAAATATTGATGCAGTTGCCTTGCTTTCCTAGGAGTAATCTTTTTCACTGTTTATCCAGGATTGCCCCTTCTTCTGCCAGCTTTCCTGTGTCACCACATCACTACCCTGCTGAAGGACTTTTTCTGCATAACCCGTGGGGTTCCTTACCTGTACAGCATGTGCAGCTCAGCCAACTTTCAGGAGATGCAATTTCCTCCTGTAGCTTATTGTGAGAGTATAAGGAAGAACTCACAGAAATGAATGCAAGTGACAGGCTTGATATTTAGGTGTGTTTTTAAAAAAACTAGCTCCACTCAATCCCTGTATTTTTCAAGAGCCTTGAGGGTTCTGCCAGCACCCCGTGTTCTTTAAAACAGACAAATTGAGCTAAGCCCTGCTCCACTGTCTGAGCCCATTCAGATCACAGTGTTCTCCTAAGGTTTGCTAGCAATCCTGTTAAAATGATCCATGATGTTAAGAGCTACGGAGTTGAAGAGGCCAGTAGTGATTTTTCTAGAAGCCTTCACACAGAGTAAAAAAGCTCAAAGTGCCCTTCAGGCTGCTGTCACAAAGATCTCAGACACGACTTAGAGCATGCTTGAAGAGATCCAGGAAATCTTCTTGGAGATGCAAAGCACTGAATGGAAAGAGTGTCTTTGAGGCCAGACTTCCATTGTCAGGGTCAGATCAAAAATAATCAAGAGTTTCCTGGGTACCTGGGCCATCACTAACACCCATTGATCATAAGGCAGACCCCTCTGCAGCTCTGCAATGAGCATCACCTGTGAAGCATAGATTCTCTAAGCTACTTCTACCTTGGGAGATGAACTTTACTTCTTCAGTGCTGAAACTGGAGACTAGAGGCTGTGACCTCTCTGGTAACACTGTCTGAAATCCTGTCTTGCGTGAGGCTGAGGAGCCAAGGGTGAAATTCAGACCCTCAAATTTTGGTAGGTGATGGTATAAGAAGTAGGTGGTAAGAATCCCAGACTCCTTTCTGGAGAAGAGGAATGCACGCAGAAAGGATTGGCTATCTCTCATCATAATAGAACTTGTCTGCTGGCACAGGAAATGAAAAAAGTTGTAGAGGAGTATGTCAGCTCTGAGCTGGGAAAGAGCACCTTGTTCAGACTGACATGGCCTGTGGATTTGGCTAACACTGGGTGCGTCTAAGAAAATGTCAATACAGAAATAGAGAGCACAATCACACTGAAAAATAGGTCACCTTCAATTCCAGCTGCTTGGTGTGAGCCAGGAGACAGAGCAAGGGCAAAGTTTACAAGCACCAGTCAGCATCAACGCCAGGAGCCTGAAAGCCTGACAAGTGTTTGGCTCCATGGTTAATACGATATTAGCGTGTTCCTATGACCAGATGGCATTCACTGGAGAGCTAAGTGGGAGCTCAGGTGTGAACCCACTGCTCTACTGCCTGAGGTGCATAAAGTGTCATTGCAAACAGCAAGGGTGTCAGGTGGCTGCTGGAACTACCAAACAATGGGTGACTTACACCCCTGAGAAGATGATAAAAATCTATAGTCAAGAATAAAATCACAGAGCACATGGCTAAACACAGTGTATTGAGAAATAACCAGCATGGTTTTGTAGAGCTGTGTACTGACCCATTTACTTGATGGGTCTTAGTGGAAGGTCCTCCAGAAGCTAATGCTGGCACCAGTTTTATTCACCATGTCCATCAAAATGCTGGAAAATTATGTGAATGGGAAAATTTAATTCATCTGAATTTTGAGCAGAGAGCACAGATCTTGCCTCTTGTCTCCAAGAAAGCATGCTGGATACAGAAAATGGAAAGAAAAGAACAATTAAAATGTCTGTAGAGATGAAGAAGTTACTTTCAAACGACACTAAAAAGGAGCTATTTGTCTGGGACTGAACTGAAGGATATGAGACAGGCACATGCAAAATCAGTAAAGATGAGCATAAGCTTAAAGTGAAACCATAGCTCATCAAATCCTGCAACACTAGATCCAGTGTGTGGGGGGATGGTTCGAACAGAACAGAAAGAAACTGCTTCTATACAGAGGGGAAGGGAATTTTTGAAACTTGCTAGCATAGGAGGTTGTGACAGCAGACTGTCTGGCAAAGAACTGGAAGAACTCATGTGAGGGGATGGGCTTGTGTCTTGTGCCAGTGCAGCATTTCCTACTGCCACAGCTGGATACATGGTACTAGCCAAGAGGACTATTGTGCAGCAGAAGTAGAGTATTTTTTATGCTCTCTTAGCCATTTCTGTTCACTCCAGATCCCGCATATTTTCTCCAACATGCTTGGTCCTCCTTTAGGATGCTCCTTTTAGGACCCATGTGATGGACAGTGTGAGATGGGATGGAGAGAGGCACCTGTATTGGAAAAGATCCTGTCTGGTGCCTAGCTGTATGGGATGTCTCCCATGAGGCTCTGTAGCTTTTCCAGCCCTGGCTCTGCGGCGGGCACTGCAGACACAGAGGTGTGGTGTGACATCCCAAAGCACACGCACCATGCAGAGATGCAGCATCGGACCAAGGCCTGTGGGGCAGGGTGCATAAGCACGAGCCGGCTGGCCCCACTCAGCCCATGAGACAAGGCAGACCCACTTCACTCTGCGACCTTTCCTGACTGAATTGCTTTCATTATAGGGCTAAGAGCTGACCCAAAAAGAGGGTCAAGTTACTAAAAATAAAAAAGTAAGGGAGAATGGAACAAAACGGAGGAGGAAAGAAAGCACTGGTCTCAAATGTTTGAGATGTCAGCCTCATAAATTCAGCATCAGCTTCCTTTGGTCCTCAAACCAAGTCAGCTCTAATGCTATTTGCAGATATAGATTGGTGTCTTTTTCATTACTGTTATCAAATGATGCATTTGTGGTGCAGCTTCAGAGCCCTCTCTGCCCTGGTAAGTGGATTATGCATCCTGGTGCCAGCACTACTTGAGTTATACTTTTAATACTAAAAATAAAAAAAGAAATAATAAAATACCTTCCAGGCTTTTAGATTTTTTTCTTTTTCTTTTTCAAAGATCTAATTAAGATATTTATATCTCAACAGGCAGAAGGGACCTGACCCCTGCTTTGTTAGCAAAATGTGACAGAAAGCACTTTGCTAAGCATTTGCAATCACTGCTATTGTCAGCTAAACTTCTGGGAAATGGTGACACCATTTCTTCTTGCTGCCCAAAGCTGAGCCAAGCTTCACAAGATGAACATCCCGTCAGCAAGCTGGCTGGCTGCCTCATGTCGCTACAGCCTTTTGCATCCCCCCACCAGCATGGGGTATGAGGAATCACTTCCCCTCCCTGAGACTGCTGCAGTGGAAGTAGAGAGGTCCTTTGTCCTTCTCCCAGTGCATGTCCAACTGATGCCTTAGGATTTCAGCTTTTATATTTTTCATATATTTGTAACCCTGCAATTGTTAGTGTGTAACTCTAAAGCCCATATAAAATGTTAGCTACTGCCTTTAAACAAAACAATCCATCTTCAGGCTTGGACCTCAAGGACACCTCGCTGCCTATCCGTAAACAATGGCTGAAGAGGAGGGAGCAAACTTGGGGTGAATTACTTCATTACCCAAAGCTGTAATTGGAAGAACTAGCCCTGAAATGCTAATGGACCAAACTTATGAAGGTATGGAGAACTCATGACCAACATGAGTTGCGTCCATCTTGGGGGTTCCATTTTGGGGAGCTGATCTTAGGGGGTCCACCTGGGATGTAAGCCCCCCGAGTGAGCTCTGACTGCCCTGGATGTACCTGAAGGCCTTCAAATAAACACCACCACTTTCACCCTTTTGATCTTTGTCAAGCCTCTCTCTTTTAGGTAGTACTAGATAAGTCATTACAACCACATTGCACCCTCACTTCCAGCCACGGGTGGCACATTTTATTCTTGTGTTTGGCAGGCCCACCTGGCTGGCAGTCGTGGTGCTTGGAGATGCCCCAGGAAGCAATGCATTGCTTTCGGAGCCCAACAGCAGTGTCATCTCTTCTGCTTTGTATGAGCTACCTTTAGTAAACCTGATCATGGCCCTTTAAAGGAACATTTCTTGCCCTTTAAGGTTGATGTCACCATTGTCCAGTAGAGAGGAGACATTGGCAGAGGACTGAGTGCTCTTGAGTCTGATGAGGAATGGATAATTTCTCTCTACCAGAAATGTACTAGAGCAATAGTAGGTATATCTGAGCCCATTTTTCATATTTTTCTGGTTCTGTCACTTTATTTCCCTTCTTACTGTTTGCCTGCTTGAATCCTAAGGATTTGGAAAGAAGCTGCATAATTCTGAATTTATGTAGTAACATAGAAAGCACCTTGGTTGTAATCTCATGTGCAATCACAAGCACAAGCTGTTACAGGAATCTCTGGGTCCACTCTGTCAGTGCCTGTTCAGGCAGCAGAAGTAATCCTCAGCTAGGAGGATTTTGGCAGTTAATTTACTTGCTACCCATCTGAAGCTCTGTAAACCTGATGGTTTTATCTCTGGTTTCCTACATTTCTCCTCAGCTGCCTATGATTCTGTCCGGCTTTCAGACTGTGCCATTACACATGTGAGATCCAACTCAAATCCTGATTTCTGTCATGACATGTGGCCTCTCCACCCTCACTACATTCACCTCTTTTCCGAAACAACAGCATGTGCCTAAGGGTATAATGGCAACACATTCACTGAAGTACATTCAGTTAAAATGTTACTAAACATCAGTGGAGCAAGGATGAAAAGTTTCCCTGAGATCTAAAGTGGTATACAAAAATAACACCAGAAGAGAAAAGCAGGCTCTGCAATGTGGTCTTCCAGTAACAGTGGTATTGACCTCAAGGAGTGAAATAAAAGGTGGAAACATGAGCTACGATCAATTGTTTATTTTTTTAACATTAAAAAAAGGAAAGCGAATAAAATGCTTGATAGCTGCTGAGTCAGGTCTACAGCACCCAGCACGTAAGATTCATACTAAAGAGAGAGTAAGTGAGAAGCCAGGCAGTTCTGTAGGTGCTGCATAAAGACCTGCAAAAGCCATTAGCCTGGGATGAGCTCATCATGATAGTCATGAAACTTGCCTGATCAATGCAAAACTATCTTTACTTCAAGTGGTCTTGGATCACTCCCTAACACTGCACTGTAATGGAACTAATCCATTTCACATACTAAACATTAAAGTTGAAATCTGCAAAACAAATAAGACCTTTTGCTGTCTTGCTCCCATTAATGTTGGTAAGAGCTCATCACTCCCTGCGCTTCAGCGAGTTTGAAAATCTTGTCTTCCCTGATCCTTACAGAGATTCTGGGGAGAAGGCAGAAGAGAAGATGCAGGACCAGAATTTTAATAGGCAGAAATCTTTGTTGCTTCACTGAAGTCGGTGGAGCCACACTGAACGACCCCAGTCAAGCTTTGGTCCACAATGGTTGCAGAGACCTCAAAAGCAATAAATGACTTAATTGACTGGCAAAATTTACAGCTACAGCAAAGAATCTTGATGTCAGAAACCACAGAGTACAAAAATGTTTGTCATATTAATAAGTCTGACTTTCTGCCGGGGCGTATCACCTCAAGTTTTCTACTACTCTACACTGGTGTGGCCTTGCCTTGAATATTGTGTGCAGTTTTGGGCTCCTCAATATAAGAATCACAATAAGCTCTTAGAGAGTGTCCAAAGGAGGGCAACAAAGATACTGAAGGGGCTTCCCTTGAGGGGAAGCCATATGAGGAACAACTGAGATTACTTGGTCTGTTCAGCCTGGAGGACAGGAGACTGAGGGAAGACCTAATTGCAGTTATAACTTTCATGTGAGTGGAAGAGGAGGGGCAGGCACTGATCTCTTCTCTGTGGTGACCGGTGACAGGACCTGAGTTGTGTCACGGGAGGTTTAGGTTAGATGTTACAGAATGGCTCTTCACCCAAGAGGGTGGTTGGGCACTGAACAGGCTTCCCAGGGAAGGAGGAGCACCAAGGGAAGGTCACAGCACCAAGACTGACAGAGTTCAAGAAGTGCTTGGACCATGCGCTCAGGTATATGGTGTTACTCTTGGGGATGGTGCTGTGCAGGGCCAGGAGTTGGACTCCATGATCCTTATGGGTCCCTTCCAACTCAGCATATTCTGTAACTCTGTGTTTATTTGACACTTTGATCAGGTGGCCAGGATGAATGCAGAAACATAAAATCAAATGCAATACATTAAAAATCAAGCAAAAATATCAGCGGGCACAAATATGCAGTCTGCAAAGACACTGGGACGTAGCTCAGGGGGAATATGACAAGAGATTGCCTTTGATTTTAAGAGCTTGGAACTGTGTATTGGAGGGGAAGAATGACATAATTGTCTAGCTATGCCAGCTAGAAAGCTTTTATGTGAAGAGAGATCGTTACAGAAAAATCATGGAGTCAGCCACCTAGCCCATATCAGTTAGAAAGACACAGCTGTCAGCTTGTCTTCACTTAGACCAGGAGTTAAGCACACATGGGAGGAAGACAAGTTCAATCTCCCATTCTTGTGCAGCTCAGGTGTAGGTTGACTGGTAGGGCTCAGGGTCTGCAGCCAGCTGACACCCTAAAAGCAAATGCTCCACGCAGCAAGGAGCTGAAGGTCGCAGCTGAGGTCAACCCTTAGCTCATGTTTCTCCAGGCACAGCAGGAATATTAAGTTCTGCTTCTACAAGCAGACGATGGCTGAGATGAAGAATCAATTGGCTTGGGAAGAACCTGGACACATTTTCAACATTTTTCAGAGGTTTCTGCTTCCGTTTGGCAGTTATATTGTAGAGCAGATACTTTCTGCTTGAAAAGGTTGAGTTTTCGTGAATTCACATGTCAGATGACAGTTACCTCTAAGGTGGCCTGAAGCATTTGCACAGCAGGACATAATACCCTACTCTGCAAGTTTCTTCTTGGCCTCAAACCACTGACCACTCTTAACAGTGGTGACTGATGGGGCTTGTTAGCTTCACCACCTTGCCATGCCCTTTTCCCCTTCATTAATTGCATCTTCTCTCTTGGATAACTATCTTTTGGCTTTGCTTTAATTCTTGTTTGCAAAGAATCAAGGAGGGTCCTTAGCTCCGTAGAGTGAAAGAAGATGGGTTTAATTAGTACTAGTGGCCACAGGCTGCTTAATGGATTACATGAAAAACTGAAAGAAAGAGAGTGTGTGAGCATGAAGGTGCTTGAAAGTGGAGGCTTACAGTGTTGGAGCCTTGAGCCAGGCAGTTAGCTCACAGTGTCTTTGTAAGAAGGCTGCCTTCTTTTTGCCTTTCCTGCCCTGAGTAATTAAGAATCCACTGGTAAATGCTGTGACCAGTAGCTGATATGTCAGTGTTGTTAGTTCTTATTACAGGGTATTCGCTGGGCTGCCAAAGCAAATGAGCATAGCTCCACCAAAGTCATTCGAATGTCTCTGAATTACAACAGCTAAGAATCATTTTTACTAGTTGCAATAAATAACAACTCTGACAACCTGGCTTGGATCCAAAGTGCAGTTCAAAATTTTATGCAAATTGTTGGAATGAAATTATTCTACAGGCTCCAGGCACTCCCTGGGGACACAAAAATTAATGACCAGCACTTAAGTTTATCAGAATTTAAAAGAAAAATGTCCTCCAGCAGCCTCCAGTAGTGCCTCTTTCTTTTATTAATCTTCAGAGATTGATGCAGATTTCAACTATGCAGACAAAATTTAGATGAGAAAAATATAATCAGAGGTTTGCCAGAAAATAACCATCAGCTTTCAGTGCAAGGGCAAGAGGATACTCAAAAATGTATATTTATCGATATAATTCTATATAATGCTAATATACATATCCATCTATCTATCTACAGATAAAGCTATTATGTATA
Source organism: Ptilonorhynchus violaceus (assembly GCA_013397565.1). Classification (NCBI taxonomy): domain Eukaryota; kingdom Metazoa; phylum Chordata; class Aves; order Passeriformes; family Ptilonorhynchidae; genus Ptilonorhynchus; species Ptilonorhynchus violaceus. Next base: position 68,518 of record VZRJ01009828.1, on the reverse strand, counting down.
ATATATGTTATACATATTATCTGCAATATATCTTTCCATTGCAAATGTGGGGAGTGAATGTTGAAAACATGCTCAAGGCAGCTTTTTTGGAGCACATGTGGTGAGAATGAGAAATCTGCAAGCCAGGAGAATTCCTTGGGGCTGATGACTTCAGAAGTCTGAAAATTTGCCATTTGGTGCAGAGCAGAAGAATGGCCATTATAAAAGATGCTGCATAGTGGTAGGAGAGAGTGGAAAATGGTGGGGGAGAGCTTGTCTCTCCTTTGGATGTCTTACAGTCAAACTCCTTCAGATGCATAAGGATAGGTAGGTAATTAAGATTATTACTCATGAAATCCGGAACACTTGAATACAGACCGCTGAAATCGGTTGGTAAGAGGTGCCATGAAGTCTTCAAGGAAGGTGCAGTGCTCCGGAGGAGTCATAAATGTTGTTCTTATGCTACACCTTGAGCTCTTTCCCGCAGAGGGAAAGGGATGATTGGGGAAAGGAGGACATTGCATAGTAAGAAGGAGGGAGACTGGGCATGGTATACCATTTTCTATTCAGTTTCTCACTGGTTAGAACACTCTCTTCTACTTCTTACATCATGCACTATTTAAACCTACTGCATGAAGGTAGGCAGACAGAAGATGTAAGGTTTTGAGACGGTCCTGAAGCATGCTGAGTCATGATGTAAGTCATTTGAGGAATGGCTGAGGGAGCTGGGTTTGTTTAGCTTGAAGAAAAGGGAAGTGTCATCACTCTGTGCAACTACCTGAAAGGAGGTTTTAGCCAGGAGGGGGTCAGTCTCGTCTCCCTGTGGACAAGATGAAATGGCCTCAAGCTGCACCAGGGCAGGTTCAGGTTGGACATCAGAATTTCTTCACTGAAAGGGGGGGTTAAGCATTGGAATGGGCTGCCCAGCAAAGCAGAGGAGTCACCATCCCTGGAAGTGTTCAAGAAAAAACTGGATGTGGCACTTAGTAATATGGTTTAGTTGACATCTGGTGTTCAGTCAAAGGTTGGACTCGATGATCATGAAGGTCCTTTCCAACCTTCATGATTCTATGCGGGGAAAATATGCTCCTTGGGCAGGGCAGGCTGCACATTCAGGTGTCTCCAGGCAAACAGGGGATTTGAACACAGCTCCTTGTGTGATGTGCTAATAACTAAGGTGTACCTTTATTGGTATGGGCTTGAATGCACCCAGAGTCAAGAAAATCTGCTGCAAGATCAGACAGCCTTGGATATGCCCTGAGACACATGGCCATGTATGACTGTACACCTTCAAGGCCACGTGTTGCAAGGACCAGACTCAGAAATCACATTCAGAACTTTAGTTGCTACTGTCCTGTCATCTTTACTACCTGGTGCCAGAAGCTGGAGAAGTCAGAGAGGTGTATTGCTGAAAATATGCCCTGAATCTTCAGAGTTAGCACCAGCAGGTTGACTTTTCACTCAAGGTAACCATGTGAGCATATGTCAGTAGGATAAGCTTGATAAGGGCTAGATTTCCAAAGTGTGCTTGTGGCTTTCCATGACTTGGGATGACTTGGGAAAGTCAGCACTGATTGAGAAGAAGAAATCTATCTGCAGCAGCAAAATGCAGGAATAAAGGCAAACTGAGGAAAATAGGCTTAATACAACTTGAATCTCAATGAACTTGATGCAAGAGAGTACTGGGCTTATATGCTCTGTCAAAGGGGTAATTCCTTATTTGGGTTTGTTGTTCTTTGGAGATATACATCTAAAACAATTACTGTTCTTGGGCTGATTCCCCTGCCTGTAAACCTGGCAGAAACTCACTTCAGCTCAAATTTCTGAGCTGTCAGTTCAAGCAAAGGGCACCTCTGCTATTTATTGTCTCTTTCCACTCCTCAGACATTCTCAGTGCTGCAAGTGGCAACATCTTTTATGGTAGGAGGAAAACCCTTGCATGAGAACACCAAATTATAAGATGGAAAGCAAACAATAGCCAGGTTTCTGGAGAAGCAGTGGGGGCAAGGAAGGAGTGGGGAAGTGATCTTGAAAACACAGGTGAGTCTAGCAGGAGAACTACATGTGATAGGTAACACTATAATGAATGCCCGGCTTCTCCCAGTGTGCTGCCTCAGGTGTTACCAGCTCACTTCACACCATGCACTATCATAAGCAGGCAGAGGTAAATTTTCCAAAGACCTAAGCAGGTTGCAGTTAACCTGAGTAAGGATGTTTCACCTCTTTCAGGGGTCTGTAGATACCCAGGTTGCCTCTTCTCAAGTACCCAAGAGCAACCCCCAGTTTTAATCCTTTATACTCCTTAAAATCCATGGCTGTCAGGCTGATTCATACCCAGACTCCTGGTGCTATCCTCTATTGATTTCCTTCCATCCATCAAATTCTGTTGCAGTCTCCACCTCCCAGGGAATCTACAAGCCAGACACAGTCACTGTGTACATGCTGATCAGGTTGAAAAGCCGTGTAAGGCCAAGCTGCTGGAGAGAGGTAATGGTGCATAGCTGCAAATATGAGGGCCTGGGGTATGCCTACAGGAGATCCTGAAGTGGGAACTGGTTGTGCAAAACTCTGTCTTGTCTGGCCAGAAAGTGCATTATACAGTCTGTATGTTGTCACAATTGTTGTGTATTCATTAGAATATTTTCCCCTTTAATTAAGCAAGCCTTGAAACTGCCATGCAAGCAAAACAGAGTGTCACCAGTTAATGCAAGACCTTGCTGTCTTTAGATCTGTGCTTACCAATACAGCTGCTGGTCTGGTTAGTCTCTTTGACAGCCAGCAGGAAACTGACCTTTTTTTATGCCTGTGGAGGACACTGTCACATGTTCCATCAGCTACTGTTCTCTTGCATGCATCTATGCCAACCCTCCTCCCATTTCCTTTCTGGAAAGAAGAAAGAGTGTTACCATTCTCTGCCTTTCATCTTGAGACAAAAAAAAGGGCAGACATTTTGCTGGATGACTTTTAAATCTATAATTGCTGGATGATTAATGAGTATTTTATAAGAAGCTCTTAACAAATTTCTATGCTGCGTTTTATCTTCTAGTTTTCCTAGTTCTACTGCAAAGCTGCCAAACTTCTACAAGGTGCTGGAGGAAAAACAGTATTGGGAACAGATAGAAAAGGAGTTATTTTTACTGCTCACTCCTTGTATGGCTCAGCTGTTCTGTGTAGCTCGTGTGCTTTGTGTGTCTTCACATTTGTGGGACTTCTTTTCGCAGTGGAGTGGTGGTGGGTTGATCCTGGCTGGATGCCAGGTACCCACCAAAGCTGCACTACCATAAGCTCTATCCCCCTCCTCAACTGGACAGTGGAGAGAAAATGTAATGAAGAGCTCAGGAGTCAAGATGAGGACAGGGAGAGATCATTCATCAGTTATTGTAATGGGCAGAACAGACATGGGGAAATTAGGTTAATTTATTACCAATCATATCAGACTAGGGTAATGAGAAATAAAACTGAATCTTAAAACTTCTTTCCGCCCACCCCTCCCTTTTTCCCAGGCTCAGCTTTACTCACAAATTCTCTACCTCCTCCACACCTCCCCAGTGGTGCAGGGGACAGGAAATGGTGGCTGTCATCAGTTCATCACATGTTGTTTCTGCTGCTCCTTCCTTCTCAGGGGAAGAACTCCTCCCACTTTTTCCTTGCTCCAGCATGAGATCTCTCCCATGGGAGACAGTTCTCCATGAACTTCTTCAGCGTGGGTCCTTCCCACAGGCTGCACTTCTTCATGAGCTGCTCCAGCGTGGGTCCCCTAAGGGGTCACAGGTCGTGCCAGCAAATCTGCTCCACTGTGGGCTTCCCAGAGAGTCACAGCCTCCTTCTCCATCTGCTCCACAGGCTGCAGGAGATCTCTGCTCCACGGTGGACCCCCATGGGCTGCAGGCGCACAGCTGCCTCATCACAATCTGCACCACGGGCTGCAGGGGAATGTCTGCCCTGGTGCCTGGAGCACCTCCTGCCCCTCCTTCTCCACTGACCTTGATGTCTGCAGGGCTGTTTCTCTCACATACTCTCACTCCTCTCTCCGTCTGCAATTGCTGTTGCCCAGTTGTTTCAGTACCCCACCTCACTTCCTTCTTAAATGCATTATCCCTGAGGCACTACCACTGAGGCTGATGGGCTCAGCCTTGGCCAGTGGTGGGTCCGTCGTGGAGCCAGCTGGCACTGGCTCTGTCGGACGTAGAGGAAGCATTTAGCATCTCACAGAAGACACTTCTGTAGCTCCTCCACTGGCAAAACCTTTCCATGCAAACCCAGTACAATGTTGCAGCTTTATCTGGTGAGCATGTGCATTTACGGACACCAAAAAAGTCCCAAAGGCAAAGTATAGCACAGCTGTAACACTTTTCTATCTTGAGTCTGTGCTTCCTCGGCATTTCGAGGGGTTGAAATGTACCTTGCAAAAAATGTATCTTCTTTTGAGCATTCCTAAGAGAGATACACTTTTATAATATCTCACAGCAATGGCAAGTTAACTTCCCTTTTCCTTTTGTGATGGTATGTGGCCCATTTTCATTCTTTCACAACTGCTTCTGACTCTTGGGTTCCTGCATGTTCTTATATACTGTGTTGTTATGACCTGATCTCGTAGACACTCTAAGAGTCTGCTTCTGTGACCTGCCACATGTGGAGGTCATTTTCAGATGACAGAAACACTGTGGCTTTCAGTGCAGTGTTTCTTAGGACTGGTTTGCTAGTAAAAGCAGCCATGCAACTGAAACAAGGATGCATGAAGAGGCCACCAAGACCTTTCCTGTGCCAAGGACCCATTTAGCTCTTCAAGAGTGGGAAAGGACTGCCTGAGCAAAAAGGGTCTGCTGGTGACATGAGCTATGCCATGTATCTAGGGCAAAAGTAACCCTACTGAGTTTTTCTGGATAGTTGTATGTAAGCTCAGAGTGGTTTAATGTCTCTACAAATACAAAGGACAACTGACTCCATCCCCAAATGCGCTGTGGTATTAGGCCCAGTACTGGGAGGAAGGCTGGAACAATGGATAGCAAGTAGCAAGGGTAGGAGCCAAAGATCTGAGGTCAAATCCTTATGGCCTTTGTAAGTCAAGGGGACTTCGGTCTTGTTGGGGCATCATAGAGGACTTGTCAGCACAGGATACTCTGAAGAAAAATGATCCAAATTAAACAAAAGGTGTACATTTCCATTGCAGTGATTGAACTGCTGAGACCACAGTGTGGGCATTCTCTTTCAGAGCTGGAAGGGTCACAATTCTGCTGAGCTTAATTGACTTAGGACAAGAATTGAGTTAAATGAATTAATGCCCAATTAAACTAAACTGAGGTCATAGGGCTTTAGAGGAATTTAACAAATCCCTTTTCAAAGTTATTTTGAATTAATTTCCTCAAATGTTTCTGTGCCGACAAAGAACAAATGTTTGTCTGCAAAGGGACATTAATTCGGTTAACGTTATGGGATTAACATAAAGAAAGAGAGTGATTTGTGATTCGCTCCCTGCACATGAGCTGTCCTCATGCTGGCCTATGTATACTAATTTAACCTAATCTGCTCTGGAGCAGGTGTTGTCACAGAGTGGACCATCAGGGGTAGCTGTTCCAGAACAAATCCTGGTATAGGAAAATGCTGAGTGCTGCAGAAAAATCCATTCCAAACTGCCAGTCCAAATTTAATTCCTTAATGTGTTGAATGGAAGTCCTTTGTTACCTCTGCAATTCAATAGCATAGAAAACTGATATCTCCTTCTTCTGGCCACACCATTACCTAGTATCTCTCTCTCTTTTATTTTTTAAAGTGCTCAGACTTGAAACAGATAAGAAAAAAAAGTAAAGCAGTGATTTAAGTTCCAAAGTAGTATTAGGAATGTATTGCAGGCTATGATATATGTAATTGAAAATCTATAAATACATCAGACTGATGTTGGCTAAATCAAAGCCAGGTTTACTTCTATTACTAGTAATCTTTGAAGTGGTCTTGCTCTTTCTCTCCACTCCCACACCCTCATCCCTTGCAACAGAAAATTGCATATTCCTTTTAATGAAATTACAGCTGAAAATACCACCATGTGTGTAATTTTAGTAACACTAATTCTTTAAATTAAATCCAGAGTAGAAAACTAAACAAACTGAATGAAAAATTGCACAACCAGATAGAGCCATGAAGATGAAGAAGAGGAAGATGGACACATTCTGCTTGCTTAGGAGCAGAGAGACATTTTTGGACCAGTTTCTTCAGAGAATGAATGTTATGCAGTAACAGTGTGTGTGTCCCAGCAGTTCCAACAGGTTTTGAATATGTTGGCCAGTTACAACCCAATCTCAGCGATAATTGCATTACCCAGTCCTAGGAACAGGGTGGAAAAGTCTTCACTCACTCTCCTGCTGAGGAGAGGGCTTATATTAAGTGTAACTGAACCCACACAGGAGACACATGGAAAATGTGCTTTGTTCTTTCCACTGCTCAAGGAATGGCTTGGTTTTCCAGAAGCGGACAACCAGATGTTCCCAGATGTGTCAAGATTGTGGGAGAACATGGATGTATTTTCTGTCAGTGAGGGTTTCCAGTCAGTCTCCACTTCTCCACCTGAGAAGACACCAGCTCTTTTCCTGGCACAGCTCATTTGACTTTTTCCATCCTGGCAAAACAGCGGTTGGCCAAGGATGAGGAAGAAAGGCACTTGTCAGCTGCAGAAAATTTGCATTTTACTGCTGCCGGGGGAGAAAATTATTCCTTGCCCTCAGAGCTTCAAGATGCTATGCTGTGGTAGCAATAGGCTGGGACAGTGGGGTGAGAACTCTGCACAGTGTGTTGAGGGCAAGGAATGCTGTGGAGAGCCACCAGGGATGTGGAAAGCACATCAGCATTTAGCAAGCAATATCCCATGGCAAGGAGGTCTGCAGCTTGCCTACTACCAGCTAGGTCACTCACTTGGCGGCAAAAACCAGTCTGTCCCTCCAGCCCCCCTTGCATGCCCAGAGCGAGCTGCTGAGCACACTGTGCTCTGCAAGCTCTCTGCAAAGCACCAGTTGCCTCCAGAAATGGAAGGGTGTGAACAACACTGATTTGCATAAAATGCTGTTTCATTCTGGAGCTTTTCTGCCCCTTTTTGGCTTTTGTGTAGCTGATGAATTATTTACTAAACAAGTGGCCGTCTTAAGAAAACTGCTTTGACTGCATGTGTCCACTAAGATGCTCTGGTGACATTCAAGAACAAAAGCAATTTAGAGAGGGAGAAATACAAGAATAGGCTCTTAGTAAGTCTAGGAATATTCATAGTGCAGGCCTTGCATTGAGATCAGAACACTACACAATGAATAAATTGTGGCTGACATTTGATCAGTGACTCATTTTCCAAGTATTTGGAGAGGAAGTATTGATCCCAGTGTGCTGGAAAAACCCAAAAACTTTGATTGAAAATGCCTGTTTTAATGTAGCCTTTTGGAGGGTGGGGTGGGGGAGGAAATAAGGGAAAAAACACTTGGTATCTTTTTGTTATGGCTGCTGGGAGATTCTTGACATTCATTCTGGACTATCATCCTAAGTTTGCAAATATTTTCCTCTTTTTCTCTCCTTCTTTTTTCTACAGAAAATCAAAACTGTCAGACTACAGAGATATCCCCTGTTTTTTGGTTGACAGTGGCATCATTGCTTAAAATTTACTTGTATGTAAATAGATTTTGAGCAGATGGCTGAGACTGCCCTTGAAGTTAAATATCAATTAAGTACACAAGAATAATAAGGGGGTGTGAAACTAGGCAGATTATAATAAAACATCTTATTATAAAATAGATATTACATTATTGAAATTAAAAGACAGCTTTGGACTCTGTCGATGCCCTTATTTATGCTGGCCTCAGCTAGGTGGGTGATGACCTGGATGCACTTTAATGCTGATAAACCAAACACAGGATTGATACTGTGAGTGGTAAGCCATGCTTCTACTCATGGGTAAGGTCAGGTCTCCTTTGCCTCCTGCTATAAGGATCAAAAGCAATCAGGTCCCGCAGGGAGATGTGGAATGTAGTGATCCCTACTTTAGATTTTTGGGAGACTTTTTTCTCCTCTGAGTGCCCTGTTACTCAGTGTTACAACAGGTGTTGTGGAGGAGAAAGTCCATCTCCTCACCATCAACACTACAAGGGAATTCAGATCACATTCCCTCATTTTCTGCCTCCCTTTTGAAAGGTGGAGCAGGAGAAGGGGTTTGGGCTGGATGTCACTGGCATGGATGTCCAGGTACACGTAGTGTGATCCTTGGAGAAAGGTCTGGCTGATCAGGTAGTTGTTCTCCACTTGCACACAGATCTGGTCTGTGGGCTTCTTCCACTGTCCAATCTCTCATCTTCACCTTTCAGTGGAAGGTCCTTGTGTTCTGTGTCAGGGTGAGTGAGATGTTCCATCAACTCTTTCTTTTTTGTCTACAACAGATTTATTCTTTTGTGTTCAATTTGTGCTGCAGAGAGGGCTTTTGATCAGATAGACCTTCATACTTAGCTTCCGATACTATCCTCCTGTATTTCTGTGTTTACACGGGAAAACTTGAAGACAGGAAGTTCATCAGAAGACCTTGCTAGATTTGGGAAGCAAAGTAGCGATGAAGTTTAGTATGTAGACAAAGCTAGTCCAGAGCCCATGGAGGTAAGTATAAGACAAATGACATGCTTTTTCTTCCTTTAGACAGGGACTTCAAAACTTTGTGTAGCATAGGAAACCTCTGTGACTCCTTGACTTGACATGAGTGCTGTCTGTATTATGCCACCTTGAGGTCCCTTGATGGGACCAGCACTTGTGTGGAGCCTTACAGGATGGATGTTCGGCATGCACCATCCAGAAAGCCATCACCCCTCTCTTATCCAAGTACAGTTGCATAAAGCTCTGTTTTGTGCAGCTCTGAGAGCTGAAACAGTGTGGTGATTTCAGTGTTTCACAGGCAAACATTAGAAGTCACCAGGTGAACCAGTCAAAACAGGCCCAAAACCGACAAGCGCTCTTCTGGGGTATATGGTGCTGCACTAGTCACAGGTGGTTTTTCTGACCAACACTTTTTTCCTACTTGCCATTTTTCTACTTGCAATTATTTTAAAACCACCTCTCAGCTGGCAAGTCCCTGTCATCATTTGGCAAGGAAGGGAAATCTTGGCATTTCCAAAAGAGAGCTGAGGGATGTGAATGGGTTGGAATTACAGAACAGTGCTGTCTACCAAAGAGCAGTACGGCCTTTAATCATCTGACAAGTACTGTGTGCTTTACTGGAGAAATTAATATAAGAAATTAAATGTCTCTCTTCTTAAAAAAAAAAAAAAAGAGAGAGAAAGAAGAAGGTTTAATTTAAAAAGTGAGGCTTCCGTGCCCACATCTAATCCAGAAATAGCTTTGAGGTGAATAAAATACAGGTTGAGATTAAAGGTCTGTGATGAGGCAGCAGTTTGCTCCTGTTCAGGGTATTAGCTTGCATTTCTTTCAGCATGCACTGTAGCAAGTCAGGCTACCAGGGACAGGCTGAGAACAGCCAGGCTCACCAGTCTGAGTCCCCAGCAGTCAGACAGCTCTGCAAACACAGGCAGCTTTTCACTGCGACAGTGAATGACTGCACCATGCCCTCCAAATACAGATGGGTGGCTTGTGGCTGTGAAGAATAGACCAGTAAGGTGAAGGGGAGGTTTAAGTGCTTGGCATCAGCTCTGCTTAGGGGACTGGCAGAATTTTAGTCTTCTTACCTCAAACATTGCCTGCTGATACCTTTCTCTTTTAGTATAGTACTTCAGCTAGACTGCTTTGTTCTTGATCAGCTTCTGCTCCAAAAGTGAGTTGAGATAACCCAGAAGCTAATGGCCCCAGCTAGTTGTCACTGCATGCACAGGTGTCACTGGGACACCATAGCAACTTGGGGTGGTAGAGTAATAACAGAACAGGAGAACCAGTCTTGTCCTTTGTCCCTTCTCACAGCCTGAGCAGTGGAGAGGTGGGATAACAGCCATTATGTCAACTATTTTGCCAGCTGCAGGGAGTTTTCTGTAGAGTAATCTGCGCCAAGGAGAGGGCAGAGCACAAAGACGCCTCAGTATGCAGGAGGCATGGGTTGCGTGGGTGCAGATCCCAAGTTCCCGTCTCCAGAATGTGTAGGAAGACATGCATGGATGTCTTGCCGTGTAGGGAGGTCTGGCTCTTTGCCTAGCAACCGTCTCTTCTTTCAGGGAAATTGTCACACACCAGGCCAGAAATGCTGAAGTTTGAACTCATATAGCCCCATGGAGAGGAAGTGCTTTTGCACGTGGGCACTGAATTTTCACAGCTGACATCATTAGTATAAAGACTTTGTCTTACAGTGCATTACCCAGCCTCTTCCCAGTGGAACAAAGGTTGGCACAACCTTTTAATTTTAATGCACAACCATTTTTCTTTGGCTTGTCTTCAATGCTTATCAGACTGGGAAACACCATGCTGCAAGTTTAGACTGTTACTGGGACATGTAAGAAAGAAAAGAATCTTCATGTTTCTAAAGGTGAGAAACAGGGAGGAATCAAGGAATTAAACTAAAGTAAGTCCATCAGAAAACAGCACTGGAACAAACAAAAAGGATGACCTGCCCAAAGCAATCCTCTGTCCAGTTCATAACTCTGAAGAAGAAACCATTCACTTGGCCAGGACTCCACTGAAATAATTTAATGGCAAATACACTCTTTCCCTTCTCTTGCACACTCTCTTGATAATTTTTTCTCTCTCCTTTTATTATAACTCAGTCAAAGGTTGTGATGTTCAGAAAAATGTATTCCATGCTAACTGAACAGTCTTCGGACCTATCTGAACCAGCCACAGCTTCGGCAAAAATGTGATGCATACACTATTTTTTATCCAAGAAGACAGAATTATGGTTTTTTCCCTATTTAATTTTGTCAAACCTGACTTTATTTTGCTCGGTTGACATTCCAGCTGGGGAAAGACTTAGTGACCTTTCTGATCCATAAACATAAGAAGCTTAACGTGAAGCAGTGGTATCCACTTGAGAGTGCTGCATGAGATCAGGGAGCCACTTTGCCTCTGTGGGCTTTTCTCTTGTCCAAGAAGTTCATTTGTGTCTCTAGAGAAGGTTCAGATCTGTCTGTTTGCAGGGTGTGTGCCACACTGGGGCCCCAATTCCGGCAGGGATCTCATAGCATTGCTGCAGTGCACTGCATAGGCAGGTGCTGCAGGATGAACCTCACTGAGGCAGGGACCTCTCTCTCTTCACATTAACAACCAAAACATAAATCAGTCAGAGGGAGTGCTGTCTCCTTCACGCAGCTGGGGAAAGAGAGGCATCTTCAGTACAGTCCACTCATCTTAGTCAGCTTTCTTTTGGATGAATTACAGGCTGGAGGTGTTCTACCCAGTAGACAGGCATCAGATGTCTTGGCTGGACCAGACATAATGTTTCAAATGAGACACAGGGATTCCAGCCCCACGAAAAACCTGGTTCTGGGGTCAGAGGAGGAGAGGGAACAAGTACCCGTGTAGTGATGAAACTGACAAAATGCACCTCTAACTAGAAAGAAACATTAATTCAGTAATGAAATTCTTGTTGTCAGTGTTGTGTTTTCTGCTGCTGGTACATGTTTATGGTGCAACAGAACTTTCTCCTTGGTGTTAATGAAGTATAACCAAATTCTTAAACCGTTTTGCAGTCTTAGCCCTGCTTAAGTGAGGAAACAATGAGCAGCAGAATGGACTCTTCCGTGTCTGAGCTGCTTTCCTGGGAAACTTTATGTGATAAATGAGCTTGTTGAATAAAGGTTAATTGCTACCTGCGGAGTACTAAGATATTATATTGATGAAATTGTAGGTGAGAAAATCTAGACTGAGCACAGAGCACAACATTTTATCATTTTATGATACTATTCTGTTCTGGCTTTCTTCTTCACTTTTAATTTAAGAAGAAGAAATTTTAGACATGTGAAAGAATAAAGAAAATCCAGCACCAGTTCACCTATCCATAGCACAGGATTTGCCTACACAAGTTTATCACAATGAAAAAGCTTCAAGTAATATCTTGATATCCCTGTATCACTGGGAACAGCCCACAAGCTGGGTTTCACCACGAGTTAGGGCTTGCATGCATAATTCAATAGTGGTATCTCCTTAGTCTCCCACACCACTCCTAGTAATGGGCGTTGCAGAGCTATTGCATTGAATGAAGTTTGCTCCAAAGATTTCATTTCGTTTCCACCGTGGGTATGTTGTGCTTACCAGGCCTCATCCTGATTTGCCACTGCAAGAGTTTTAAAAGCAGTAATGCCAATTACAACTGATCATTCTGCATTTTCTGTTTAATCAGACTGCAGAGGGCAGTGAAATTTAGGTTGCTGCAAATGTCACATTCTGTCTCACTGAGGGAGCACTATGAGGTAGATTGTTCTGCCAGTCTAGGTGATTTGATAGACTTTGATACAGAAATGATTGGACAGCATTCCAAAGACATGTTTCTGAGAAACTTCCCCGGTTTCTCACAATCGGAAATAACACTTTTTTTTTTTTTAAGACTGCCAACACAGTGCTGTTCAGTAAGCACGTAGCTATCATAAGACTGTGAAATCTCCTTCTGAATCTGGCTCATACAAGATGTAAATGATGGTGGAAAAGCCCAAATGTGAAGAATACCCAGAAAAGAGGTGCAGCTGGTGCGTTGCTCTCCCAGCCCTTGCTCTGAGTAACAGCAATACATAGAATCATTCTGAGATCTGCTCAGAGAGCATAATGAGGATCAGGGCTGTTGAAAGCACCTGCCTTGTGAGTGTTTCCTATCCTCAGTGCCATCTGGTCAACCTCCAGTGTCCTCCCCATAATGTGGCTCGGTGCTAGAAAGGCATATGAAAATCCTACTAGCCCAGATAATAAAATTTCTTACATTTCCATGTCTTGCATCCATCAGAGTATGTATTCTTTCCTTTCAGGGGAGTCATGTCCAACATTGTGTCAGGGTTTTTGTGCTCCATTCTCCTTTGAGATGCTCTTGCACAGCTCTCAGTTGTGGGTGAAGTCTGCAGGCTTCACAGAGGGAGCCAGCTGTGAGCTGATGTGGGCACAGCTGTATGAGAAGCAGATGGGCACAGACTGGAAGAAAACTTTCCCAAGCAGCATCCAAGCACAGGCACACACATTATCCTTGCATCAGCAAAAGAACCAGCACCTGCTGGAATTGATTCATCTAGACTTGTCTGTGGTTCAGTTCTGGGCAAAAGGCAACAGAAGCACAGAAACATCCCTGCCTGCTATTTTCCTCTCTGTGTTAAGCATATCACAAAGCAAGCACAGAAATAATTCACTTTGCTTCATATAAGAAAAATACCCATGTGAATTACCAACTATCCAATGTGCATTTTGTTGGTTTAATTTCAGATTGTCTGCAGCTTTTCTTTTTTCCCCCCAGTGCTGCTTTTGGGTGCATACAGAGCAGCATTCAACTTCTTCTGTATTCTCCCTACCATTACACTAGAAACAAAAACTCTTTTCCATCCTATTAGATGCATGGCCTTGGCTTTAAAAAGCCATAGTTCAGATCAGTAAGAGCCTCCTACAATTCTAGCTAAGAATCACTTCAACTTTCCAAGGTGATCTGTTGAAGCTGAAATAAGCACAAGCTCAGGTCCAAGTAGTTTGCTTCATCTAGCATTATAAATATGTCAATTATCTTGAACAAGATAAAATCCTGTGTCTAAATCCTGACTATATGTGGCCTTAGCCTTACGTTGCTCAGAAAAGACTTGATCTCAGCTGGTGGACATGGACAGAACAATAATAGTATTCAGCTTTATGATAGTTGGGGAGTATATACATTCCCTTTGTTCTGGACACACTGCCAAGCAGGAGGCCTGATCCACAGATTAGTTGTAGCTATACTGACAGCAGCATTCTGCAAGACAGAGCTAATAATACCTAAAAATTTATTAAGAAGAGTCTTGCAGGATGTTCAGAAAAGTATCCTCTTATGCCACATGCATAAGACATTTTGGGCACTTTTCTGCACAAACAGTCCATAGTTGACTCAGCAACTGGTCCAAAGCAGGGCCAGGGATAATTGGAACATTATATACCTGCAGTATCCAAATCTCTCAATTCTGCTTGAAACAGAACAAAAGAAGTTTAAAGACAGTGGAGAGTTGGGATAACTAGGTTCAAGATTGTTCCTAATCTCTGGTTGTCACTTTTATGTTGCTGGTTTGTGTGATTGTGTACAAGGAAGTTGTGCAAGTCCTCCTGCCAGTAGTGCAGATATTGTTTGTGATCCTCTAGAATGTTCTGTTTCCTTACGGCACATTTCTAATCTTACTACTTCTCGCAATTTTTTCTCCTCTCTTCCTGTTGGAGATCAGCATGTGTTAACTTAATCCTGCTGAAAATCTGAATTTTGGCTTTGAAGACTGCTGATTACAAGACAGAGGAAACATCTTTTCCCATCTTTTTTGAAATCACAGATTTCTAATTTGAAGTATGATCACTGCAGACCCAAAAGCAGGAGGTAGTGCTAAGAAAAACCCAGAGATTTTGTATGTCCCAGTTCTTGTCTCTCATGGGTGAAGAGACTTCTCTTTCCTGGCTTTGTGCCTTGGATCTTATTGCAGAAGCAAAGCAAAAAAAGGCTGCCTTCCTCCCTGGTCTAGTTTTGATAGGTAATATTTTTTTTTTCTCACAGGTGCTAAAAAGAACTGAAGAAGGGAAGTGCCTTGTGACTGACATAACTGCCATCTGCAAGGAGAGAAGAACCTGGCTGGGAGGCAGGAAGAAAGGTTTATAGGACCCCCCAAAACAGTAAAATCCTTGCTTAACTAGGAAGTGATTGGCCTGGACCTGGTCTTGCATGTTCTTGAGCAATGGGAAAACCAACTACAGAGATGACAGTAGTGTATCTCAACTGTCTGAGCATGTTGGCACCTGTTTCCATGTCTGCTCCGTATCTGTCCAGCCTAGATAGGTCCTTAATTACCTTTATTATTCTGTCACTTCATGCTTGAGTCAGAGACCTTCAAGATTTGGTGGTTAGTACTCAGCAAATTCTGTCAAGGAAGTTCTTGGTTATTATATTGCAGATCCAGTCCTACACCACAGTCCCCTCAATACAGTGTCAACAGGGAGATATTCCATCTAACTCCACCTGGGATTTATGTATCTGGCTATGCACTGGAATGGCAATATGGCTTGAAAAGAATATATACCCATGTGTGTACATATC
Source organism: Ptilonorhynchus violaceus (assembly GCA_013397565.1). Lineage (NCBI taxonomy): Eukaryota > Metazoa > Chordata > Aves > Passeriformes > Ptilonorhynchidae > Ptilonorhynchus > Ptilonorhynchus violaceus. Next base: position 53,361 of record VZRJ01009828.1, on the reverse strand, counting down.
ACAGCTACCTGCATGATGACAGCAGTCTCAGACAAATTCCAGGCAGGAGATCACTCTAAGTAAAGAGTTCTGCACACTAATCTTCTGCCCCCTCCCTCCCCCCCGTCATTTCCAGCGTACTCAAGCTGTTGGAAAGTGCTTCCTCTGGCACATCTGACAATCTCCAGCTTCTAGCAATAGCTATGCCCAGTGATCGCCAACAGGAATGGTGGAGAACGAAAAAGTGCAATACAGAGTAGAAGTGGAAGACCAACTCCTTGGATGGTCTCTTTTATAGGTAAGTCTTGCCTCTGTAAAGAGCTCAAGCATTTCCAAGATCTATTTGCCTCATTAGAAGATCATACAGATACCAAATTTCTGTCCTTCTTTCTCACTCAATTTCCCCAAGTCAGTTCTGTTCTTTAACTAAGTCCTGAAATAAGGTGCAAGATAATGGAATTTATTAATGTGAGAGAGTGGTATCCCGGTTTACATGGGACAATGTGCAGCAGACATTCCTAGAGGTAGAAGTACAAGTCCACTACTGACAAGTTTTGAAAACCTGACAGCAGAGCTTATGATCCCAGTACATAATGCATGGCTTTGGTGGTGCAAATCCTACTGTGGAAAAAACCAAGAAGTTCCCTGACAGATGATATGCAGCATCACACAAGAGAGCTCAGCCAGCCCCAGCACTGCACAGTGCATTTTCTGGAGGTAGAAAGGAGAATCTAGTCATCGTCATTTGGTTGTGATTATGATACCGGTTCACGTTTTGTACAGGAGGAGCTTGCCATTGGAGCAGTGTAAGGTGTTTTAAAAAGAGTAATTTTTCTCTGTTATATTTTACAGGTGAAGAAGAGACAAAGTGAACCAAATTGCTCAAGGCCAATCAGAAGTTTAGTAACAGAGTCTGAATCAGACATTGGGCTGACTAGTGGGTCAGCATCAAGTTAATCACGTATTCATAAATCTGTGTTATTTACTAATTTAAACGTGTCCACACTAGAGGGTGCTGCACTGCTTTTCTAAAGCAATTTCCTGTATTTCATTTATTTAAGCTCATGCTGAACTTGAGTAAAACTTCTTTATGCTTGGCAGTGAGAATATAAGGAACAGGAGTTGTTCTTTGGTAACAGTGTAGGCATGCACTTCTGCTTTGGAGAATTAAGTTCTCAGGGACGAAAAGAAACTCTTTTTTAGATCAAAGCATTTGCATTGGGCATTTTCCCAGGAAATACTGTACACATACATAACTATACATATAAATAAGCCCTCTTATTCATAAAAGCAATTTAAAAAAAAGAAAAAAGAATAAAACAGAATTTTAACAGATGTAGTGGAACAGAACTTGTGTTTCTTAAAAACAGTTTCAATCAAAATGTTGACAGTCAAATTTTTATGGTAGAATATGTAGATATAATAGATTGTTTTATGAAACTCAATTTTACCAGTAACAGTGTGACTTTTAAATATCTTTTAAAAGTATGCATACAGATTAAAAAAATCCAAACCAAACAACTCATTCTCCAGTAAATTTAAGAAAACTAACTTTAATTGAATTTAAAAAACCTCTCAATTTGAAAATTATGTGGGATGAATTTATGTAGCTCAGGGACTGTGAACACAGACTAGGCATGACATCAGGATGAACAACATTTCTAATGAGTCAAGAGAGTGAGTAAGATTCTGCTCCTTTTACAAGGGAATAAATTTAGAGAGACACTGTTGAGGTTTATGGTGGCATTAATTGAAGATTATATCATCAGTAGCTCTGTCCTTAACAAGTAACATGCATACACATGCGTGCACAGATACGCATGTGTACACATACAGAGAACGCAGACATCAGCATGTCTCAGCTACATTCTTTGGAATGATTATTTTTGGCCCGAGAGTGGGAAATAAATTTTCCTGCTGGGAACATAAGAGCCCAGAATAGCTATTATAGAAGGAGTTAAAGGTTAGTTTTCTCAATGGGCAACTCAACAGATCCTAAATCAAACACCAGTGAGAGAATCCATACCATGTAGAATTGAAATGGACATAAATTATTCTGCTTTTTTTCCTAAGTGCTCTTCTGTACTACAATTACCTTATGTTGCCTTTAGCCAAATTAGTGCATCTCTCGTACTTTTAGATATCAGACTGCAGGTGCTTGTGAGAATTAATACAGTACCTGCGTACAGACTTGAGAAATGTATGATTTTAAGCTGCTTTCATCAAACCATTTCTTCTCCATGGTCTTAGGTGCATAAGGTACCCAGGCATGTTCTCTGCAGATCTATGTACAGGATTATGATTTGCATAGCATCCTTCATGAAGATTGTGGTAATGCTGGATTACTCTGGTGACAAATTTATGAGATGAAGAGGAAGGCTGTCAATAATTCAATTAAGTTGCTACTAGTCACTTTTCAATATATTTATTCCCTGGTAGCCACTATTGTAAGTTCTCTTAAAATGACTGCATAGCAGTGGAACTTGTTACATGGGAACCTGAAAAGGCAGAATACCAAATTATGGTACGTATTGGTCAACACTGAAAAACTATCTCCTAGCTTCCATCAGAAAGGTAGCTGCTGGAATTGAAGGAAAGAGACTTGCAAATTAAAAAACTCTCTCCACAGCAGCCAGCCAGTGCTGCACATGACACCACATTTTGCAAATTTCCACTGACTGTCTCCATTTTCTGTGTTGAATTCCCACTTCTCTGCAACTTTGAACTGACATGGTATCTCTGGTTTCCTTGTTCCCTCATTTTGTGAGGAGTCCCACTCTCCCTGATTCATGTGCTCCATGGCACATTTTGCTACAGCAAAAGCTCTGCCCTCACATATCTGCTGCTTATGGTGCTTTATAGCTGCCATAAAAACAACTGGTTTCATGTTTGGATGGAAGCAGTAAGCAAACTTATTAAAGTCAGAGGTGACAGTTTTATCAGAAACCATGGTACGTTCTGAAATTCAGAGGAGGCTGTTTTGACAGGGGTGACAATTCCAGGTGCACGAACAAGGTGTCACCTGTTTTTGTCCTCCAACTTTGCCTTATGTCTGATGTGGCTCCCTGCGGCTGCTCAATGGACCATGACAACCCCCTATCTTCCTAAATGCCCACTCAGCAGCACTCACTTCAGAAAACATATTCTGAATGTTTTTTCCACTGGTACTCTGCACATGCCATGGCTCAGAGAGCAGGCCTGATAAGGGCTCCAGCAGAGCCGAGTAACCTAGCCTGGGGAAGGTGGGGAGGATGCTCTCGCTGTAAGGAGGAGCTGGACAAGGCAGACCACAGCAACTTGTTTCTGAGCCCTGGTTTTGGAGACAGAGCATATGAGGTCAGGGCCCTGAGTTGCACCTACCATTTCAGCATCTTTGCACACTGGAGGTACTTCGTCCTATGAAAACAAACGGAAAGGAAACAGGAGGGAAAGGAGTAGAGATAAAGCCAGCCAGGGACAAAATATGGTGCATCCTTCCCTTCCAGTGGCATAAAATGCATTGGATGCCCATTTACCACTGTGCCGTCTGCACCTTCCTTTCTAGCTGCAGATTTAATGGATGTCAGATGACATTGCAGAGCCATTGTTTGAAATTCAGGTATACAAACTGTCAGTTATTATTTATATTCAGTGGATTACCATCAACCAAAGAAGATAATACTGAAATTTCATTGCGTTTGCTGACAGCAGAGCAGTTCTGCACACCATGAACCTTGTGAGAGTGAGATGCTCAGGTCCTGGAAGAATTGCTTCACACCAGGGGAGTGAGAGGGGCAATGCTTTTGTTGCTGTTTTCCTCACCACTGGCACTTGCACAGTGAGGGCTGGGCCAGCCTGAGATCCAGCCGACTAGCGGGGCAGTCTGTCACTTGAAGCAGTGAGAAGGTGTCTGTGTATTTCCACTCTCCTGAGGTGGGGTGCAGAAGTAAGAGCCATAGTCTTGGTTGCTTCCAATAAGGGTATAAACCCTTATTGGAAAAGTATTTTTGGACATGGGAAGGCCAGGCAGAGAGTGCAAAGCCTCAAGGAAACACTTTCTGTTTCATTCTGAAGAACCTTTAATCATTATTAAACCAGCTACAATTACTTTGAAAGTCTCCAGTAACTTTTGTCTGCAGATCAGCAGGAAATTCATCCTGAAGCTGAGGACACATTCATGTTTCTTTGTGGCTCTTTACTCACCAGTTTTTCATGCTACTCTGATCTTGCTCTATGTTGTTCTGCAAGGCGCAGAAATAGATGATTTTTTTTCTTCTTTGACCATAAGTAACTTCTTTCTTCAGAGAAGATGCTTTAACTGATAGTCAGGTTATCCCACATTTACTCTCCCTGTGAGAGGTGCTCTTCCAGTATTTCTTATCACATTATTTGTAGGGAGTGAAGAATCAGCATCTAAACTAGAAGACAAGAGCCTGCTCACAACTTTTACCGCAGAGTGGGAATTGGATCACTGGTGGTCTGGGAGGAGCAGGGTGCAGGGAGAGATGTCACTTGTGATTTCTCAGGCTCACTTTCAAGCCAGATCTCTTAAACCTGTATATATATGCATAAAGTGATCACTTCTTCTCCCACATTGTTTGATTTATGATTCAGTGTGGTGCCTCTCTTCTCCAAGGCTTGTCTGCAAAGCCAAACCATCCAACAGACCTCTAGCTGGTGACATTAGACCTTTAACCCAATCACCAGCAATGTCTGCTGATTCTCGTATTTCAAATCCTGGTGGATCACGTGGGTGGGCTGTTTTATTTGCACGTGGCATTATTTGTATTTTCTTCTGTTAAAAACCTAGGAAACTATATATATATGTATTTATGTATTGCACCACATGTTGCCAAGAGAACATAAGAGGTAAAAGTTGAGTACTTGGGAGTTAGGTAATGCCAAAAACACTTGAACTCCCTCATGTGTGCACATTATGAGACAGTCTCGACTTACAGGATCACATTACTCCTGTTTCCACAGGTCAGACAATACTAGGTGCTGTAAGCTAGAGAAAAGGTTAATTCTATGTCTCTTCTGCTACTGTGACAGAAATTAAGGGGCAAAATGCAAAACAGCACCCTATGAGGAGCAGGGTAGTTTGGCAACAGGTGTAAGTAGGAAAATCATCTTGTTGAGATCTAACACCTTCAAGGTGTGTGACAGTGTTTGGCACAAATGTTCCGATAAAAGATTTCATCTGCCTTCATACTATTCCTGTGTGGTCTGGTCTGCCCTGGGGACTTTATGCTGAAAATTGTAACTACGACAGGCAGTAAGATTCACCAGCATGGGAAAAATAGAACAGAAGGGAAAGAATCGTAGAGGCAATATGTATTTTTTCTTTCTGCTGCACACTGGTGTTCCAGACGTGTGGGAAAGGGAAGGGATTTCATAAGACTAAATTGCAAAGTTATGTGACAGGTCAGCAGTTCTGCTAGGTTTGTCCTTCATGTTGGTGTGGAGTATCAAACTCCATGCATTCAGGCCCTTTGCAAGTTTTTTATTGTTTATTCCTGGGAGCACAGTAAACCTACTGTCCCCAGGCATGTCTAGTGGTCTGCTACATAGTAACACTTTTTTGTTGTAGTAAAGAAAAAAAAAATATTCCAAAAAAAATGAATTAAAAACCAAAGGAAATGAAACGGGAAAAAAAGAGTATAAACACAACCTGAAGTATCCTCACTTTGCCAAAACTTCATTCATAACAGCAAGAACATGTTTATTGATATTGAATTAATTTCAAACAAACAACGAGGACTGAGGAAAAATGGGCGTCAACTAGAAAAATGGCATAGGAACACAATAGATGAAAAATGTCCCCAAGATCAGCTTTAGGACATCTGTTGTTCATAACGTGTTTAAATATAAATATAAATTTACTTGAACGAGGGTGTTGAAAACCTAGGCAATATCCAGCTCTAGTTTCCGCTTGCTCACTCTGGAGTAATTCCACAGAGTGTAGTGGACAAGATCCAGATTCACCTTAGTTAAAAGGTGGAGAGCACAACCTGACTGGAGAGCTCAGAATTTACAGATGATGCAGAGGATGAACAAATAGCAAGGAATAGCATACCCAGATTCCAAGGGATTTGGATTATATTGAGAATTGGAGCCGACAGATGGCAAATGCAGTTCATTGTCAAAATGATAAAATAATGAGGCTGAATTCAAGGAGACAATCTAGGGAATAACTGCTACATTCAGCAAACATCATAACTAGGAAAGAGATTAAGGAAAAATGATTGAATCCCTTAGCCTGTTACGCAGCTACAGTAAATGGAAAGGCCTGTTGAGGTATGTTTTTAAGTGCCGTAGTAGAGGCAGAGAATATTAAAGAAGACACACCATAGTCATAGTATTTAAGGCACTTCCTAAGCAATTGTCTCTGCTTCCAATTATCAGTGTACAGGAAAGCTATCCTATCATTTTCCTCACCTCTGAAAAGCTTAGTACTGGTCTGGGCAATACAAGTTAGGAGAAAGGACACCTTGGTGTGCTTTTGTCTCCATCCTTTATTCCAGTATAAATGCTGGATCCGAGTTTGCAGATGGAGATGGAGAACATCTCAGTGACACACAAGCATTGCACACCCCGACAGGAGAGACTTCAAACCCTGAGTTTCCCTCACAGAAGAGTCCTTTAGGCTGGTAAGTGTGCCAGCATTTCAGGAAGTATACGTCATTTTTCTGGGACCTGTATGTTGGTCCGACCTTGTGATGAATTTGCAATAATCACTGTGAAAAGAAAATGTTTGAGAGGAGACGTTCTATCTTTATGTCTACATTTATCCTTTGTGCTGTCACCATTCTCAGTCCCAGACTGAGAGGGACCGAGAGAAACCTTGTCTGAAAACCCACAGTACCCACAGGAGCGTACTCCTTTGATATGAAAGAAGAGTGAAGCAGTTAACAACTGATACAGAGAAGGCTGAGGTGCTCATTGAGTTCTCTTCCTCAGTCTTCACTGGCAGTCAGGTTTCCCACTTTCTCTCAAGTCCCTGATCCAATGGGTAGGTGTGGGGGAGTGAAGTCCTTTTCACTGTAAGCAAAACGCAGGTTTGGGATCACTTGATGAAGCTGAATAGCCACCTGTCTGTGGGACCTGATGATGATGCCTTTTTAACCACCTAAAATCAGAAGCCAGACAACATTAAGGGGATAAAAGTGGTTACTGTTTAATGAGGGTTCTTCAGATACATTATGGCCAAACTGCACACAAGACGCAGACCCAAAAAATGCACACCCTATACAGGACTTTGATGCTTTTATAAGTTTAGAAAGTTTGCATAATCAACCCCAATCTCCCAATTAGAGGTTTAGGTAATGAAGTCATGTACCCCCTGGTTTGGCCCCCCACTGAGGCCCCCTAACGTCTAGCTCTACTTTTGTTTATACTTTATGAGACATGGGACAGTGAAATGTCCTTGCTTCCCAGAGGAGCAGGAATGGTAGGGTGTTACAAATGTGTTTGGTTATGAGACATGGACTTCTTGGTTCTGAAAGGAGCAAGATTATGGTAAGATCTTGGGAATGTATTTTGTCTTTCTGTCTAATAGGGTAGGAAAAATACTGACTATGAATCTATATAGTTATACAGGCTCCAGAGTATACATACAGAGGCTACAGTTAAAAGGCTACAGAGATACAAATATATGGAAAATATAAGAGCAAAAATCTCTTTGGCATCAATGAGACCTGATCAGACCCAAGAGTCCTGGGGAAACTGGCTGATGTTGTTGCCAAGCCATTCTCCATCATATTTGAAAAGTCATGGCAGTCAAGCAAAGTTGCTGATGACTGGAAAAAGGAAAATGTTGCTTCCGGTTTTAAAAAGGGGAAAAAGGAAGATCTGAGGAACTACAGACTGGTGAGCCTCACCTCTGTGCCTGGGAAGATCATGGAGCAGATCCTTCTAGAAGATACAGTATGGCACATAAAGGACAAGGAGGTGACCTGAGGCAGCCAGCATGGCTTTACTGAGGGCAGATCATGCCTGATCAATCTGGTGACCTTCTATGATGAGCGATGGCAACAGTCAACACGGAAAGACCGACGGATGTCATCTATCTAGACTTCGATAGGGACCCACATTCACATCCTTATCTCCAAATTGGAGAGACGTGGATTTCATAGATGCACTCCTCAGTGGATCAGGAATTGCCCAGACGGATGCAGCCAGAGAGTTGTGGTCAATGGCTCTGTGTCCAGGTAAAGGTTGGTGACAAGTGATGTCCCTCACGGCTCACTCTTGGGACAGGTGCTCTTCAATATCTTCATCAATGACACAGACAGTAGGATCGAGTGCACCCTGAGCAGGTTTGCAGATGACACAAAGCTGAGCAGTGCAGTTGGCACAACGGAAGGATGAGATGCCATCCAGAGGGACCGGGACAAACTCGAGAATTGGGCCCATGAGAACTTAATGAAATTCGAAAAGTCCAAGTGCCAGGTGCTGCACCTGGGATAGGCAATCCCAGACATGAGTGAAAACTGGGAGAAGAAGTCATTGAGAGCAACCCTGCAGAGAAGTGCGTGGGGGTTCTTACGGATGAAAGGTTGGACATGACACATGCACTTATGGCAAGCATGAGAGGCTGGATATGAGCCATGCACAGAAAACCAGCCCATCCTTGCTGCATTAAAAGAGAAGTGGCCAGCAGTGGTTGAGGGAGATGGTTTTCCACCTCCTCTGTGCCCTTGTGAGATCCCACCTGGAATGCTGTGTCCAGGTCTGGAGTCCTTTGCACAGGAAAGACATAGACCCATGGGAACAAGTCCAGAGGAGGCCACAAAGATGGTTCTAGAGCTGGACTACCTCTCCTATGGAGACAGGCTGAGAGAACTGGGATTGTTCAGCCTGGAGAAGAGAAGACTTCAAGGAGACCTAATTGGAACCTTCCACTACCTTAAGGGGAATAGAAAGGAGGAATAAAGACTCTTTGTAAGATCATGCAGTGACAGGACAAGGGGCAATAATTTTTAACACTAACAGAGTAGTTTAGATAGATGTTAGGAAGACATTCTTTACTCAGAGGGTGCTGAGGCAATGGAACAGGTTCCCCATAGTGGTTGTGGATGCTCCATCCCTGGAAATGTCCAAGACCAAGCTGGATGGGGCCTTGAGAAACCTGATTTAGTGGGAGGTGTCCCTGCCCATGACATGGGTTGGAACTATATGATCTTTAAGGTACTTTGCAATCCTTCTGTGTTTCTATGCTTCTATTACGAGGAGGAATATTTCTGAGGATTCAGGTTACTTACAAAGGGCACATATTGCACCTTCCCTCCTCAGAAAAATACACTCACATTAATTAACTTACTTGGCAGAATTCTATAAAATTTTGAGATGAAAGTTACATATTAATAAATGACTAGTTGTTTCTTCCACAAGGGAATGAAAGGACATTATTTCCTATACTATAAATTATTTATTTACATTATTAGGCTAACAGTTTACCTTTCTTAATGTCATGATTCTGGCCTTTATAGGTACTAATCCTGCCAGGATCTCTCTGGAGCCAAAATCCTGGATTGTACAGGACACTGCTGGTTGTAGCTTTTCCAGCATTTTCCTGGCTAGTAGTTGCCTCATTCTCACTTTGGCAAGCAGGTGAGCAGTTCTGAACACTGCTCTACCTGCACAACTCTTTGGCAGGGAGAGGCTTTGATGCCAACAAAAAGAGTAGGGGAAAAAAATGCGTGAGATAGCAGTGCACACACAGCACACTTGCTGTGGATCAGCTGGTGTGTGCCTGCCACACGTCTAAGCCCCTGCATTTTACAGAGAGGTCTCTTTGCTCTCACAGCACTGATACCCTCCTTCTCTGGCAAAAAAAATTCCTGTCAACCTTTCACAAAAAAATCACAGCAGACATCCAGCATTTGGAAACTGGAAAAGCATCTGCAAGCTACTTCTGAAGAAACAAACAAACGAGAAAACCAAACCAAAACCGAAACAAAAGTAGTTTTTAACCATAAAAAAGGAGCAGAGGTGTTGAAGAAGACCAGAGACATTCTGTGAACTTACTGAAGGATGCCCCTATTGCAATTTCTTTTGTGTGAAAACGTCTAGATACTATGTTGCGGTCTAGTCTAAAAACTAAACAGGAGAAATTTCTATCGGAAAAGTCCGGGATCAAGCAACTCAACAGTCAGCATTTGATAGATTTAGAGGTCAGCAGGGACCATTAGCTCATTTAGGATGACATCCGGTAAAGCACACACGCTGTAGGGCTTCATCCAATTAGTCTGCATCAGCCTATAGCTTTTATATGCCTGTGGCACATCTCACTCTGAAGAAATTGTTTCCCCTGGTCAGCCACTTTCACCACTGAAAGCATGTGGTTTCCTGGCCATTTGTATGCAAAAATGCTGGAAATGCAGCAGCTACAGCTGGTCACACCACCTCTGAGATTGCAGCATAATTTGCAAATCACACAGCTCTGGGGTTTGGAGAGTAGTGAGCGCTGAATGAGCAGGGAACAGTGACAAGAGGGAGGTGATTGTGTTTTTCGTGATGACACTGGGATGAGGCTCACTTGGGCACATAGCTGTGTCTCTAGGAAGAAAACAACATCTGAGTAATGACTTACAAGTGGTAGTTTGTCCTTCTTGACAAGTCTTGTTTCTTTCTCTGTGTCAGATGAAAGATGCCTATGAGACCACAAACAGGTTTCTAAACAAAAGATGAACTAATTTTTCAATTATTTCTTCTATCTAACAAGTTTCTTCCAATATTTCCACATTTAAGGAAAGGTACGGTGCTTTTTGATTTAAACAGCTGTTGGTGATCTCAAACTCAACTAAGAAATAGACACATGTTAAAAAAACCCTTTGAGACAGATGGTTACAATTTTTTGCCTTTTTGTCTTTTTTTTTAATGTAGTTAAGAATAAAATTTTATTTCACAAGAAAACTGCTCTAATGATAAATTGTTATTCTTGGTTAATTATTTCTATCAAAGTGGTGCATTTATTTCCTGTATATATTGTTTGTTTGCTTAGAAAAAGACAAATGACTAGGAGAATTTAAGAATATTTCTATTTATGTAAAAAAAGTCTGTTTCACTTCTATTGAAATACAAGTCTCTGTATAAAGAGGTAGTGATTCCTCAGCTACTGTTAACAGTAAAAAATCCTACACATAAACCAAGCAATTTGCAGAAATCAGGAATATGCCAAAAGTCCTATCTGGGCTGCAGAAGTAGGACTGAGTGCACGGAGGCATTCATACCCAGCCGTAGAAAAAGTGTGACTGGTCCAGGGATCACCCTAAGGAAGAATCATGCAAAGTGTGTACACAGATTGCAGATTTGAGTGCATGTCTCCATCTCTGCTTACAAACTCCCTGTGACATATCTGAGCATAGCTACTCATGTCTAGTAAAATCTGCCTAAGCCCTACCTAGTCTTCAACATACCACTCTGCTGCCAAGGACTTTCTGTCATGGGAATTTGGCCCCTCCTGGTTTGGCCAGAGTTTGCTAAAGTGTTCTGTGGCTAAGACATCACTGGCTGCTGCATACCAGTACTTCTCAGGAAAGGTGCCAGATTCTGTACCAGCTCGAGTGGCAGGATTAGAAAAAAGATGCAGAAAAGGAGGTGAAATGGATGAGTACCCAGCAAAGAGTTTCAAGGAAGTCTGTCACCCAGGGACGAGGTTCAGGATGTTTCAGTGGACTTGATCAGGAGTGGAGAAATGAGTGGTGAAGGAAAGGGGTGCCAAACAGCATCAAACACCTGGAGACACAGATCTTCCCAAACTGGAAATCCCAACCCTGGCTCTGCCCCATGCACCTAGAGAGCGACAATCCTGAAGCTGCAGTCTCAGCATGCAGCAGGGCTGTGCCTTCAGAAAGGCCATGAGGATGTAATTAAAACCTTGCAAATACTATTCTGTGAGCAACAAAAAGGGCTTCTGTTGAAATATCTGCATTGCCTGGCAATCACAGTTGGGTACATCCCTCCAGCAACAAGTGCTGGAGAAGTCCTTTTCCAAGGCATTCGTGTTTTCCCTCAATCATTATCCAGAGGCTGGAGGTCTTCTGTGGTTTTGTGCTTGTGTGAGCAGTGAGTTGGATGAGCACACACCATTCATGCCTGCTAGACTTCAGCACTATGTGTAGCTCCCGCTGTCATTCAACACATACATCCTCTCTGCACTTTCCTCTTGGAAGGCAAGTCTGGCCTCGTTAAGCTCTGGTGTCCCAAGCCAGCCTCATTGTTTACATCACAATAGGAAATCTACCGGGGAGGCCAATTAATTGAGTTGCGTCTGTGGCCAGCTTGAAGGATTGAGCTAAATTCTTAATAAAGAATAATAGGAGATGGTGCTGGCCACAGAGATTATTTGGTTTCCAGGAAACAGCCTGCAACTGGGAAACCAATATGTTCAGTGCTTGGTGCCAAATTGCCAACACAATCCTCCTGTTTCGTCCTGCAGGCAGCTAGCTATGGGCCTCTGGTGAGCTCAGCCGGCCTCAAAAGCAATGGGAGGAGCTGCTGTGAGCTCCCCTACCTTGTCAGATTTCCAGTAATATGTCAGAGCAGTTGACCCTTGGATGACTCAGCCACATCTCATAAGGGAAATGCCTGGCAAGAAGATCATGCTGGAGGAAAGGTTTTAACAGCTGGGAGAAGACGCTCTGTCATTGTGGCAGAAGACGAAAGTAAGACATAATGAAAGTAAGACAGCCTACTTGGAGACCAGCGTGTAAAGGTCAGGAGACAATGGATACCCCTATTGATGGTGGACTGAAGTTTTTGTAAGTCAAGGCCATCACAAGAGCCAGAGGGATCAAGCTCTGGACATGCTACTCTGTAACATGAGAAGTGTTGTATACTTACATACATGTTTGCTTACAAAGATTTCAGACTGTGATTTCAGAAATCACTGGCCTGGTTTACCAGTAAGATCCGTCTGCTTTGTTGCTGCTCTAGGGGCTGAAACAAGACACCAAGGTGCCTTGCCTGATGAGAGTTGCCTGATGTGTGTATGCTGCTCTACACAGCTAGAGCAGCAACAAAAGGGATGAAACATGGCAGAGACTCCAACCTCTTAATGTCTTCTCCAGGGTGGAACACATGCTCTATCAGAGATAAACAGGCAGCACTGTGAGGAGAATTACTGCTGTTACAGACTGGCTGTCCATGGACCACGCTCTGTAGCTATGGAGCCTATGTTCTCATGGCTTCCTGTTCCATAGCTGAAGCATAACCCTCCTGCTGAAGTTCTCTGCACCGCTCATTTGACACAGTATCCCCAACGCTTTACCCTATCTTACACAGATGTCCTCTATCATCAGCTGTCTCTGTGGCCCTTTCATTTTCTTGAACATTTGGCTTGCAAAATCGCCTTGAGACCTGAGCAGAGACCAGAACAATGGTTATCCCAGTGGTGAGCAGGACACCCTCAGCAAACACATGAGCTTTTCATTACATGTGCATATCTGTTTCCAAATATTTCAGTCCTCTGAGCTATCTCTGGTGCCCTTTGGGCACGTCCTGGGTTGCTGAAGTTCTCACACAGCAAACAAAGACCCTAGCCAAAGATGTCACTAGGGCCAGACCCTCTGAAAAAGAAACCAAGCGTACCAAACTCTGTGAAAGGGGAAGTATCATGTCAATGACAGTAGTAGTATTTTCTATCTGTGAATATGATCTGTGAATATCTATTGCTTACACATGCTCTATCTTTTATGTCTCTTGTAAACTCCTCAGGCGGGAGGAAATTCTTCTATCCTGAAATGTAACTCACTTAAATAGGGATACTGGTAGCAGGATCCCACAAAAGCAACAAATACAGCAAATCCTCTCTCTGAATGTTTGGATTTCGGTGACCCTGGAAAATGTCTTACGATCTGTTTGGAGCTGGTTGGAAGTCTCCCAATGTCTCTGAGTAAAAAACCAAGGGCCGTTAACCATGGTACAGATATGCTTCATGCCAAGGTCTTCTGGTCTCCCCCATGGCACAAGACCTGCCCATTTCTCAGGGCGGTGTCATGATTTGGTAGCCTTCAGACAGTTCATATCTGACTTTCCGGAACACAGAAAAGAAAAAGACATTTCCTTAATACTAGCCTTTTACTTCTTCAGGAATTAATGCTGAAGAGTTCCAAAAGACTTATAGCTGTGTTTAATATTTTAGTCAGAAATAACTGCACTGGGATTAATGGGACTTTAGACAGGATTCTACTTACAAATGCATATGTAACTTTGAAGGATCAGTATTGTGAACTGCATAATCACCAGAGGTGCAATACACATATGCTGTTAATTTTTGCATTTGTCTTCCTCATCCCAGATAGACAAACCTAAGTGTCATTGTTCGTTCAGAAAAGGAAACCTTGCATTTCCCTGTGCAGAAATTTAGACAATATAAATGGCTGTCTTTTTTCCCCCAATCTTCTCTAGGATCTTCCCTGTGGCCCACCCCATTTCACCCAAACTTTTGAAAAGTTTGTGATTTAATACCACATGTTATTTCTTTCACTCTTCTGGGATTAAACATTTTCATTCACCTTTCCCTTCGGTCATAACTTATAGAGTAGGTGGCCATAAAGGCTGCTTGTGTCTTCACAGTGTTTGAAGGCTTTACTTTCTATTTGAAGTTGCTGTTTTCTTCCACAGTTGAAAGAGAGAAACCATTGTCACTTTGCAATCTTTTAAGCATCCGATGTCACACCAGAACATATACATTGCTCAGCACAAGAGGCGATAAACTGGTACCCAAGAGCCTCACATTCTCCAAAGATTCATCTGTGTGTCTCATGGTTGTTTGTTTTTATCATGCAATGGCCTAGATTGGAATGGACTTTAAATATCACCTAGTCCCAACCCCCCTTCCGTGGACAGGGTTACCTTTCATGAGACCAGGTTGCTCAAGGCAGCCTGACCCTGAACACTGCCGGGGTAAGGCATCCACAACCTCCCTGGGCAAACTGTTCCAGTGTCTCACCACCCTCACAGTAAAGAATTTCTTCCCAATATCTAACCTAAATTTCCCCTCTTCCAGTTTGTACCCATTACTCCTTGTCCTATCACTACAGTTCCTGATGAAGAGTCCTTTTCCCACTTTCCTGTGGGACCTTTCAGATACTGGAAGGTTGCTGTGAGGTCTCCACACAGTCTTCTCTTCAGGCTGAACAGACCCAGCTTTCTCAGCCTGTCTTCACAGGGGAGGTGCTCCAGTTCTTATATCAATGTCATGGCCTCCTCTGGACTTGCTCCAACAGTTCTATGTCCTTCTTATGCTGGGGTCTCCAGAGCTGGATGCAGTGTTCCAGGTGGGTCTCCCCAGACTGGGGCAGCGGGCTAGAATTCCCTCCCTCACCCTGCTGGCCATGCTGCTTTGGGTGCAGCCCAGGATTCCATTGGCTTTCTGGGCTGTGAGTGCACATGGCTGGGTCGTGCTGAGTTTTTCATCAACCATCACTCCCAAGCACTTCTCCGCAGAACTGCTCCCAGTCACTTCTCCACCCAACATGTAGGTGTGTCTGGGACTGCCCTGACCTAGGTGCAGGACTTTTCAGTCGGCCTTGTTGAACTTCATGAGGTTTGCACAGGCCCACCTCTCCAGCCTGTCCAGGTCCCTCTGGATGGCATCCCTTTCCTCCAGCGTGTCGACTGCCCCACACACCTTGGTGTTGGTGGCAAACTTGCTGAGGGTGCCCTCGATTCCACTGTCCATGTCACTGGCAAAGATGTTGAACAGTATTGGCCACAGTACTGACCTCCGAGGGACAGCATTGGCCATTGGTGTCCAGGTGGACAATGAGCTGTTGACCACAACTGCGTGTGTGCTGCCATACATACAGCCAGTTCTTTATCCGTGGATTGGTCCCTTTACCATCTCTCCCAGGCCTCTGTAGTCCCTCTTAAAACCTCTCAGACTGCTGTCAACTATATCACCAGTGCCCACAAGGCACACTGATAGCTGGTAATCATCAGTGGGTTTAACTAGGCTTGGGAGTGTCTCAGTAAGGCAACACATCTCCCTTGAAAGAGGGTCAGGTGTAATGTCACAAGATTAGTTATATTTCCTTGTATTTCTTTCCCAACAACAGATTGGGTAACAGAAAGGTGCATTAATACTGCAGTGTTTCCTAATGCTCTGGCTTTGCAGAGCAGAATTGCCTGCGTTATCACACTAATGTAATATCATGCAGGGACTTTAGAAATGCTCCAGAGATACAAACTGATGGTCAGTCTAGTGCGGGGACTGCCTTGAGCAGTGACTGGCAGACAAATGTTTTGGAGTAAGCAATAAAATGTGTAAAATGTTCCTTTCATTGCAAGACTCTTCAGCACAGGGAACTCCTGTCCCAAGCCCAGCTGCAGATCCGTATATTCCCCAAACAGCAAGGCTAAGTACCCCATAGAAAGGTTATCCTAAGCAGTGCAATTACAAATGCAGATTGTACCCATTTAAGGCATCTAATCCCTTTCTGGAAGTCTTACTGACAAGTCTGCTTCTCTGCATGGCAGCCCAAATTTAATTAGGCTTTGTGCAAGGGGAATTCCCCATCAGGCTATGGTTGTCTGCCTTTTGATTCCACCACCTGCCCTCTTCTCCCAGGATGCACAGGTAAATACCCATGGGTGCATGGCTTGCCTTTTCCCTTGCAGGACGAGCCTCAAGGGTTTCATCCCGGATATGCACACTCAGCACCCATTCCCTGTGGGACTTGCGTCCTGGCATTCTCTGCAGCACCCCATTCAAACTCTTCAATGTGCCTTTCAAGAGTTTCAGCAGAAAAGTGACTATTCAGGGGTTTCACACCTTCTCCTCCTCCCAGGGCCAAATTTTCCTGGGCATCTGTTTGTCATTGAGGGTCTTTCCCTGAACTACCCCTGAGAAAAGCAGATGTGGAACAGATCCTTAGCAGGGCCTGAGAAGACACCTGTTTCAAGTAGAGGTTTCTTGCTGGAAGGAAGGGAGGTCACCTGGTGGGGTGGGTGGGGAGCATGGCTGAAGTGGGAATGGTGGATAACAGGCTGTGTTTGAAGAGCAGGCTGCCCAGAATCTGGAGCTTTTTGAAGACAGGCAGCTTGAAAGCATAAGGTGTTTCCGATAAGCCTGGCTCTTGTCATTTCCCTGCAAAGCTGTCCCCCACACACCCCCCTTTAAAATTAATGTTTAAAATGTAATAAAAATAATTTTATCAAAATACAACATCTTGGTAAAGGCTCCAATTCTTCACCTCAATGTTGCCATTTTGCCTATCATAATGCCATTCTGGTTTATCAATCAATGTTTCAATCTAATCAAAAGAGCATTTGGTGTAAGACAGGTGTTCAGTCAGAACATTTCAACCAGCTCTAATAAGATATTTAGGAAGTAGTTTTCAACACACTCAAGAGACTTAGACACTCAAGGCCCAGTTCAAGGTGGTGGAGTTTATTGCTCCCAAAACACTTGGTAATAGTTTGTGTTGACACACTTCTTCCACTTAATACCAAAATGTTACAACAGATAAGCAAAAAGTAATCAAGAAATAGAGGGAAACTGTCTGAAATATCATCAAGCATCAGAGCTTCTCCACCTGAAGCAGAGCTTGGCCTCATGCCCACAAGGGCACAAAGGAAGAAACAGGACTCAGGAGAGAAGAGCACCAAAGAGAGATAGTGGGAATTGGTAGTTAGACTGCTTGGCAACATCTCACTGAGGGACTCAGTGAGAGCTCAGTGAGTCCTGCACTGAGCTCTTCTAGTGGCAAAGAAGCTTTGATAAAAGGTGTTGGAATGAGAAAGCCACACAGCTATCAAGACTCTGTCAAAGCCCTGTAACATTGAGCTCTCCCCTCCTAAACTGACATCTTCATGCAATGGACCCAAGCCACTGAGCTGAATGAGCGAGGAAGGAGCCCACCACCTGCACCCGAGACCATGTGACTGGTGGTTTATTGCATTTCTTCCCATAATGCTCTATTCCTGTACTCCTGCTATCTTATTTCTTTTTCTATTCCTTGTCTTGGAGATTGTGCAGAACAGAAGTGAGAACTAAACATATTCAAAACCACACAGTTAATTACATATAAGACCTTTGACTGCTTTAATCAACATATGGAATTTAAATATATACTGCTAGTCCCCTGTGGATTAGCAGCACTTTTAAATCTGCCTTGAAATCAATATTTTGCATCAGTGACTAGAGAAAATTAGCAGTGAGCTGGGACTGAAATTGAAACCTGCAGCTATCTTCATCCCATCCGCACAGCTCCATCTCTCTAGGAGACCGTGCCATCTGGTACATTGTGATCAGGACTCTTGTCAGGCAACAAAATTGAGTTGAGAAGCTTTGGGTGCTAAGAGTTCTTCATTTCAGACTTTTACTGATATTAGGAATAGACCTTACACTTCAATAATTTCTGTAAAACCTTTCATGCATGCCCTTTCACACACTGGAACTTCTCAGGGAATCAGAATTGCCTTTGCACCCTGTTTCTGAGTTTGCCTCTCAAAAATGAAGTTTTCCCATGGAAAGTAGCTCATCTATGGTGGCTGCTAGTGTCATGTGAAAGCAGTACCTGAAATAAATTTCCTCAATGTGACCTTTCTGCAAGACTACAGAGCACAGGCCCCAGAAGCATTTTAATTCTCAGTCAGTGAGATGCTGTGCATATCCCTGTTACGCCTCCATTTGATCCGCTGCAAGCCATGTGTAGCTGCTAAGTTAGCATACTTCACTCTGCAGGAAGATATGTAGAAAGATCATTGCAGCTTTCAATGGAACAATGATCCACCATTCCAGCAAATACTCTGTCTGCCAATTATTTCTGTCTTCCTTTGTCTTAGCAACTCCTGAATTTAGAAGGATTTTTTCCCTCTAGTACCTTACCTTCCTATTGTTTTGTTATTTGCAAACTTCTCTTTTCAAGTCTTTTAAATTTATATATTCCTAAGCATTTCCCCATACAAAAGCTGATTCCAGGCCAGCAAATTTTGAACTTCAACTGTACTTTGTCCTGGATGATCCTTTGTCAGTGCATCAGTAACCACAGGATAAAAACCACTGCTTTTAGAGTGACCAATATCCCATCCTTCTCTCTCTAAATAAACCAAGGTGCTTGAAGCTGTTACTTCAAGGCAGCATTTTCAGATCTTGCATCACTTATGTATCTGTATTCTGAGCCCTCTGCTCTCCCAGTTTATCCCTTTGCCTCCTCCACCATCCTCTCCATACCAGTGACACCAAGCTGAACACAGCAGGGTAGGGATGGTGTCACCACAGCTAAAGCCAGCAGTCTTTAGCTCTCTGTCTCTGCTTCTTGTTCACAGTCCCTGTATAGAATGACTGTGTTAATCCTTATAGCTGCAGCCTCTCACTCAAAATGCACATTAAGTAATCTTTCCAGAGGCACTGCTTTCCAAAACTGTCCTTTCGCTCACCATAGGCAGCTTCTTACTAATTTTTACTATTAGTGAAATTCGAAGGCCTACATGTCAGGCAGTACACACCTTAGTATTCTGGGTTTCCCTGAGGAACCCTTCCTTAATCATTCATTATTCTACGTATTCCTGTTTCTTCTGCAAATTTTATCAGCAATGATTTTCCTGTTTCCTTCCAGATTATTGATTAACATATTGAACAGCCCTTGGACTGAAATCCGTCCTTCAGGGATACAACTAGTATCATCTGCATTCACACACTGGTCCACTTGAACAATTACCTTTTGAGATCTATTTTTTGGTCCATTTTTAATCCATTTAACAGGGCTTATTGATTCCTAGACCATGCTTATTTTAAGGAAGAGGTACTTTAGAACACAATGGAAACCTTATTCATTTGGGAAAGTGCATTCATTCTGGTCCTGGCAGCCTGGGGAATTGATGTCGACCATGGTGCTGACAACACAGCATGTATTTGTGGAGTTTTTTCCACTATTTCCTACCACAGTTGTTTGCTGTCCAAGAAAACAGAAGTATAAAAAATACTACTGTTATTTCAGAGATGCTGTGCTTTATTTCTTTAAGTCGCTGTTCTACACAGGGGCTTGCTTTCTTACTGGTAGTAGTTGTTGATTACCACTAGGGAGCAGCGTTTTATGCCTGGTGTCCAGAGTTACTGCCAGAGTTCCAGGGTTATACCGAAATCTCTTTGTTTTTAAAAAGATGCTAAGAGGAAAGTGTGTTATTCTCCAGTTCAGTGCTTCTTCAGTTCAGTGCTTTCGAGATCATCCAGTCTTCCTTCACTGACAGAATCTTTATGAACTCTACGTATGAGATACCAGGCCAGTGGACCTCTTACCAACAAATAATTTGTCTTTAGCTGCGCCTAACTCTGAGTATGATGTTCGTGTAGGCAGAATTTGCTTTGTTGGGCTGTGGATCAGTCCTTTTCACAGAGAAGGCAATTGAAACTGAACCTTTCAAGTGTGCTGAGGATCTAGGAAAGGCTTTCAGTCCTGAAAAAATATGATTGGAAGAATGATTACTTTTAAGACTCGAGGCACACAGAGTTCATGCGTGTAGGTTTTTGTAGTATTCATAAGCAAAACAAGTGTCAACACCCAGCCAGCTGTATAACAGAGAGCATGTCCTGACCCACAGAGAGATCAACCACACAGGGAAACCAAGTAACCTGCCTAAACTGAGGAACAAATTAATGCAGTAGTAGCAAGGAAATTTCATTCCCCTCTCCAGGAAAGCCTGCAAGGCACAGGAGCACCAGAGATGTACCTGTTCATAGCTCACATCATTGCTTGCCAGGCAGGTGGATAACAGCCCAGCTCCCATGCACAGACCACTTGCCCCACAGATTGGTCTGGAAAAACTTGGTGAGAAAGAGGGGTTTGTCATGACATTTCTTGGACGTGTTAGGGGAGTCCAACACAGCTTTAGCAGTGCATTGCAGCTGAGAAAAGGATAAATTCAATCACCAAATAACCAGAAAAGTTGAGAAATGAGCCTCACAGTGGGCACATATGTTGCCTTGCACAAAGGATAACAGGTATCCCAATAGAGAGCAAGATACAGGCTATTACAGTGCCTGCATATAAAGAGCATATGTATAAGTATATGCTCAGGAAAAAACTATGGGAAAACTACATAGAAACTTACTTGGCAGATGATTCAAAGGTAGTAAATCACTCCATGTGTCTAGATAGGCTTTTTAGGGACTTCTGGAAAGGTGATGATAGTGATAGACAACCAGTTGTGGTTGAAAAAGGGATGGGTAAGAAAGAAGATTCTTTATGTAAAAATTATGGCTTTAGACAGTATTGTCTTTGGAAGTCTTTCCAGGAGCATGTTCAGGGCCAGTCAGAGATGTGGAAAACCAAAGCCTTAATGTATAGCTGACATAGAGATGTGATGATAGATGTGTAGATGACATAGAGTATGTGTGAGGGGGAAATGTTCAGTTTCATCAGGAACACTCAAGGGACTGACTTTTGGAGTGGAATGTCTTCAGCTAATTCAGCATGGAAGTGGGTCGCAGCTGTTAAATAGCTAATCGGAAAATTAAAAAGTAGAAAAAGCAATGAAGTACAGCAAAGATACCATTTGGAATGTTGCACCTGTAAGGGTGAAGTGAGAGAAACTGCACCCTCAAAAAAAGGATAGAGTAGAAGCTCATGGAGAAGAAAATAAAAGGAGCAGTTTGAAGACATCTCAATTCTCATTTTGGCAGAACATGGGCAATAGGAAATCAAATCATAGTATATAGGTATGTACATACATATATAAATATACACATATACTTCTTGTCAAATATTGGTCATCTTAGAAATGTGTGGCAACTGAAAACATGGTTTTAAATGAAACTACTAATAAACTGGCTGTAACAGAAACTTGGTAGAAGAGTGATAATTAATAGAGCACTGAAATGTCACAGTAGGTGACTACTGGGCCCCAAGCAATATCAAGACTCGGTTCAAAAGATAAAGGTTAATAGGATTGAACACCAGGGTAAAAGATGCTATCAGGAGGAGGAAATAAGGTCCAAGTGAGACCAAATGAGGACAACAGAAATCCTTCTGGTTAGTCACTTATGAACAGGCAGGTCAAAAACCTTGGAGAAGCAACTTGCCAAGGGCATATCTTTTTACCCCACTCATCCAGAGAAGGATGCTTTCCACAGGCTGTGTGAAAGGTGTAGATGGTTGCAGAGGTCAAGGTAAGAAGATAAGGCCACAGCAGAAAACTAAATACATTCTTCAGGTCTGTATTCACTAGAAATGAGCTCTCTGAGGTTCACAGTTCACTTTCTCTTGGGATATGCTGGAGGATCTGTGTCTGAATCACTCTATAGGACATCTTAAAACAAAGAGTGAAAAAGTCACCAAGAATGATGCCATTCATCCAAAACTTCAAAAGGACCCCGAGTATGAAATTCCCACATCAGTTACTGTGGTGTGAGAGCTATCATTTAGAACAACCCCAACGCGGGAACAGTGGGTGGCAAATAAGGCATGTTTCAAAAGAGCTGTGGGGAAGGGTGTTGTGGGCAGTGCAGGTTAGAAATTCAGCTGCCGTGCTGAGCAATACAAGATAGAATTTATGAATACAACAAATACGAGAAAAGTGCTCAGGTTTTGCAGAAAGAAGTCATGTTTCACTAATCTGTGAGGGTCATTTTGGGGAGCCACTGAGTTAGTTTGTGAGGAAGATCCAGGTTTTCTTAGTGCCTAAGGACTCTTCCTGATTATATTTGTTGCATCTATGAATTCTACGATTCCCTACAGGGTTTTGGAGAAGCTAAGCCATGATGGACTTCAAGATGGTAAAGAACAGGATAAAATAGAGGCAATAGTAAGTGACTAAAAAGTCAGAATTTACAATATACAGGTTGCAAATCAAGCAGGTCTATATAGAACTGCATGTTACACAGCTTGTTTACAAATGATTAGTAGAAGGAGTAGTTGCCTAATGAGTCAATCAACTTTGGCAAGCACACAAAGCTGGGGTAGTAAAACAACTGGTGCTGAGAAGGGTTGTCAAAAAGTCTCAAGCAGCAGAATAACATAAGAAAAAGTTGTAGATTAAACTCTGCTATTTAATACAAAGCAGTCGCCATGTGGCAATAGCGGTGTCAAGACTACATACAAAGTGGTGAATTGTGAATTCTACAGTTTCACTAAAAACCAGATTGTTGCATCGCTGTGGGTTGGTCTGCAGAAACATTTGTTCAGTAAACAGTAAAAATATGAAAAGAAACTAATGTTAAAAGTTAGTAGATGGGAATACAACAGAACAGGCTATATTACTGTGTTAATCTGTACATGCCTAAGATATCCGTGTCTTGAATACCAGCTCCAATTCATTCGTCACAGAAGAATTTTGTGCAGCCAAAGGAGAACCACGGGAATGACTGGGGCGTGGAGAGCATGTAGAGTGATTAAATATAAGCAGGGCACTTTTTCCTGAGAAGAGCTGGCTGAGGAAGAATATGCTAGAGCTCATGCTCACCATGATGTCCAAATGCCAGAGAAGCAGGGTTTTTAGTGCTGCAGCAGTGGGAATGGATCCCATGAGAGGGAAATGTGTTTGGCATTTCTGAGCTGCCAGAACTCACTTTGAATTTGAACTTTGTTGTTGCAGAAGATAAAGTTATTTGGCTCTATATGGAGAACAGAGATGAAGGCAATGAAAGATGAGTGAAAGAGGAATCTGTGTCCAGCTGCTAAGGACACATTATGCCCTGAAAGCCAGCATGCACTGTTGTGAGGACACACTCATCTTTCAGGAGACACATTTCTGAGACTGATACATTCTTCAGCAGAATTTTCTTGCAGAATTTTCTTACCAAATGTTCCTTGCTTCTAATCAAGCACCAAGACTGACATATAAAGACCTTGAACAAATTCTGCTGAACTGGCAGATCTCACATTCATTATCATCTAGGCGGCAGCATTTGGAAACGGCCTCTCACTGTGCCAATGCTGCACAGACATAGAAGAGAAGGGCAGTCTTGCATTGCTCTAGAGCAATTTTTCCTTGTTGTGTGTATTTAGGAGGCCAAGACACTAAGCATGAGTGACATTAAGAACGGGTACCGTGGACAGTGAAAGAAGCCATTTATAAGAATAAAACCACAGGGCCTCATTTTTTGAAGTTTAGGAAATGTTTAATAATAAAAGATGCCAATGCAGCCCACAAATAACTTTTTGTATATTCCTCTGTGACTCTGCCTTGACCTCTTCCATCCTCTAAAGCCTTCAGTTCCCTTCTTTTTGTATGGTCCAGGAAAATTGAATGATCTTTTCTCTTTGCAGCAGGGTGGTCCTTATCCACATCACCCTAACTCCTTCACACAACCTATCTTCCACATCATGCATCTCAGTTCCATGATGCTTTGGCTATGCTACCAAGTCCCCTGGATTGCCAGGTATCCTGGCTGAAGGATACTCTATTCAGGGGTGCCTGAAATTCATGACTTCACCTTATTACTTCTGGACTTCTGTTTTAGCACTCCTCAGTTTCACATTTCTTTAACCAGATTTCTTGGCCTCTGCACTCTTTTCCCATCATTAAAGCACCACACCTATTATATGAATCAATTCAGCTTTTGACAGTAGAAGCAGCATTTCGATCCATGTGTGTGGAAAATCCATAATGCGAAATAGGAAGGTCCTTCTTTTTCATGGTGTGAGCAAAAAGCAAAAGTGCAAAGAACAGAACAAAAAGAAGTTGTTGAAGAGTAGGGAATTCCTAAAAAGTTTGAAATTCTAGAATAAATGCCCTAAACATGAAACCCACCAACTTGCTCAAAACATTTCTGTGCTAGCACAGGTTGGAGCTAGTGAAGTTTGTGAAGCTGGTTTCACTGCTGGACATGGAAAAGGCTGTTGGGAGGGTGTTCCTGAGCCTCATATAAACCTGCAAGGTTGTCAGTGTTAGGTTGCAGCTGGTCTGCATTTATCACTGATGCTAATTTTCACCAGATGGACCATGGAATTTTAGTATAATTTTAGTGTACTATCATTTGTACACACACATATGTATTCAGTATAATATAATAGAATCACAGCACCACTATAGCCCTTAATAAACAGAGGGGCCCTGGACACACTTCAAGAAGGAAATCTTAAAGGCACAGGAAGAGGCTGTCCCTATGTGCAGAAAGATGACCCATCTTTTGGAAGAAGACTGGCCTGGCTCAACAGAGAGTTTTTGCAGGAACTCAGGGAAAAAGAAAGGGTTTATGACCTTTGGAAGAAGGGGCAGGCAACACAGGAAGAGTACAAGGATGCCATTAGGTCATGTAAAGAGAAAATTAGAAAGGTGAAAGCTCAATGAGAACTTAATCTGGCCATTGCTGCGAAAGATAATTAAAAGTGTTTTTATAATACATCAGCAACAAAAGGAGGGCCAAGGAAAATCTCTATCCTTTATTGGATGCAAAGAGGGGAATATTGCAGCCAAGGATAAGGAAAAGTTTGAGGTACTTAATACCTTCTTTGCCTTGGTCTTTAACAGTAAGACCTGTTATCCCCAGGGCAACTGGCCCCCCAGGTTGTAGAGTAGTAGCTGAGAGTAGACAGCGGTGGGGAGAAAGATAGACCCCCTGCAATCCAGGTGGAAGTTGTTAGTGACCTGTTGGTCAGGTTGGAATCAGAAGGAATTTCTTCAAGTAAAAGGTTGTTAAGCATTGGAATGGATTGCTCAGGAAGGTGGTGGAGTCACCATCCCTGGAGGGGTTCAAGAAGTGACTGGACGTGGCACTTAGTGCAATGATCTGGTTGACAAGGTAGTGATTATTCAAAGGCTGGACTCGAGGATCTTAAAGGTTTTTTCCAACCTAAATGATTCTGTGATTATAGTAGCTTAAGGTTGGAAAAGACGTTTAAGATCATCAAGTTCAACCATTAACTCAACACTGCTGAGTCTACCACCATGCCCCTAAGTGCCACATCTACATGTCTTTCAAATATCTCTAGGAATGGTGACTCCTCCACAGCCTGTTCCAATGCTTGAGAAGCTTTTTGGTGAAGAACTTTCTCCTAATATCCAACCTAAACCTCCGAAGTGCAGCTTGAGGCCATTTCCTACTGTCCTATCACTTTTGATCTGGGAGAAGATAGATCCCCACCTTGCTACAACCTCCCTTCTGGTTGTCGTGGAGAGTGATAAGGTCTCCCCTGACCCTCCTTTCCTCCAGGCTGAACAACCCCAGCTGCTTCTCATAAGACTTGTGCTCCAGACCCTTCACCTTTATTGCCCTTCTCTGGACACAGCCATCATCTCTTCAATGGCATCTTGTTCTGCCTGTGAATAGCCATGTCTTATATTTCATTCAGCCGGCAAAACTGAGAGAGGCAATGCACAAACTGTGTCGGGGAGGTTTAATAATCAAGACAATCTCAACAAACTGGAGATGCTCATTGAATACATGGAAGCAATACTTGAATTGCACCAAGGGGGTGGGCAAGTCCTGCCCCAAGGCCAGTTCTCCAGAAGGGATCTGTAGCTAAATGCAGGTTGTGTTGTAAAGATTGATACTCTGAAAGACTTTAATTCCATTTAAAAAGGAGTCTTCAAGATGGGACGCCTTAAAAAGCTGCTTAAATTGGCACCTGACAGGGTACACAGGGGTACAGCTGCACTTGCTCTGGGATATCTGGTGACCTAGCTGGGTGGACCTGCTGCATGACCATTGTCTCTGAGGAGCCAGACCTACTGATAGCACAAATTCTTAGAGCATGATCATTACTGCTTAGACGCAGAATGAAAATGGCCAGGAAAATCCTCATTTGGAGCCTTGGCCTCGTGTGTTCTGAGCGTTTACATACAGAAAGAGGAAAAATGACTAAGGATTAAGTTGGAATCAATAGTGTTTCCCAAATGCCTTCTCTCTATCCATAAACATACTGAAATAAAGAAGGTATCAGAGGAAACCTGGAGAGATAAGAGCTATTTTCCCTTTACTCTTGTTATTTTCATCAGACTATGTAAAACTAGTCATGCAGTGTGGGTGTTTTTCTTTTAGTTTTGGTCTTCTTCTGAGCCATGACCCATGCAAATGCAGGACAGCATCTTCTCTCCCTTGGAAGCCAAAATTTTAGCTCTTCTCTTGGACACAGCTCCCAACATCTTCAGTCTACCCACAGACCTATCTTTAAGGACAGCACTCCATCCAGTCTGTGACCTGCCTTGCCTTAGGGTACGGAAGAGTCTAGCAGACAAAGGTCTCCAAGTAGGAAGAGGTAAAGCAAAAGTATGTTATGTTTTGGAGAGGAGAAAAGAAAGGGAAGGCAAGGGACTGAGGCAGTTTTCTTGCTGTGCCTTTCTCAGCCAGTAGACGTGGGGGATAGGCCAGTTCCCCTGTAAACAAGATACACAGAGTCAGAGTTCAATCTGCTGTGAAACCTCTGTTCTCATATATGATATTTCAGATATTTTGTTTAGTAGGTACCAATAAATTCAGGAAGTCTGCATCTCTATCTTCCCAGATAGACTCCTGGGATGGGAAAGTTGTAGGAAAAAGGTACTAAATTACTGAAAAAAACACAGCAAAACAAACTCATGAAGGAAGAAAAGTAAGTCTGACATATATGACAGTTTGTGTCATATATTTGTCTCATTTAGTTGAATGAGAGACAGTTCACACACCAGTCTCAGAATGGAGTCTGGAAAGGAAAAATAAGAATGAGAAACCCACTGTTTGAATTAAGTGGAGTAAACTATCATCTAGGAACAGATACACCAGATGAATGAATGTTATCACCTCCTCTGATAGCCTGGCTTTTACATACACCTCTAGTTTCAGGAGGGGTATGCATGGTAGACAATCATCTCATTAAAAATGCAACAACAACAAAAAAAGCCAGATGCTGGCTGTCATCTACCAGTTAATATCTTGAGTATAACAAATGTAATTGAGAGGTCCCATCAGGAGATGGAAGAAAATCCAATATCCAGTTATTACAGTGGTTGCTTTGGAGGGCATCCAATGTGCAGTCCAAAGTTCTCTATCCTAATTGTAGAAGACAAATAGTGCTGCAGGGGCCTTTCTTGGGTATGGTCTCAAGTGGTCTATGTCGTTGAACACACCCTAGGGACGGAGTAGGGCAGCCTTTGATTCTTCATATCAGAGAGAAGACACTTTAGGGTTACCTAAATTTTCCCTCACCCTTCCTTCCAATAGGTCCTTAAGATGTTGGCACAACCAGTCTTATAGCAGAGAGCTACTAGCCCAGATATGCCTTGTCCACTTTTGGCCCATGAAACTGCAGAAACTGATAGGATGGTCTGGTGCAGGGCCAGGACTGGACTTGATGACCCTTGTGGGTCCCTTCCAACTCAGCACTTTCAGTGATTCTGTGATATTATCTGAGGTTATGTACACACTAAGGTCATGCAATCTTTCATGGATTTGAGACAAGCTGTCTGATAAAACAAATGGCCAGCAAGCACTTTTGAATCAAACCTGGATAGTAAATTAGCATTTCAGCACTTTAGCATCCTCAGCAAAACCTTTGACATGCTTAGAAGCAAACCTGAAAATGAATTTGTGCTACCTGTCCAAATGGCATAGAGCCTGCTGACAGTTGCAGGCTGATTCATGTCACTATGCTGCTAAGTAAGTCAGATCAAGCCAAAACGAATTTATGTAAGGCTAAAACTGTGGGCCAGTGGATGCCCTTCCAGCTCTGTGCATCTATTTGACAACTGAATCTTCAAAGACCTAAATGTCCTAAGCCATAAAGGCAATTCAGAGAGCAAACCTGAAAGCAACGTTTTGGGGAGTGCCTGTGCGGGCGGGGTCCTGCACGGCATGGTAACTCCCAGCCTGTGAGCAGCAGGGGCCCCTGAGGGAAGGGGCTTTCTGCAGCTCAGCTTCTCCTGCTTACAACCCATCTCCCCTGCACTTCTGAAGGAACCAGCGTGGTTACTTCTGTTGTAGCATTAGCAAAGATCAAGGAAGGTCTTAAAAATCCTTAAATTGCTGTAGCTGACTCGCCCTAATTCACCTGTAAATTGAGAGCTCTAAAAGTATATTTAAAAGCTCTCTCAGAGAAAATGGCTTATCCTGTGTTAACTTTCATTGATTTGTTTAGAGGTGCAAACCACAGCACTTAGTTAAACCACTGAAAGTGTTTTTACATCTTTTTACATCAAAGTTTGCACAAAGGGTCCATTTTAGTTAAATTAGCACAATGGCTGCACATAGAAAAGGTCAAAGAACATAAAAAGAAAAGTGTCAGAACTTATTCAGAAACCTAACTATTTCTTTCATTCTGTTACACACACATGTAATTGCACTTGCCAGGCACTGTGTTTGTGGAGTCAAAGAATTTAGTTGCATCCGTGCAAGAACAGATGGGTTTCATGAAAGCTGGAATCAGCAACTAAAATAGCCTCCTCATATTTTTAATGTGAGCTCCGAGTATCAATGAGAGGTCTTTTAAAACAAGTCTGCTAGCATTTTAATGGAAGTTGCACCATAGCATGGTACATCTTTGTTTTCTTAACAACCCACAGTTCTGCTATTGCAGATCACAGGCTGGCTTGAGGAAACTCCTGAGAAGTGGTAGAGCTTCAGATCACCACTGGATATGGATAAAGTCCATCAGAGAGTGATGAGTTGATAGTCAAGGCTCATGCACAACTGAATCAGCAGGAGTATAGTTTCAGCTTTAATGGAGAGCAAGACTCAAATCTCACATGACTTGATCCTTCTAGAGATATAGATGACTTAGCTGCTCTTCCGTCACGCTCTGCTAGCAGTCAGGGAAAAAAAAGATTGTGTGCCTGGAAGATTTGTGTCCTTAGCATGTTATCACTCAAGTTCTCGAAGGATAATGAAGCACAGTCTGTGATATTGATAGGACCTTATAATTCCTTTCTGGGCTGAAATACATTTTTTTGTCTTTTGTCCCAAATGCCTAATTTAGGGTGACACCTCCACTACCCACCAAGAGAGTTGCAGATGTGTCCTTCATCTTGGGACCACAGAGGCAATGGAAACAGCTGGATTTCTGCATTTGTTTGCTCAGAGCAGTAATGAATTAGAGGAAAAGGCATTTTGTCCTCTTTCTTTTCTCATTCTGGAGAAGTGAATAAATAGAGTTGGGGTATTTCATTCCTCTCGGAAAGTTTATCATACTAGCTGAAACACAAATGAAGACAATTTTTTCACAACTCCAGTTCACGCTCCAAAGAAGATTTTACAGGATTTCATGCTACATAGCACTGCAACTGTTCCCCATTTTGTCCCATCTACTGTTTTGCTCCTCCAACTGGCCCTTCACCGCCAGCTGGACAGGTGACATAAGTTAATGAGGCTGCCCACAGGCCACCTGGTGAACTTAAATCACAGTCCCTTTTACAACGGATCTTCCACCCAAGGTTTAGCCTCCACAAAATACGTGGAAATGTAATCCTTTGAGGTACTGGTGAATACCTTCAATGACTATTATAGAACAGTGACTGATGGCAAGCAAATTGCATATTTACATACCCTGATTGCCGATGAAAATCAGACCAGGGTGTTTTTTTGAGAAGGTAGTTCTTCCTTGAAAGATCCACTTTCCGATACTTAGGGATTTTGACAAGTGAAAATATTTAAGAAAAGGGAGAAAATAAGCAAAAGTAAATTTCAGTGCCCTCAAAGGGCTCATGACCACATTACGACAAATGCTGTAACTATGGATAGCGAATGCAGAAATTTCCAACTAAGGGTTTCTATTTTTATTCTCAGCCATAATGCTTTATGGTTGGAACAAATCAATTTTCCAATCCACTCTACAAATAACCTCTCCTGCCTGCTGTCATCTTCGTTTGCCCTCCAAACTGCAGAACTAGCTAAAAGTCTGCAGTGTTCCCAGCAGCAAGAATGCACTACTTCTTAGTACTGGATTATTGTGAAGGTGAGCTGAATAGAAAGAGCTCTGCTCCAGGTGATATTTGTCATTGTCAGCCTATTGCAGGTGCAAAGCATTGGAAAGAGGACAGTCACCTAGCTACAGATGAGAACAGGATCCTGGATGCTGTTGGATGCCAGTCATGATGGCATTCTTCAGGGCTGATAACTCCTTTGACGCATCTTCCCTTGTACTTTAGGAAAGCTGATACTGGATGGACAGACTTGTATTCTAGAAAACCATGGAAAATTTTAGAAGATGGAGTTCCTTTCTGGAGAAAATGCTTTTCTCCAGCTGATTTCCTTAGACGACTCCAAGGCTTTAACAACCAGGCAGCCTCATAGCACACTACCTTCTACTTTACAAATGGATCTACACCATACACCCTTGCAATACCCATGCTCTTTGAGCAGAGTAGGGAAGTCTGCCTGCCTAAGGTACTGAGATATTGCTCTCTTCTCCCTGAGAAAGGTTGTGCCTATCCAGGTATACTGTTATTAAAAATATCTCAACTGGGGACTGAAACCTACTCCTGAAAAGAACACATACACTGCCATTTCTGATAGCAAATGTCAAACCACTCAGTGTTTCTTTGTAATACCCTCTAGGGCTGAAATGTTGTTTTCTTTTTTACCAGAGATGGCAAATGCATCACACACCTTAATCTCAGGACTGTCATTGAGAGAGACAAGCAAAAAACAGGAACTGAAAAGAATGCTCCTTTTCCATACTCCCAGTGCACACATCGTTCTGCACAACGTGCTGCTCTGCCTACTAAGGGAGCAGTGCCAGCTGGTTTGGCACCAGCACCATGCTGCAGGCTTTAGCTGGCACTGTGGAACAGCTCAGGCCTTTGCTTTGGCATAAAAAAATAAATCATCCCGTCGTGCAACACAGGTGAATCTTCACAAGTTCAGCCAGGAGGGCCATGGGAGGAAGATGAGGCATGAAGAAGGCAAAAGCAGGGATTGTATCCTTTAAGAGAGAGGCAGCCGGGCAGTATATCTCTCCCATTACATGATCTCCACCTGATACTTTAATAAGTTTTTCTGGAACCTTGACTACCCAGGCAGTAATTAATAAGGGCAATTGCACACCATACAAATTCTTAATGTGCCAAGGTTTTTGAAACACATTGCAACCCCTCTCAATTCCCTCCCATACCCATCGCAACCACCTGAATCAACAAAGGAGGGGACAGTGGCTCCTGATACAGGATGCAAAGAAGACATGATAACAAAAATAGAGACAGCTGCCTGTGTAGAAGGCAGCAGTACTGTGGAAAGGTGGAAGCCTTTTCTGGTTTTCCCTGAGATTTTACTAGCATGTTCAGTCTCCAGATTGGAAGAGCACTGTGGCGTACCAAAGAAAGGTTCCCCATGACTGGTCTGGCAGACATCAGACACTGAAGGCCACCACGACCAACATGTCTGTGGATGCTGGTTTTGTTCCAAAGACATTTGAGTCATGCATAACACTCATTTCTGTTGTCCTGGCCAGGGTCAGATCTCTGTCACACTTGGTTGTCCAGAGGGCTCTTAGGGCACCAGCCATGAAGCATGATTTCCTCTGGCTGCTGAAATGGCAACACAACTCCTCTGCAGTTTCTAATGGCAGTCCTCTACAGCATGTCCGGCAACAAGTGAGTTCATATGACTTGAAAATCAGGATGAAATACCTCATCAATTTGAAATCCATTCTTCTGGGGTGTAAAAAAAAACAACCCTCAAAAAAAAACCCCTTTTGTTTTTTTAAATCATTGACCTCAGACAAACCAGTGGATAAATTATATTTTTTCCTATGTCAACTGTTTGTTATCAGAGGAAATGTCCTCAGAGTCAGGACTTGCTGTTTTTTGTGTTTTATCTGAGCAGCAAATTCCATTAACTGAAATTTAATGCCAAAGCTCTAAGATCTGCATTCCTGGGTAATGACTGTTTGGGGGGCATTGTCTTTGAATCAGGAGCAAACACAAGCTGATAAAACACTTGTTGGATTATTTAGTCATGCCATCTTTTGCTGGAGAGCTAACACACACATACAAATCACTAGAGGCAAAAATATTTCCTAAGTGGAACATTGATGATTCCTGAAAGATAAAGCAATGGTCTCAGGCAAGAAAGCAACCCTACTGGTGATTAAGCTGTTCCTGACATACATAACAGCCTGAACAAGATCTCCTTCTGCCCCCTCAGAGTGAAAAATCTTGTTTGTACATGGCAATGTTGTGCAGCAATGCACATGGGGAAAGAAAACATCACCCTATTCCATCTTCTCAAAAACATAACTGTGGCTGATTTTCATCGCTATGCACCATGTAATTTAGTAGCAGCTAGATGAAGCCTAAGAGCCTTCTCTCATCCCCATCTGCAGAAAGAGATGGCAGAGCAAGTTGGGGCAGAACAGCTTCTTGCTCTGCTCAGGGACCAAGGGTCTGATGGCATTATCAATTCTCCTAAGAGTCTTTTCATTAGGGAGGCACCGCACTGCTTGCCTCCCTCAGACACCATAGCTTGTCATATTTCTCCAACTGGAAAGTCACCTAAGCCATTTTAGTGACCAGAGATGAAGGACTTGTTTCTTTCTTCCCACTTCTCCCTCCTGTGTCCTCTTATTTTCAGGATATAAGAGAATACATAGACTTCAGTATCAAATCTACAACTAGCCTGGTAGCACAACTCTGTAAAAACCCTCCTACAGCACTGCTGCTTGTAACACAAACAAAGTTTTTGTTGCCTTTAACTTAAGGTTGATGAGCTTATAAAAATCAGTATCTTACCTGCTAGGTTGCAAAATATGGCTTATTCAGATGACTTGATTGCCCAAATAGCAACAATTTATTCAGACCTATGTGTTTGGCCACTATGGTTTTTGCAGAAAGCTCACGAGTGGACTCAAAGTCCAAAGCTGTCTAATAATTGTTGAAATGCTACAGCAGCACAAGTGCCATGATGATCCCATGCCTGATGGTGTTCAGATTACATGACTGGTAGCTACATGATCTAGATCCAATTCTGAGACCACAAGCAGGCTGTTAAATTTTGCCAGCCACTAAAGAGTTAACTAAAGCTAATGCACAGAGACAACAGAAAGACTTCTTCCAGAATGGGGAAATTTTATGCTTCTCAATCCAAGATTTGGCCAGGTGTAGTCTTCTTCATCAATCTGCCTTACTGACGTACATGAGGTCACAGTCAGCAACCGAAAACTGCCCTTCGGTTTCTTTTACAAAGAAGCTGTGTTTTCACAGACTACCTTCTCTGAGTTGCCAGTGCTGAAACTGATTTATACAAGGGGAGACAGAAAACCACAGACTGCAACAAAATTTTAGTCTGCAATATTCGTTAATTGTCTACTCTTTCCTGAAGGCCCCAGTTTTCTCTGAACAATGGCTGAAGTGCTGTTATCCGGCTGAGGACATCTCTGCATGGTGGACTGACTGCTCAGGTCTGCAGAAACAGCTAAGGAATACACCTGTGACTCTCTTGTGCTTTCAGATGAGATGCAGAGACTTTTCAAGGCGATGCATACAGAGATTTTAGTGCCAGAAGAAAGAGGACAAGCCTACACCTATCTAAGCCTGACAAAAGCAAGCTGCAGAAAACTAGAGCAGAGCAGGAAGACGTAACCTCTCTCTGGATTCCCAGCATAAACACTTGTCCAGCTCCTAAACAGAATGCTCCTGCCTCTGCACAAGAGAGCACAGTCCTGTACTGAGCACCCACAGACTCATGGCAGTGATGGACTGACAGGGATGAGGGAGAGAGCAGCTCAGATCCTTGCACTGATGGACTGACAGGGATGAGGGAGAGAGCAGCTCAGATCCTTGCACTGATGGATCCATATTAGGTATGGGGCAGCAACATTAGCCTTCCTTTCTCAAAGTGAAAAATAGCACTTCATGCACTAGCTTACTGATTACTCCTATGTCAGGCTTCTGCACTTTTATCTGCTGGAGCTGCTTGTTGCAGGGTACTGTAGGTGTCTTCGCTTTTGTAAGGTCAAGGGCTTTTGCAAATAGACTTGCTGGAAGTTGAAACTTGCAACTTTGGAGCATGCCTTCTACTTGCAGCTCAGTACTTTTTTACCCAAGGTGCTGTGGTTGTGTTTTGCAGATCCTCTGCTGAAGTTCTCTTTTTGTTGTTTTGCTGCAGTTCTCATGGTCTGGCAACCTTGAGTATGCCAGTCTTGCTGTGATGGGGTCCTGTAGAAAGTGACTGCCCACAGATATGAGAGTTCTGCCTGCTTTCCTGGTTTTTTCCTGCCTTTGGCTGCTTTGGTTTATACTTGGGAGCCTGTTACATGTATGCACAAAGCTCAACAGCCAGGTGGTGTGCAACAGTCACACCTGAGCAAGGGATGCTTTAGTTTGCACAGCATCCCATAAGCAGGGAGAACCAGGAGGCAGTCTGTGTGCCTAATGAGAAACTTTATGATTGTTGTGGGGAAGTATTATGGGAGATCATCTGCTGCCCTGGAGAAAAAAATCAGGAAGAGGACACTTGAATCTCCATTGCCCCTCTCCGACCCTGACTTGCTGCCAAGTTTTTCTTGGTTTTTGAGAGGTTTTTCTTCTTTTTCCTTTCTTTTTGTCTCATTCAAATATTATTTTCCCCCAAAAGTAATGTCCATTCTAACAGTCAATGCATGTCAACAGTTATAGACCCTGCTAATAACTAGTTATGCCTCTGTCTCAACATGCTTTGTGCAGAATGTTCAGCATTGTACAAATGACAAAGCCAGGGAAATGACAAGTCTTGGGTAAGTCCTTATCCAGGAGCCCCTGCACTCATTGTTAAACATGGGTAAGAGTTCAATTTCAGCTCTTGGATTTCTCTGTACTGCCTGCAGGGCAGCAGGTGTAGTCTCTGGGGCGGTAGGGAATCCTATTGAAGGCTCCTGGGGCTGCTGCTTTGTGAACAGTTGTGCTGGAAACCTCAGTGCCTAGATCAGCGAGATAGGAATGCCCGAATGTCATTAGGAAATTGTATGTGTGTAGCAGCTCCAGCTGAGTGTGCTAGGTCCCTAGCCTGGCTGAAGGAGTACCCGGCAAGCAGTCTGATGGCCAGAAGTTCTGAGCAGCATTCTCACGCCCATGATATAGTGGTAGCTGATGTGGGTTGCTACAGTAGATGCAAACCAATTGTGATTGCTTTTTAACCATGGCCCAGAAAATTATTGATCAGCCAGACAAAGTTCATTAACTACAAGGGGTCCACAAAACACTACTGGTCCCTCTGCTGTGTAGGGGCATCACTTGCTCTCCTATTAGGATGATGCCTTATCTGGGACTACCTAAAAAGAGAGGCTTGACAAAATTAAAAGGGTAGAAAGCAGTTGTGTTTGTTTGAAGGCCTTCAGGTGCATCCAGGGCAGTCAGAGCTCACTCAAGGGTTACACCCTAAGGTGGACCCCCTAAGATCAGCTCCCCAAGATGGACCCCCCAAGATGGATGACTGCTCATGAGTTCTCTATACTTTTATAAGTTTGGTGCATTAGCATATTGGGGCTATCTCTTCCAATTACAGCCCCAGGTAACGAAGTAATTCACCTCAGGTTTTCCCCCCTTCATCAACAGTTGTTTACAGTTCTTGGGCCTGAGGCACTAAGGTGCCTTTGAGCTTCAGGCCTGAAGATGGATTGTTTTGTCTAAAGGCAGTAGCTAACATTCTATATGGACTTTAGAGTTAAACACTAAGAACTGCAGGGTTACAAATATATGAAAAAATAAAAGCTAAAATCCTAAGACATCAAGAAAGGCTTGTGTTTGGGAATGTGAGTGTCCAGCTGGAAAGAGTGAGAGTTGCTGGGCAGCAGCTACTTCATCTGATTGAATGAATACAACTGTTTTGCTGAGCTCTGTTCCCAGTGTTACTGTGATTATAATTTAATAGTTCGTATTTTGTCATGGGCATTTTTCATGGATTAGGCATTTCATTTCCACACTGTCATTAAACCCATGCTCTGGCTCCAGAGCACTCCGTCCCTCTGCTGACCTGTTGGCTTGCTGAGCCTACAGGGTTAAAGTAATAGAAGAGACATGATTTTGGAAAAAATAGGCATCTCATTCCACAGTGGGTAGGAACTATCTGAGGCTTCATAGGTGTCAAACACAGCAAACAGATGATGTCAGCTCCAGATAATGAGACAAAAAGGACTCACATCTGCTAAGAAATGCTCAGGGCGAGGTTCTGACACCCTCTGATTCTCCTGACTGCCTTACCTATGTATGTGTGGCCCTGGAGAAGACACTGGCCGTATTTCCATCAGGAGGTACTCCTGTGAGGAGGGAATGGAGTGGTCTGGGCCCAAGTGCTACTAAAGTGCTAATGCTCCGGAAGTCCCGGGAGCCAGCATTGTCGAAAGGATTAGTACAGTAATTAACAGACTCTCTAAACACCTCTGAGTTTCCAGAAGTTCAGCTTTCATGACCTCACCCCAGAGGTTGAGGTTTCCTGGCTAGACTATAGCCAGTAAAGGTTATTTTAACTTCATGCAGTTCAGCTAGGTAGTATAATGATTTCAAAAACAGGAGTTTCCCTCATCACAGCATTACAGCACAGGATGTGCCTGTGTGTTCCAGTGTGTGTCTGTGCTTTGTTACTGAGGCCAGGCTGGATTTCCAAGGATCCAGAAAAGCACCAGGCTAGCTTGGGAGTTGTTATGCAGGCACTGCCACTGGAACATGCAGACGGAAGTCCCAGGGTTCAATGCAACATGCGCAACTGGGGCTTTTCCTGGCCGTGCAAATCTTGCCTCTTTCTTCTACACCACACTTCTCCCTGGCATCATGGCACACCTGTGACCAATTCTGGTGGCACCTTTAATTTCTCTCCCAGCAAACTGGCCAAGCAGCAGCGTGGCAGTGAGGTCACCTCATGGTTGCTGCTGGGTGACCACAGCTCTCCTTGATCAGGTGGTGGAAGCCAGCTGAAGCATGGCTCAGGACCAGGGCACCCTGAAACCTGCCACTGAGCATCCCTTGCCATCTCCCCAGGGCAGGCAGCAGGTGGGTTGTTATTGGCCTGTGCTCCCCTGGCTGTCATGAGGGGATGCTGGACCCACTGCAGCAGACCCCCTCTCAGACCCCTCTGAAGCAGACCTCCTCTCAGGAAGAAAACAATGTAATCACAGGTCAGACACCACCTGGTTGTGGGTCTTAAGAGAAGTTGTCCCTGTTCTGACCAGGAGAGGTAGCATTGGTAATGCTCCTGCAGGGCTCAGGACAGGCCCCTGCTTATTGTCTGAGGGAGTTCTGCAGCCCTCCCCAGGAATGGTCCCCTTCCCCCTTCTACTCTCTTAACCTTTAATTGGTGGCTCTTTGTCCCAGACTATAATGGCCAGGGGTGCCCTCCTCTATTTCATTCTTCTTGACATTATTCTGTCCCCTTCCCAAACTGCATGGATTGCAGCAAGAAACATGCACAGTGGCACTCAGGGGCAGTAGGCAAAGCCCATCCCAGCTTTCTGGATGTTAACAGAAGGTGCACGGGGCAGAAGGGCTGTCCCATGCTCCTGGTTGGTTTCTATGCTGTCCTGTCCTGTGCAGTTCCAGGTGCTATCTCTGCTCCTATCCATCCACAGGCAATGGTGAGCAGGAAAAACATGACTGGTCTAGAGACAAAGCAGTCTTTCGTTCCTCCCCAACCCAACTCCATAGTCTTTTCCTCTCTGCCTTTCCCTCCCTCCCACTCTATCTCTCTCTCTCTCTCTCTCTCTCTCTCTCTCTCTCCTGCTTTCCTCAGGCTTGTCTCTTTGGAATGCCCTTCCTGTGCTTTCCCCACCTAAGGGGCTGGGGGGTAGGCTGGAGGAGCCCACGGGGAGAGGCAAAGAGCCTGCCAACTCCTCCAGGTGCTGTCCTTCTGTCATGCTGTTGGGGTCTGCCAGCAGGACAGCTGGTACCTTCAGCTGTACAAAGCAGCCTGAGATACTTAGCACAGAGTCTGTCATCTTGTGCCTGAGGGTGAATGCAGGAAGGGTGAAGGGGAGGGAACACCTCTCCCCGCTGTGCACCTCTTATAAAGAAACACAATTTGTTATGATGCCAGAGCACCAACCATATTATTGCTTAATTTGCCTTTCAGGCCTTTTGCAAGGCATACATCTTAGCTTTTCAGCTCAGACCCATATGTTATCAGCTGCTAAAAGGACTAATCTGAAAAATATCTGACGCCATAACTGTCTGAGCTGTTGAAACAGTTTAAACAGATACACTGTGCTTCTGTTAACACACTTAAGATACCCATAAAAATGCTAGTCACACAAGTAGATAGATACTTTTCTGCCCCTGAAAGCAAAGATTATGCCCAGTTTTGGGAGAAATCTCATTCTGAAACAAAGAATTAAATATAGGTTTGTTGAAGAATAGGAACAGACAAAAGTTGCCTCTGAAACTCTTATTCAAATTTGACTCCCTCGCCTACCTGATCATGTATCCCATGTATCTGCTACTCTGGGCTGTAGAAAACAGCCAATGTTTCATTGATGCCTTGCATGCAAGTGCAAGTCCAGCCCTTCAGCGTCCAAGGTATTCACAGCTAATCCCAAAGGCCGGGTAAAACTGTCTGGAGTTTGTGGCCGTGTCAGACTGCACTCCCGTGGAGCCTGACATTGTGGTGGATGAGATGTCTGCATCTTTCTTGTTTCTTTGCCCTTCTGCTTTGTCATCATCACAGGAGACTTTTTGGTCTTTATATATGGGCTTGTGTCTTCTATCTGATCAGTACACCTGCTTTTTAACTCCTGTCTTTTCCATCCCAGAGCCCCATTTGGGAGGTGCTACCAGGCTTATCTGCTGTATTTATCTCCCAGGCACCAGATCAGGACATTAGTGTGATTAATCCAATAGGTGAGCTTGAATCTAGCCCTCTGAGATGAAAAGGAACCCCTCTACTGGCAATCCTCCATAAAATATGGCAGCCTGGGAGCCAGATGACATAGCATGTTCACCTATAAACTGGTGGCCCAGTCCTGGAAGAGAAGAGCAGTGTAGCTGGCTTTAGATAGGCTGTCTTGAATAGATCTGGGTCTGTTTAAGGCTGGAAGGGAATATTCCCATCCACTTGA
The DNA here is from genome assembly GCA_013397565.1 of Ptilonorhynchus violaceus. Taxonomy (NCBI): domain Eukaryota; kingdom Metazoa; phylum Chordata; class Aves; order Passeriformes; family Ptilonorhynchidae; genus Ptilonorhynchus; species Ptilonorhynchus violaceus. Next base: position 13,531 of record VZRJ01009828.1, on the reverse strand, counting down.
AGTGCCTCATCCTGAAGTCCCTCAGTGAGAGACCAAGTATGGGCAGATGCAAGGCAGCACAGTGCATGCTGGATAAAGCAGATCCATCCCTCCCTATACCAGGCACTGGAGGGATATCTAAAAAGAAATTGCATATTTGAAGAAGATAACTGAGTCCAATCCTTCCAGCAGGCTCCTAGAGGAGATGCCTTGACTGAAGCTGTCAGTGTCCTTAAAACAATTTTTTCTTGCCTGCTATAGAACAGCCTGAGAAAGCTGACATGACTAAACAGAGTCCTTTCATATTCTCTCTGCCTCCTTTTAGCATGTCCTTTTTATATGAGACGTTGCAGCAAACAGACCTTTGTCTGCTGGCCTCAACATTACTGGGTTGAGTACTGAATCATTTGCACAATCCATATGTGTGCTGTCTGCATTTAGCAGGACAGCGCTGCTTGAAAAGAAAACATTTCCTATAGCTGGTAAGTAGGTTAAACACTGGAGATATAACAGATCTTTTTTTCACCAGATCTCATTAATCTCAAAATTAATCATCTGGCACTGTTCAAAGACTGGGTACCTCCCTGCATAAGACAGAATCAAGAGGCTACAGGGACTTAGTTGCAACTGAGACTATACCCTGGTTTTCCTCTTATTTTGTCCATAACTTCTGGAAACCCATTCCTATTGCATTCATTTAGCCTTCAGCACACTTAATCTGAAATTGACTTTGCCTGCTCCCTCCCAGAGCTTTTTAAATGCTTGAATAGCACTGGATAGGATAGATCAGCATTAAAGCGAGACCAGCAATCTGATCAAACTTCTGGCTTACTCTCGTTGCCTACAGCAACACAGTCTACACATCCAGAAAATAATTTTCTGAGGGGCTGCACTTCAATGCACAGTTTGGCTCAAAAAACCCATTAATTAACCTTCTTGACTTTTACCTTGCTTAGGCTATTTCCCACTTCCACAAGTGTCTTTTACTTCTCTTCCACTTGTATAGAAACCAGAATGTAACTTAGCTCCATCAACTAAAAAAGAAACCAGACAATACATTTCAACGTGATTAAGGCCTTTACGTTTTCTTTTTCTAAATGCAGTTTCAAGTGACAAATTCTTAGTATTGCAGGCATGTCTTAAAGATATATTTTAAATGAAAAAGTTGTAACAGCTAGGGAACAAGAGACTTTCTGCTCCATTTGGTGCAAACTGGTAGGAAAGCAACAGTGTCAATGCTATAGAGCAGCCTCTCCCAGCATGTGACCTTGTGTGGGTAAGATTGTTAACAGAGATAGAGTTTTCAGTAATTATATCTCCAACAACTAGTATCAGATATAAATGCTGCTGGGCTCCTTCTTGTAAGAAGGGGTACTGGTTCAGTAACTGTGGGGGACACAGGTTGTTAATGGTGAAAACAACAGGGATGGCCACGGGGCCACTGAAGAACCTGCCTACCTTGGTCTATTTTCACCTTTCACAGTGCCTGCCCTTGATTCAACTTTCACAGTGCCTGTCCCTGAAGTACACAGGTCTTGTTCAGATGGACCATTCCTTTCCGTGTGGCTAACATAAGAGGACTTCTCTGGCAGTATACACCGATTTGTTTTCCATCTATGAATAGCTGCAGGGAGATGATGGTCTATGAGAGCCTAGCTGAGCCTCTGGGATGAGGCATGGCCCATCCTACAGGCCATGACACAAAAGTGACAAGTCTGGCAGTGTCAAAGTGCAACGTGGTAATTTCTGTCAGTCCGTGCAAGAAGACCACAGCACACCTCAAAACCCCAAGTTTACCAGCTTCCCAAGGTCCTGTGGATCAGCAAGAAAATGTTACCTGATTTGCTGTTAATCCCTTTGCAGAAAAAAATCTCAGTCCTCTGCAAGTAAAAGCTGCATTGGCTGAAGGAATCACGGCAAGACTGGAACAACGTTATTTTGTGAAGGTGCCCTGCCTGTAGCCACCCTGGAGTTAAGCTGAGATCTCAGAAAAGAATTAGATGGGCAAAAAATCAAAAGGCAGAACTCTGTCCCCATCTGAGTTTAAGGAACGCTGTGTTGTTTTCTAGTGTGTTTTTTTTTGTCCGAGGTCAGGGTGGAATTAGACACAGAGTAACCAGGACAAACATCAGACCGAGGATTAGGCTCAGCACCTAGGTGGTGTTTTGGAAGATGAGTGTGTTTCTACTCGGAAGCAGCAAGGACACAACAATGTTCTAGTGAGCAACATTCAGATGTGGCACAGGCTTGCTGACTGGCACAGTGCCTGGGAGTCATTAGTGGACAGCTATACAAACATGCCCTAGCCAATAAGTTAAGTCACTCTTCCTCCAGTCTTAGAGTAAATGAGGAAAGGCTTCAGTTTCTGGAAACCTACTGCTGTTAATTGCTGAAATCCATTGTGATTTTGTTTCTGCTGCTGTGGGTCTCAGGGCCAGGAGGGAAGCAGCCCTCTCCCTGCAGTGTGGCAGGCTCCCTTGCTGACTGAACAGCACATTTTGTTTCACATTTATTTTCCTCCAGTCCTGATCACACAGGGGTAACTTCTGTCATGCTGCTTCTAGCCACTGTACATGATTGTTTGCAATGGACAAGAAAATTGCTGCTTCTTCAATAGCAACCTGCTATCTTATGAAGCTGGATAATACAATAGTCCCATTGGTTTTGTTCCTCCTCTTAGTACTTGCTCTTGATGACCAGGAAATATGTTCCTGTTATCACAGGAGACAGGAGAGATGACTGCTGTGCACAGCCTCCCTAGAATTAGCTTTCTAGGAAATAATAAAAGTACTTGTCCTGTTCCAGGCCACTGCACTCTGGCTGCAGCATGTAAGTGTTAGGGGAATGAGGACCATGTGCGGGCTCAAAACAGAGCTGCAAGTCCCAGCTATTCAGCCCAAAGGCCCGTGGTGCTGTCCCTAACAGGGGTGAGGACATTCCCAAGTGTTAGTGCTATGCTGAATTGTTACTCATTCCCATTAACAAGAAATTGATGTCACTCCTTTCCAGTTATGCCCTCTGAGTTCTTCCTGCCTTTTTTCCTCAAAGGTCCTAAATACTCATGGCTGGTCAGCTTCTTGCCCTACTCCACATGGAGATATCCAAGCAGAATTACTAGGCAGTCAATAGAAAATGGGAGCAGTAGATCTTTGTTTCCCTGTCTTTGAAGCTGGTCATGGCCTATTTCACATGTACTCTAGAAAGTCATCTTCTGAGGATCAGACATTATGGAACAAGACAAAACCATATTACTGAGCACTCCAAGAAGCTTTGTTGTGTTTCAGCTACCAGCAGAGATATTTTCCTCTCATTTTCTAGTAATGGCACGAGGATTAGATGGATTTTTTTTCTGGGGTAATTTCAAGTGCTGGGACATTGCATGGGATTGGTATTTAATACTTCAAACATAGGCCATTTGCAGCTGAAACCTCCTGCAAATTAGCTGAGAGACAACCCAAAAATAAGGCAATAAACTTCAGCTATAACAAGGTTATGTACTACATAGCACTGTGACATTATCACTGTCACTTACATTAATAGAAATAACAGTCCTATTTTTAATCCCAGGCATTGAATTAGTGAATACTATTAGCAAAACAGTTATTCACGAGCTGCCAAACCTTTGCAGCTTTGTGAATGAAGGCAGGGAATATACATTATCTTTTGAGAGGCTTCAGAGTGCTCATCTGCACAACAAAACTGTGGTGATACTGAGGCTAATCAGCACATGCAAATCAGGGCTGCAATCCTTGTAGAAGGTTTTCTGCTCCAGGGCAAATCATTACTCTTCAAAGACCAAGAAAAGCAGCAAAGTTTCTCCTGGGAAGGGCAGGTGCGAAGACTCCACGTGTTTAACCCAGTTATTTTCATTTCTATGTTAAAAGTGAACAACTTTTTTTCCTTTTTTTTTAAGGGATGAACAAAAACATTAATGATTCGTAGGTATGATTCTTTTTCCCGAACTACTTGAGCGATTTTGCACTTTCCCAAGCCCCCTCTCCTGAATCTGACCTCAGGCGTTTCACCTGCTAATGCAATAGTGGAAAAGGCTGTTCCAGAGAGGGAGGATTCAGCATATGCAATATAGGTAATTCGGTACTTGGATTGAGTCAGATGCCTTGATGAGAGGGATGGTGTATAATTAACTAGCCTGAGTACAATAGTGAGAGTTAGGACCACTATGTTTGGCCATAGAGATAGTTCAGCAATTCCTGGAAAAGTCATCTGTTGAACACAAGTCTAGCTAAGTAGCCATGTGGCCAGTGCACGCTTGTCTCTCTGCTGTCACTATTTTGCTATCAGCAGCAAACGAGATATCCTGTCCCCTTAGAGGGATTCTTGCTTGCAGAGTCTTGGGGACTAACAGAAAGATCAGACCTTTAGAATTACTAAGGAGTCCTCTGGGAGGATGTACATTTGGATGAGTACAGTTATGTGCTTTAGGCAAAATAAACATCTTGTGTGGGCAGTGGATAATATCCAGCAAGTTCTTGCTCCATAGGCATAATGTTTATCTATAGGTGGATGGGACTTCTGGTTACAGAACTGTAGTCACTGCACACTCATGTCACTGCTCAGATGTACAGGGGTGAGGTTCCATGTTGGTAGTGGGTGACAGCATCTGCTGTTGCATGCTGTTTGTACCCCCAGGCTTTGAAGGACACTAACCCAGCGTGCAGGCTGCAAGTTTCCATTGCACTTCATCATCTCAGCTCCCACCCACCACCCCTCCAAGAAATCAGGGAAAACATTTGCTCTTTGGTGCAAGAGATTGTTCAGCTTCTAAGTCACCGGATGCCTCTGTTCTGAAGTAATTCTCAGTACCATAGCTGTCATAGCTGAGTATTGACACAGTGTCTGGTTTCAGGCCAATACACAGAAAGTCAAGCTGTTGCACTTGTTTCCTTCCCTGGCCTGGAAGGAGCACTACTGATATCCTGAGTGTCTCCACTCGCTTTAGGAAGAAAGCCCTGGCTAGGTGTCTTCAAGCTAAGGGGCTTCCCTGCCAGTGTGGGAGCATTTAACTCCCCCCTGAAAGCAAGTTGCAGCCAAGAACTGCTGACCCTTGGAACCTCCTCACATGCCGAGGGCTTGACGCACTACAACGCACCCAGCACCTTTTTAGAGCAATGCTCTGAAATACTTTTGGAACTCCCAGGGCAGCCAGGTCTCTGGGTGACACTCATTAACTGCAAGTGGGCTTGAGCCTCTGCTCTGAAATTCAGCATCGTCAATTTCCACAGGCAGTATGGCCCATTTCCCATCACCTCAGTCTGAGATGAGCATACCTTGCTCAGTGTATGTGACAAAGCTAAATATGGACTCCTTGGCAAAGTTGTTTATCATTTACTTCTGACACAGAGCCTCATAGCATCAGCTTTATTCTGCTCCCCCTCAAAAGCTCTTTTCCTTAAATCTAAATGATGTGGTGCATGCATGTGGGAAGGAGGTGGGAATCAGACAAACTCAGCTCTTTCAGATCTTCAACCAAAAATCTTTTCAAAGAGCAGCCTGGAAGTACGTGCTGACACTGATGATGTGATCCTGGTGAAATACCAAAGAAGGAGCAGCAAGCATGCTGCTCTCCTGCAGCTGAAGACCTACTGCAATCACCTTGGGACCAAGTTGAGAGCTGTTCTGATGGTGAGCCAGTACAGCTCTTGTCAGTCAAATGAAGTTGTAGGCAGTAAGTGAAATTTACTAAAAATACCATGATTGTCACATCTGAAGTACTAGAATGGCAATTTTAACTAATTATGAGAGGCACAGAAATATTCAGATAAGCTCTCAACAGTTTTGGACAGTCAAATAAAGAGCTGCAGGTAGAATCACTGTGATAATAATCCTGGACTTTAGGTGACCTGAACTTCTAATCTGTTACCTCAGTAATCAAAGTTTGTAAGAGGCCATGTAAATTCTCTTTGAAGGAAGTTGGCACTTGGAAATGAAAGTAACAGGGAGTAAAGCATAAGAGTTCCTTTCTGTTATTTCATTGATATGACTCAGAATGTGTGATTTAGTACCATGACAACTGAGAGGTTGATTATAAAACAGACACAAGATCCTGTAGTCTGCCAGTTCTTATTTGGAATTTTATTACTTTCAGCTTTATTTCATAATCAATAGCCATCAGGAAGATACTGCATGTTTTAGTTGGATATGATAAGACGGTGTGTGCAGATACTAAGTTGACAGAATTACAGGGCATTTTTAATGATTAAAATGGTTCGTGTATCACTAGGATGGCATTTTGTTTTCTAGAACTTTGATTAGGGGATGATTTAAAACTGGATGCTGAATTGCAGGTTCCTGGATTTATACTGTGGCATTCATGTAAGTGGCCTTTATTTCCTAATTTTTGGATTACTGTTTTCACAGCACTAGTAGTTCCTTTTGCTTTTTCTAGGAATGCTGCTGTAGGCACAGGTATCTGAGTCTTCTCATATACATTGAGCAGATTACTGTCCATTTCTGTGGAGGATCTGACTCACCTCACCCTCAGTTTTGGGGCCTTTAGGGTGAGAAAGGGGAGCACAAGTTGGGAACATCCCGAGAACCAGAACTTGGGAAAAGAACTGCTCTTTGGAAATTGTCTCTCTTTTCCACATATAGAGAACCCAGGATCCACCACTTGGGCATCTTTAGTGACTCTTTTTTTCTGTTTGGGATTGAATCCATTGTGTCTAGGGTTATTTCAATGAAATAAGAGGCACATGGCCACCCTTTATCCTAGTTGGGGTCCCTTTAGTCTTCCACCTTGCCAGTCCCTTCTCAGCTGTGGCCTTGTGAAGGTTCCCCTGCTATCTGTGATCCAGCCTTTCCAATTGGGGAAGAAAGAGGCATTCCCTTTCCACATTTTCACAGCTGTACAGGACAAATACCACCCTCAGTTTTTCCTCTCTGAGGTGCAAAAGTGTTTCCTCTTGGATGCAGGCAGTTTTGCAGCTGCTGAATGGCCTTGTTGTGGCATTTTTTCCTTTCCTGTCACTGAGCATGCACTGAACATCAGGAAGTCATTATAGAAAATTGAGAGACTGTATGTGTGTGTGTACACATAGAGAATGCATAACCTAACTCATGCAGTAATGTGCAGGGTAAGTTAAAATACCTCCCACACAATATCTGGCTTCTGAAGCATGGCTCCAAATTGGCCATTACCAGAGTAATGACTTAATCAGTTGTTAACAATCGCTGTACTCCCTACCAACCAACGTGCATATAACCTTGCAAAGACTCCCTCGGCACCTCCTCTGCTGCTGTCATCAAATGAGCTGGCCTTATTTCAGGTGTTTTCTATGCACTGCTGCCAGGGTTCCTCTTGAGTTCCTAAGGCATCACATCCAGTGCAGGGAACTCCTGTTATCCCCAAGGGGGAGAAACTAAGTGGAAACTTAGCAGCTGCAGTTTATGTTTTCAACTAAAAGTTGGTGCTTGGTTACCTTTGACTTAAAACCCTAGAAAGTAAGGTCTAGCTTTCAAGGAAATTAATTCTGTTCACGTTGATGACTTTGTCTCAGGTTCTGACAGTCCCTTCAATGCTTAGAAAGTGCAGCACTCTAAATACCCTCTGGAGTCACCAGAGATATGGCAACCTTTCTAGATGCGCATGGGCCTGATCTTGTTCCACCTCTTCCTTGCTGGGAGATGTGGAACTTGCCTTCAGTCCTGGTCTCGATGGTGGAAATGGGGACATCAGGAGCATACCAGTGATTTGTGACATTTGTCCTGCCACACTTAATCTGGAGATATGCAAAACAATTTTATGATCAGTACAACTTTTCTAATGAGAGCTACTCAGAAATTACTCCAGCAAAAGGTCATAGCATCAGGTAGAAAAAGCACTCTGGGATCAGAAATCCCCAAGGCTCTGTGTCTTTTTGTTTTTGCAAGGTAAAACAAGATTTAGCCGTGAATAGTTCCCAGTGCCATTGTTAAGGGTCTGCTGTCACTAAAGAAGAGTTCTCAGGCTCATAAACTATGCACAGTCCATGTTGCTTTGCTTCTGCTACACAGGTTATTCATCAGTGACTAGCTGGAACATCTCAAGGCATTTGACATAGTTTTCTTCCCATCAGTTGTAACTGAGACAGAGAGAATTAACTTGGGGAATGCATTCTCCAAATCATGTGCTCATAACTGGGTGGAGTTGGCATGCTAAGAGCATACCCAGCTGTGGGCTGCAGAAATGAGAAGAGTTTGCTTGATTTTCCTGTAGTGTTCCCTGATGCCATCTGCTTCCAGACCTTGTGGAGAAGTGCAGAAGCAGAAGCTTGGACGAGAAAGCCAATAGGATAAAGACAACATGGACTGACAAACTATTCTTGCAAGTACAACCATTTGGGACACACAAAGATGTGTTCCCTAAAGCCCTCTTGTCTGTATCAAATGTGACAGGACGTCCTCAGTCCTGTTGACTCTCAGAGGCTCTTATGGTACTTAATTGCTTCAGAAATCCTCTACCTCCACTCCCACACACGAAAGGCCAGTGGGGATGCCTGAGGAGCAGTCTGGCTTCTCAGAGCAGTCCATTTCAACAGCCTGCGATGGAAGATGAGGACCATCCTTTCCTCCATTGCAGCAGTGTGCCACAATGTGCTAGCTTGGGCTGGCCCTGAGGTGACAAGGCTCTAGAGAGCTAAGACATTCAGGTGAGGCAAATAGCCTAAGCATCCAGCCTTGCAGCTACAGGATACCTCCACATGAAACAGAAAGACAGGGAAGTTGTCCAAGGGTAACTGAGATTTCACTGGCCCACCAGGTGTTCACTCTCTGTGTCGGGAACTGGGGAGGAGGGAGGGTGACAGAAACCCCTTGCCAATCCCTCCCTCCCTCCCTCCCTCCATTCGTTCTTCTATCCTTCCATTTCTCCACCCATCCTCAGTTTGGCATCTCATTCAGCACCAACAGGTAGGCCTGGGGGCAGTAACTCCAGGAACAAATGGATGTGAAATACATTCAAGATGTCTTCACTTCTTTCCTTCCTCCTCTGCTCACTCCTAGATTTCTTCCTCTTATTTAATGTTTGTTAACAGCAGCATGAGTATACACAGTATTTCCACCTTATACAATCTCCATGTCTTCAGTTCAGAAAACCACATCAGATGTGGTTTTCATGGATTTAGTAATTCTCATTGGATTAATGCCTAAGATCTGGCCCCCACCATGAACCAACAGAAACTTTTAAAATCCACAACTTCTTGTGGCAAGTAGTTCTCCAAGTTCCCTACACCTTACATGAAGAGCCAAATCTTTCTGGGAATATGGTGCCCAGTAGTTTTGACTGATAACTCCATCTTTTTTACTGGAAGAGCTACTAAACACCCAGTCCTTTCCTACCTTCTAGAAGATAATTATGTTCCCACAGACCTTCGATATCTTCTCTCAGCTGTTCTTTCAGAAGAATGATATCCAGTCTACCCAGTGCTCCCTGGACCTCACCAGCTTCAGATATTTATTCACCTGGGTTGCCCTTCAAACCCTTCCCCATTATACTATTTCTATCCCAAGACAAGAAGACCAGGACCACTCATTGTATTTAAGACCTGCACAAATCATAAATTTATATAGCGGCATGGCGATGCCATCTAATAATTCCTAGTATCTGCTTTGCTTTATTGACTGTTGCTGAACAGTGAAGTGACATTTTTGTAGAGCAGGCTCCCACAGTCCCAAGACTGTCATTTCTGCCCCCCAACTCCTCCCCCTCCCCAAACCCCATCCATCTTAAGTAGTAATGGTCAGGGTAGAGCTAATAATTCTAACTTAAGAAACTAAAAATGGATGTAGGAACAAGAGTGTCTGCCAGAGACCTCCATTGGGATGAGTTAGAAATCCCAGGGAACAGTGGCCCACAACAACAGAACAAGACCTTTACAACAATGTTTGGATACAGAAAGATGGTGGCTAGTGACCTGACACAGTCTGCTGAGCAGCTGGGCCAGGACCACACATAAACAATTTAATCCAGCACCTCTTTTACTGAAAATGAATAACAAAACCTTAATAAATCAACAATTACTTATTGCTGTATTTGGGGTAATAAATTCTTTAGTTTATCAGTAGCTTGTGGCTTCCATAGCATGTTCTTTGAACAGTTTGCCTTTCAGTTACATCCCCTTTCTCTCCTGAACAATAAATTAGCATTCTTTTTTTTTTTTTTAAGGAAAAGAGGGGAAAAAGAGGATATATTACAATTTTTTCAAAGCAAAGGAAAAATGCAACATATTTCTGACATATATCTTAAAATAATATGAGGATAACTTTCTCTGCGTGTTAGATGCCTATGCATAAATAATAAAGGACGTTATGTTATTTACAGTGTTACACAATAAACTAAGAGCGTCTCATTTAACACAATATCCATAAAGACAGTAAATAATGAAAACATCCACGTATGTACAAGATGTATTTACAATAGAATAGAGAATTACAAATGGTGATAATTGGCCATGTTCTTTGTCTGCCCTTCTCTGCAGCATTTCATAGGTGCTTTTTTGTTTCTTACTAGGAGTAAGTCCCAGCTGATGGTAAGTAGTCACACTGCAGGGCCAAGATGTGTTCAACAGGCTGAGAAGTGTGTCCTTTGAGGAGACACCAGTTTGATATCCGGGATGTTCAGGAAACTGCTTGCAATGTGTGTGAGAGAAGCAGGGAGATGCAGCATTGTTGTTTTGGAGTACTGGAAAGAAGGAGCTTTCTTGTTTCCCTGATAAAGGCAGTGATTGATCTCTTAATACTCAGTGTGTTGGGGTGGCTCAAGTGAGGAAGGGAATAACTGGGCCAAAAAGAGGAAGTAGGCTTTTCTCTGTTACATGAGAACCTCTATAGAGCTGTAATGATTTACACCCCCTGAACAGGCAGGCTGTACCAGGTTGTGCATGACATAATCCAGCTATACACCCTTGAAGGAAGCCTTTTATCCTGGAATAATTCCTGCACATAAACACATATAGAGGGAAAACTCATGGCTCAAATTAAATGACGTGGAAATAAACCAGGACAATCTCAACAACTCTGCCACCACTGGAATATTTCTCCCCCTCTTCAAAGGATGTTTCTTCCTGCCATGACTTTGAGCAGGCAGGGATTACACGATGATGGCTGAAGGCTGTTGGAACTGCCTAGCTCAGAGGTCTGGGTAATGAAACAAATATCCCCAAGAGGGGAGCTGGCCTTTTCCATAGGCACTTGCTGGCTCTGCTCTGTGCTGCTGCAGCCTCCAGCCCCTTGGCCAGCAGGAGCTGGCTGCAGCCTGCCAGCAGCACCTGTGGCCAGGTAGACTCACTAATTTCTGGGTTGGACCTGACTGATGTGAAACACCCTCGCAGTGTGATAAACACAAGTTCAGAGCTGAGGGTCTGTGTCCTGCTCCCACTTCTGTGCGTGCCAGGTGAGGGCAATTCCCAAATTCGCTGCTGCATGAATTGTGCTGAAAGGCTGGATTCTCCACAAAGATCTAAGGGCTTAGGCAGCCATATCCCCAATTGTGTTTTCTTGTTCTTAGGTCCATGTGAAGTCTCCAGCCTGATTTCATGCTTACCCTATAACACACTGTGTATGTTCCGACGGGGAGGAAGAGCAGGAACTGCACAGTGTTTTGACTTTGAGGCACTGCAACAGAAGAGGTGTGGCATTTTTCCCTAGACCTATACCAAATAAATCTCACATGTACAGCTCCCAAATATGGAATTGCTCCTTCATTTTGTACTGTCCCTCTATAATAACAGTGTTAGTAGTCAAATAATCTTCTCCACTTCAAGGCATGTTCCCTTTTCATCCTGATTAATCTGTCTGGGCTGTTACAGATACTTCAATGAGAGCTGGCCTTGTGGATGATCTATACTGGAGGAGTTTACAAAAGACCTGTGTTATAATCTCTATTCTGCCACTAAGATGGGTGATTTTGGGGCAAATCTCTTGTTTCTCTGCCATCCTTTTTCTGTCTCATCTGTGCTGCAAGGTCTTTGCAGTATCAGAGGCCTTTCTGAAAGGACAGATATTCAAGTGGCCCTGGAAACTCAACAGTGCAAATTCTTTGGAAACTTGTGGCCTTCATCAGGAAAGCTCACCTGGCCCTCTGTACTACTGAGTTGCAGAGTTACTGGTGAGATGGATGTTCTGCTGCATGGGATTGCAGATAAATAGGCATGACTAAAGGGATGAAAATGAGCGTACGGTGTCTAGAATTTGTAGAGAGCTTTTGTTTTGGTCTGCAAAGGCAAAGCGTGTTCAAGTACATGCCAGCTAGAGAAAAATGGCAAAGGGAACTTAAGTCCAGACAATATGTATTTGCCATCTCCCACAAACTTCTCAAATAAGCAGTGCCATTTCAGCTACCACATAGCCTGAAGCTGTGCTAGTTTCCTAGCCTTTTGGTTCTACCACCAACATCCTAGTGTAAAACTTTGTTTGCTACACTAAGGTTTTTGTTGTTCTTTTTCTGCTGAATCTGGTGTTCAGGTAGACCCATCTATGTTCTTACCAATGTGATATGGTTATTTATACAGTGAGAAACTCACTGATTTTCATCTTCCTGGCAAAGAGCGTCTTTTACTATACTTTGCTTTCAGGTCTCAAATCAATAGGACAACTTGTTCAGCAAAACTCTTAGGCACATGCTTAACTTTTAGCATGTACTGGATGTGTTAATGGGAGTCTAGCACATGCTGAAGGTAGCTTTTGCTGGGATTAGCATAAGCATATGCTTGAACAATTTACTGAGTTGGGGCTTTAGTTCCTCAGGTTTGCATCTTACAAAATTTCCTTGACGTATTTCTCTTCATTTAACTGGGACCAGAATGTGGCCCAAAGGATGAGTGTAGTTTGGCTGAAATTCTTTTTCTCTTGACATGGCTCTTATTTAGAGCTCAGTAATACCTGTAAAACATATGTTCTCATTTTCAGAATCCCCAGAGTCTAGGAAAAACATTTGTTTTCCACATCAATCCTGAGTCAATGCTGTGCCAACTGAACACACAAAAAAAATTCAAAAGAATAGAAGAGGCAGAGTGACCCTGACTAAACTGATAGGAATTCAGTGCAAAAGAGGCCATTTGCTTCTGTCTGGATGAATGCATCTGCTCCAGCACTGACAGCATCCTTGTTCATTACTAGTCAAAGACTTCAAGACCATCACTGGCTATCTAAACACTGATATAAAATAGTCACACATGGGTTACTATGGCTGTAACCCACACAGTGTGCTTGCCTTCATAAATGGGCTCTGCAATCAGCCTTGCCTCTCTCAACCCAAGTAACGGAGTCAATAAAGGTGAGTGGAAATAAACTCCATAGATCTGCTTTGTCCTTCCTACGTGCCTACACTTTTTAACCATTCAGCAAATCAAGTTCTTCCCTGAAAGGCCTTTCTGTGTCCAAGAGTAAGCCTTACTCCAACAGCAACTCTAACAAGGTATTGCTAGAAGCTTGTCAGGGCTTTTTCTGAGGAAGAGAAAAAGGGGAAGAAAATTGAGGGGAAATAAAAAGATAAATTATGTATTAGAAATCAACATTAAAAAATGGAGGTGAAAACTGATTGCACTTTTATTAGTGG
>VZRJ01009825.1:48234-65187 GCA_013397565.1 Ptilonorhynchus violaceus | reverse complement strand
GCTCCCCCCTCCCGCCCCGCCCCGGACTCACACGTCCAGCAAAACCTTTAGATTAATTAAGGAATGGTTAATTAACAAGAGGATCAAACTGCACACGGCTTTGGAGATGCAGGGGTGGGTGTCCTGGAGGTGTGCAGGCGAACTCCCCCGATCCCGGGATCCAGGTGAGGGAGGATCCTGCCTGGCTTAAGACACTTTCCTTACTTCAGGCTCCAGTTCAGGGTCAGGCTCTGAGTGGGGTCGTTTTCCAACCAAGAAGCAGCTCAATGGTTTTTGTTTTGTTTTGTTGTTTGTGTTTTTTTGTTTTTTTGTTTTTTTTTTCTTTTTTCTCTCGTTTTAATGAATAATTTGGAATAGGAAAGTCACAGGAGATGAGGGAGAGAGGGAGATGAGGTGGGAGAGGACGTTCTCCCCCTCCTCCAGTTTAGTAAGCACCAGAGTATTCAAGTCTGTCCGTTGGGAATTCCGAGCCGTGGCCACAGTCAGCAGGCAGAGACTAAACCTTTCTCGTAAGAGCAGCGTCGCTTGGGCTGGGGTCCCTCGTCATCATCATCTTCCTCCTCATCCTCCTCCTCCTCCTCCTCCGAGGATGAGCTGTCCAGTGTTAAATCCACAACGTCTGCAGTGGCTTTGCCGTTCTCGCCGTTCCCGTTGGGAGTGGGCAGCAGCCCATTCACATCCGAGGAACCTGGCACAGGATGGGGGAAAAGGATCAAGGTGAACAACTTGTGCCCAGCTCAGGGGATGCTCCAATCCCCCTGCTTGGTCAGCCTGGACAAGGGAAGGCTCCAGGGAGACCTCAGAGTCACTTTCAGTGCCTAAATGGGCTCCAGGAGAGCTGGAGAGGGACTTTGGACAAGGACATGGAGTGACAGGAGACAGGGAATGGCTTCCCACTGCCAGAGGGCAGCGTTAGATGGGGTATTGGGAAATAATTCCTCCCTGGGAGGGTGGGGAGGCCCTGGCACAGGCTGCTCAGAGAAGCTGTGGCTGCTCCATCCCTGGAAACATCCAAGGCCAGGTTGGACAGGGCTTGGAGCAACCTTGGACAGTGGAAAGTGTCACTGCCCATGGCAGGGGTGGAACGGGATGATCCCTCAGGTCCCTTCCAAGCCAAACCATTCTGGAACTCTGTGATTTCCCCCAGTGATTTCCAGCCTTTCCCCCCAGGCAGACTGACCTAGCACTAGGATTGGACACTGAGGGCTGCAGCTCCGCTCCTTCTCGGCTCGGATGGGACACCAGGAGCCGTCCACCAGGTACTCGATCTCATCCGCATCTTCACATTCCGTCAGGATCTTGGACAGGAGCCTGGAGAGGGGACAGGAGGAGCTGTTACAGCCCTGGCAATCAGCAGAACATGTGGACTGACCCTGGAACTTCACCTTAAACAACCCTAAGTTTAAAAGGAATCTGGTGTTGGCTCCTGAGCTGAGAGCCCTTGGAGTCACGGACTTTATTCCCCATAAAACCAGTGCAGGTTCTGACAGCGCAAATCCATCCCAGTCCTTCCTGTCCATGCACCCAAACCATCAACTACCAGCCTAATTAGGTGCAATTAAAGACAGTTCTGCCTCTTCACCCACTTTCCCAGGTGCTGCTTCCAGGCAGGCGGCTGCTGCCCCCTCCCAGGGCTGCTGCAGGGACATTCCCAGGGACATTCCCACTAAGGCATCTGCAAAAGGTGAAATACCCTTTGACATTAGGAAATCAGCAATCCAACAAGCAGCACTTTGGTTCCTTCCTGGTTTTATTTCCCAAATCTCCACACCAGAACCTCCTGTAACAGGAAAACCATGAAAACGCCTCCAGAGTGGATACCTTGAGGGCAGCTGTGTCTCCCAGCAGGGATCTAACTGGAATGAGGCCCTGACTCCGGAGAAGCCAGGGACTTGCTTTATTCCCTGTGTCCCACTGTTTCCCTGGGATGTTTATTTGGAAATGCTGCTCTGCCAGGCCTCATTCCTTCTTGGACTTGAGCCTTTCCCTTCAGTAGAATGGAGAATTCATGGCAAAGTCTCACAAGCTCAGGAGAACTTTGTGGCACCCCAGTGGGAGAGTTTCAGCTTTGCCCAGCTCCTGTAGGAATTGTTTCCACAGCCAATCCCATCTCCCAGCACAGCAACCACCAAGCTGCAGCTCCCAAAAAGCTGACAAGGCCCTGAGGATCCCAGACCCGACCAACCACCTCCTTCCCCGGGAGCCTACAACTCTTTCTTGACTCACAGCACCCAGCTGAGTGCCAGCTTCCCTCTCTCACTTCCACTGCAGAATCTGGAAATGACGTTCACCCCACAGAACCAGCACCAAACCCCAGCCCTGAGCAAGGACAAGTCTGCTGAGCCTTCCTCAGTGACATCCTGCTCCTCCTCATGCAGGACACAGGCACTGCTGATCCATGGGGGTTCCACAAGCCAACCCCTCATCCCTTCCCCTTCAGTCTCTCCCTTGTTAGACATCTCCAAGGAACTGGATTTTCCTGTCGGGGTTGGCCAGGGGACAAAGCAAACAGGTTATCTGTGCTGAGGCTGCTCCAGACTGCCTGGAAAGCCACAGCTCCTGGAGCAGCCCGGGACCCACAAAGGCAGCGACGCTCCAGGAACCCTCGGCTGGCCCTGGGAACGGACTCGTCTGCTCACTTCCCTGTGCCAAGGGAGCTGGATATCGCTCCAAACTCTCCCTGCTTTGGGGGGAACCTGCATGAGAGGCCAATTACACAGGCATGAGGGTGGAGACCATCTCTCAGCAGGCAGGAACCACGTGTGTTGCCCCACCAGTCCTCAGGGTGACCCAGAGCTTGGCCAGCACCACAGGGATGTTGGTGGTCCCAGTCCACAAAAGGCTCCGAGCATTTGGGGGCAACAAAGCTGCTTCCAAACCCACCTCAAAAGTGCTGCACTGGAAGTCTGTTCCCTCCCAGCACATTCCCACTGCTGGATGGTGACACCCTGGGGGCCCCAAGCACCCCAAGGTCAACCAAAGCAGGAATCAACCCCTACTGGGTGTCCCCAGAAAACCTCCAGCTTGGACAATATTCCCAAAGCTTTTTCATTCTGTTCCTCCAGTGCATCTGAATCTCCTACTTTTCCCTGCAGGAGTTCCTATCGAGGGATCCTTCCCGTCCCTGACACCAAAATATCCACAGCAGCCACAGAAATTATCCTGAACAGTCACACAGACTGAACAAACTCTTCCCAGAACTGCTTTTGTGCCTCAGTCTTGAGGGTGGGACGTTCTGGGAGGGAAGATTCCCAAATCAAATTTACAGAGTGCCAAGAATTGTCCGTGAGCTGCTGAGCACCTCCCACTGACAAGAAAACCAGATATTTCCTATCAAAAATCCTCTTAGTGAGTGTTTATAAAGTGGTTTATTCCATGCGGGAACGTGGCATCTGCCAACCAAAGTATTGGTTGTGCATCAGCCTGAGGAAGAGTGAGACAGCAAATGCTCCATCCTCAAAATGCTTCAGTGCAACCCAAAAATTAAGAAAGGCAGAGTCAAGTCTTGCTCTGACACACCCAAACACTGAAATCAGAGTATTATTCACCAGCAGAATGAACTTCCAATAGTTTCAAGGTGAACTTTAACCAGATGCACAGAGCAAGAGCTGGATGCTGCACCCAGAGGAGATGGGAAAGGGCAGAGAGGTGTAAAACTCACCCATCGATGATGAGCTGGTCGTAGGGGGCAGGTTTGTCACACACGGGGCACATCCACGTGGGCTTCTTCTCGTTCATCTGTAGGTAGAAGACGGCGTCGAAGCACTGCAGGTGCGCGCAGGTCTCGGCCCGGCACGGCACCGACAGGCGCATCTTCACCAGCTGCGGGAGCACAGGCACGGCGTGAGCACCCCCGGCACGGAACCCGGGGAGCCCCAGGCAAGGAAAACATCTGGGAGTCTGCACAGCTGGACTGGGAGTACGGTTTGGGCTCTTGGCAAAACCAGAATGAACAGAGAGCTGCAGCCCCTCGGCTCTGGAGCAAACTGGGAGAGCCGGGGGTGTTCAGCTCTTCCACCAGAGGTGCACTGGATGGTTTTAAGTTCCCTTCCAACCCAAACTCTGACTCCATGGCAACCCTGCTTGGACTCACCGGACAGATGAGGGACACTCGGACGCCTGTGGTGGCAATTTCACTGTCTGGGTCCAGGCGTAGCTTCTCTTTCACTGCAGGGAGAGCAGAGGGCACAACATTCAACAACACAGCCCTTGGCAACAAGGTGCAGCACAGGGCAAGCAGCTCACTCCCAGCCCTTGGCTGTGGATGGATCATTTTCCCTGCCAGGGAGGGAATGAGCGGACGGATTCAGCCCCAGCTTAAGCACAGTGGGATTTATTCCCTCTGAGCTCAGTGGCAGCAGCATGGGGGGAACTCTCTCCCTCTGACACTTCCAATTCACAGCAAGTCCCCCAACAAGTGAGCAAACAGTCAAACTGAGAGGGAAACACATCCCATCATTTTTCCATCAGGTTATCAAGCCTTCTCTTAGCACTGCTGCGCTGTCACTCTTCGGCTTCTACGCTGGCCAGCTCCTTTATTCCAGCAGAACATTCCACAGGAGCCACAAACAGACCCAGAGCTACCCAGGCAGACAGCTCAGAGCAAGGCAGCCATGCAAATCCAGGCACAGCAGCCATCCAGCATATATTTGGGAAGAGTCAGATGTTAGGAAAGGAGGAATCCTGCCCCTGCTGCTGCAGCCTGAAAGGAAAACCCAGGGGAGCCGCAGGGAAATCAAAGCAAGCAGCAGATGGGCAGGTCCCACATGTGCAGGTCCACACCAAGGTGCAAGAATCAACAAAATGAGCTTTGAACTGCTCCCCAAGTCCTGAGGAGGAGCTGCTGCTCCCACTGCTGTCTGCAACAGCCTCTGATACTTCCATCACCATTTTTCTTTGGAGCAAGTCAACCATTCCTTTTGACCTTTTCAGATCATAACAAGATGTCTCCAGACAATGAGGCTACATGCAGCTCTGCAACACCCAGCTTTAATTAGAGAGTGACTTCTCAGATGTGAAATTCCCAGGAGATTACAAGATTTGGGCTTGTTTTCTTCACATTAGGAGCCTTTTCATCCAAGCTTAATTTTTTATGAAGTTCTTTGTAAGAGCCTTCTCTGTGCATCAATTACTGGGAGACATGGGAAGGAGAATTTTCTAGGATCTCCTGATCAGGACTGAGCTGTTTTGAATCCAAAGCCATAACCTGTTCTCAGACAATGTTCCTGTATTAAATTCTACAGAACTTTATGCAAAGGAAGATGAGTCAGCAGTGAGATATAACCAAAGCCAAAGGGCAGCTTCAGTGACAGGGAATCATTTGCAGAACAGACCAGAGCTAGAAAAGCAAAGTTTAGAAGCTCCTCGTGTTGGCCAGTTCTGGATATCCACAACTTCCAAGCAGGGAAACACGAAGAAACTGAAATAAGACATTAGTCTTATCTGGTTTTATTGAAAGTCACCAAATTCAACTGATCTGTGCCCTGAAATCCAGGTGTCTGAAGGCTGGATACACCTGGAATCATCACCTTCCCTGGGAACTACAATCTACCTCCACGAGTGACAGGCTGTGAAAGCTGGGGCTGTTCAGCCTGGAGAGGAGAAGGCTGAGTGGAGACCCCACAGCAGCATTCCAGCATCTGAAGGATCTTCCCCGGGAGGGTGGGGAGGTCCTGGCACAGGCTGCCCAGAGAAGCTGTGGCTGCCCCATCCCTGGAAGTGTCCAAGGCCAGGTTGGATGGGGCTTGGAGCAACCTGGGCTAGAGGAAGGTGTCCCTGCCCATGGCAGGAGGTGGAATGAGATGATCTTTAGGGTCCCTTCCAACCCAAACCATTTTGAGATTCCCTGACTGTTTCTTATCCTTGGTAAGAGTTTTCCAGGATCTGCATAGTTTTAAAGACCATCAGGATCCACGGGGTCAGTTCTCCCACGCAGAACTAAACAGTGAGAAGGTTTTGTCCAGCAACATTAAAAACTGGAAATCTTCCAAACTCATGAGCTGCAACTCAGATTCCACCTTGGAAAGGTGATTTTCCCTCATTTCCAGTAAAGCTTTACATTTGCCTCATACCAGGAGGATTTACCTGAATGGTTTGGGATAAGCATCTCTGGGGATCATCTCTTCTCTGAAGCTCTCAACGCATATCAAAGTGCTGCTGGTAAAATCCCACTGCCAGCCCCAAGGATTCCCAGGGACTGGGGCAGCAGGACATTGTCACCAGGATCCCTTGCTCCAGAAATCTCCTTTGGAAATCACGAGGGTCAGTGCTGTGGCAATGCTGCTCATAATGACTCAGGTGAAGGCATGAAGCCCTTCCAGTCACAACGACACCGGCACAAATCCTAAATCCACCTACAGAGCTGCTGCAGAGCCACCAGAACCACGGATTTGGGGTGACTTCCCACGACTCACACACAGCTCAGCGAGTCTGTTCAGATAAAAAGTGGGGTTTATACAACTGGAGGGAAGAAAAGGTATAAAGTGTGGTGGCTGCTCCCCAGCAGGTTCCAGACAGGCCATTCCCGAGCCACTCACCGAGTGCTTTGCAGAGCTCCGGGTGTTTGACCCCGATGTTTTTCAACCTCTGGAGCAGCTCTGCTGAGGTCATCTGCCGCACCAGGTACAGCCCCACGGAGTAGCTCTGGGGACAGAGATCAGGGAGAGGATGAGCAGGCTCCTCCGGGGCCGGCTGGGGAATTCTGTGGGATTCCCTTGGCACTCACCTTGCCGTAGTTGCCCCAGGTGACCGTGATGCGGTTGGTGGCTGCCGACAGGTACATGAGGTGGGTCAGGTTGATGGGACGACAGGGCCTTTTGGGTTCCACCCCGGGTTTGTTGGAGGGGTAGTAGCCCTAAGGCAGAGAGATCAAATACAGATAGTTATTTTTTTACTCAAGGTACATCTATTGATCAGCTCCATGAAATTCCACTCAGCCCCAGGTCTTGAGGATGAGGGAGAAGGGGCTGAACAGTCAGAGCTCAAAGCAAACAGGATTGAGTCTTTATAAAAAATAGTTCATTAACAACATGGCTAATCCATCAGAAAATTAGCTTTAAACTAAGCAGTGCACTTCTATACTCTGGCATCCATCAGGAAACCAATTTCCTTCTAAATTCCACAAATTTTCCTTCCAAATTCCCCAAATTTTCCCTCCAAGTTCCCCAAATTTTCCCTCCAGACTCCCCAAGTCCTTACCGGCACGGAGCAGTAACTGTGGTTCACCTTCACGGCGATGTTGGGAGGGTACTGATCCTCCTGAGGGGAACTGGTGTCTGTGTAGCAGATTCTGGGAAGAAACAACACATCCCTCAACATTCCAATGCTCTGCACACCCCCAGCTCCCACAGGCCCCATCCCCATCCCAATCCATGCTCCCACAGCAAAGCCAGGCCAGCTGTGACCCTGCTGTTCCTGCCGCAGCACCAGCTCGAGGTTCAAAAGTGGAGTTCAAGATGCTCGTGTTAGGCCCAGGAACAAAAAGTTCACTGTAAATTATCTTTGGAGCTACAAAATCCAAACTGAAACTTGCTGGGTTTTGCTGGAACATTCCCTCCTCCCCTGATGTAAAATCAACCCAGACCAGACCTACCTTAGCACCACCTGAACCGATTTCACACCGGGTTGCAAGTCCCTGGTAAATTAAAGAAGAAATAGAAACTTCAGATTAATTCTGCGGGGGAAAAAAAACAACCCACCCCCAAAAAAAATCACCCAACCCAGCTGCCAGACTCAAGAACTTCAGTTTTTCCTGATTTTTTTAACAGGCCTTTAAAAATGACCTCACAGGACTTTATTTAAATTGCTCAATTCCCCCTGCAAATATCAGTGGGGCCTGTAATTATTATTTTTTTCCTGATGCACCAACCTACAGCTTTTCTCTGGGCTTTTAAAACTCTTCAGGTGCCTCCTGCTGATTTGTGAGAATTTATAAAAACTGGGTTTTAAGGTCAGGTTTACCTGACAGTGTTCAAGACTCTCTGTGTTTAATTATTCAGCTGAAGCTGTTCATGCAAACCAAGGGACTGAGTATTAAGGCACCAGTGTGAATATTGCTGCCTTCAGCAGGGCTATTCCTGACAGGATTTTAACTGGAATCAGGAAAGCAAGGGAACACGGAACAAAGATATTTTATTAGGAGGCAAAATAAGCAAGATATTCTTTCTCCAGGTCTATAATTTCACCATAAAGAGAAATATTTAAAGGTTTTATGATTAATTTTTGGGAGGAATTCTTCCGCATCAAGGAGCAAGGGAGCAGGTCAGCCAAGGGGAAACCTCCCTGCCTGCTCTGCCACCTCTGAGAGATTCTTTGTTTCACTCAAAAGTTACATCTCAACAGAGGTCAGGGTAAATCCTAATCCAAGATGTTTCCTTAGGCAGTTACAGCATCCTTCCCACCGAGGGAGTTTCCTTTCAGATGCAAACAGTCCCACAAGTCTGGCTTTTGAACTTGGGATGCAAAGCAAAGTCTGCAGATATTCACAGCACAAGCTCAGCAGAGAATTTAGGTCATCCCCGATTCCATCCCGCTTTTCCTGCCCAAGTGCACCATTCCAGAGGGAGATTAGAGCAGCACAAGTGGAACTTAAGGATCTGGGTGGGTGAATTTGTACCTCCCACTCCCCCAAAGCTCTTTGCTTTACATGAGAAGCAGCCTGATGTCCTCACACAAATCCTGTTTCCTCGCAGAGAACAAAAGCTTCCACAGGGAGGGAGCAGGGAGGAATTAGGGAATTATCCAGCTGTATTTTCTTGAACTGTTAATACCCAGTGAGAAGTACCTGGAATTTCTGATCAGCTCCACTTGTCTCGGTGTTAATGCAAAAATGCATGGACTTTCCTGAAGCTTCTCATTATTCTGTGGAACTGAGGAGGGAAGAACAGACTGTCCATCAAACTGATAACACCAGCTCTAAGCACAAGGTGATTTTTATGCTCTGTTTATGTCCAAGTCTTGTTTTCTCCCAGACAGCTGTGCCAGAATTCCAGATTTCACTTGTTTCGGTAATTCTACTTTGATTAAAGCTTTGCTCATTTATTGCTCGCTGTTCAGTACAACCAGCACAGGATTTGACCCTGATTTTTCTATTTTTTATTATTTCTCCTCCCCTCAAATAATCACTGAGCCCTCAGCGGTGTCACAGTGGGACCACATCTCCAAGATGCCGAAGGAGAGACCTGAGCCTGGCATAAAAGCAGGAAACCACCAGACTGAGCAGGAGGGTTCTGGAAAAGAAAGAAAACAACCCCAGCAACAAAAAGATTAGCTCAGATAATAAAAAAGCAGCACAAAAAGCAGCTGGAAGAGACAAAACACGACTTCCAACCCCCTGACCTTGAGGGTGGGACAGCAGTTCACTTTCAGAGAGGCTTAACTGGAACCCAGCATTAACTGTGGCCTTTTGCCCACTGATAATTTTAAGCTCAAGTGCATTTAATATGGGGAAAATGAAGCTGGAGATGTGGAGAACTTTTGTTACAATTTCTGCTTAGTGCCTTTGCTTAAATTCAAAATGTTTTATTTTCAGTTCGTGTTTCCAAGTGAAGTTCAGCCCCTGAGCTGGTGAAAGTCACGGGAGAAACACTAAGAGGAAGTGCTAAAACAGCTTTTTTAAAAAATTATTTAGCAAGAATTGGGTGTTTTGCTTTGCATCACCTCCATTGAAAGTTTATTCAAAGTCAAGAGACCAGAATTTGAGAAGTAAAAAAGTGCATTTTTATATGAAAAATAGAAAATAAAGAAAGAATAAAACTTCAGCAGTTCATGGATCTTGGAAGACTCAGTGACAGTTTGAGTTGTCACTCCAGGTGCTTCCTTTTTAAACTCTGCTTTAAAAATGCAAATGGAGCATTTAAAAATAAATTTAAAAAGTAATAATTAAGATATCTTTATGGAAATTTTGTTTAATTCCAGTTTCCATTCAAATCTCTCTTGGCCAACAACAACCAGCACAAAATAAAGCATTTTATGAGGTATTTTTAGAAAGTGATGACTGACAAGAACAATAACAAGAAGTAATTTTCATGTTTTTTATTAAGAAACAGCCCATAAACAGAGTCCTGCTGATTGTTCAGCCACACAGAGACAAAGCAAACCCGATTAGGAAAAGTGAGAAGCTGCTCAGGGTTTAGTTTGCATTTACATCAGCTCACTCTTCGTTAATAAAAAAAAAATAAAATGCTGCTGGGAAAGAAGCCCAAAATCTGGGAGGAACAACCTCAGGGTACCTGATCAGGTGTTCAGCTATTACTGAGCAACCAGGAAAAACAACTGAATTTTTATTTAAAGCTAAATATTGTCAGATAACTGAATTTTTCCCTTTTTCCAGGACAGATGCCTCCAGACACCACTCAGCTCCTTGGTTTGTACGAGGGCTGCTGGGATCAATTTAATTTAAGTTGCCAAAAGCAGGAGATCAGTTTTTAAGCCTGAGCTTCATCAACAACCTCAGAGTGAGTCAAGGCTCAGAACTTCCAGAACCCACCAGGAATTGGCAAACCTTATCTCAGACTTTAGCCCAATGCAATTGCAATGGATTCTCACTGAGAGCAGGGAAAGTAAGGATTGATTTCAGGGTTTTAGGGTTTCAGGGGTTTTTTTTCAGGATTTCAGGGTTTCCCTCCATCAAGGTTTTTTTATTTTAAACACAATATTCCACACTATTTCTGGTCAAACTCACTAAAGCCACTATATATTCACAGGAAAGAGGGATCAGGCTGTCACCACCATGGCTGGAGATCCCAAAGGCAAAGTCCAGCTCCAGAGGAGGGGCTGGAGCAGGAGTTTTCCTGCTTTACACAGGAGAGAAAATCCACACCACTGCTGCAGGTAAAATCCAAGGGAAAAGCGAACAAATCCTGGCAGGATGTCCCCAACAACACGGCCTTGCTCGCCTCCAGCTGCACCCCAAGGTCTCCCTTGTTGTGCCTCCAGGAGAAGACCAGAAGGCTCAGGATCTACAGAATCCCAGGATCATTGAGGCTGGAAAACACTTCCAAGGTTACTGAGTCCAAGCTGTGCCCAATCCCCACGTTGTCACCAGCCCAGAGCACTGAGTGCCACATCCAGGCGTTCCTTGGACACCTCCAGGGATGGGGATTCTACAGCAAACAGAGGCTGTCACAGTGAATGTTTGGGACAAAAATCATCCAGAATTCCTTAGAGCACATAATTGCCATCAAACCCACTGTGTTCACTCTGTTTCAACCCAAAAAGTGCCAGAGGAAAGTGCAGAGATCAGCCTGGGTACTACAGAGCTCCCACAAATACTGCCCTTAACGCCCCAAAACACAGCACAGGAGACATCTCAGGATTCAGGATTCTCCCCTCTCAAAGGGATTGGATCAAGCTTCATTTTCAGCATTATCTACCCAAGAGAACTGCAGGATTTCAGTAAATTAGAACAATCCCTTGATGTTGACATCCTCAGCCCAACCACAGTGTTCATGGACATAACTCAGACATTAAAATCCATCCTTAAATTCACTCCAATTGGGTGTGCACCAACCAAATCTGGGCTATCAGCTGGCCCACAACGGACCTAATTTATCTGCTTTTAGCTGGAGCACCTCTGTCTCCAGGAATAACAGTCATTTGAGAATTCCTCAGGGAATCTGCTTCCCTGCAGCCCAAATGAGGCAGCGCCCACCTCACCTTTGATCCCAAGGCAATCATCTCCAATAGGCAGGAGAGCCTTTTCGTTAAGGGATATGCTTCTAATTGAAGCCTAGAACACATAAATTAAGCTTCCTCTACTCCCACCATGGCCACGTGCTTAAAATATCCCTTTTGTAGCCCAGGGAAAGGGGTTTCTAACTGGATCTGGGATTTTGAATCTCTTTCAGGTAGTGCCACATGTTGAGTTTGCCAGGAGCTCAGGCTTGGTCTGGACGCAGGATGGGAAATCTGAGCAACAAAACATGAAGTGGAGCAACTTCTGTCTGGAAAAAGTTTGGTTTTCTCAGAGTGCTTTGTTTCATCACAGAATCGTGGAAAATCCTGAGCTGGAAGGGACCCCCAAGGATCAGAGGCCAACCCCTGGCCCTGCACAGACACCCCAACAATCCCAGCATTGTCCAGACACTCCTGGAATTCTGGCAGCCTCGGGGCTGTGCCCATTCCCTGGGGAGCCTGGTCAGTGCCCCAGCATCCTCTGGGGGAAGAAACCTTTCCCTGATCTCCATCCCAACCTCCTGACACAGCTCCAGCCATTCCCTGGGTCCTGTCCCTGCTCCCAGGGCAGAGTTCAGGGCCTGATTCCACACTAAGCAGAGCCCCAAACTCACACAATTCCCAGTGTGCATGTTATTCCAGCTCCCAGGGAGCAAAGAGGGGCAGCTGAGACACAGAGAGTTGAGCTAATCCCAATTTTGGGGAGCCACAAAGGCTTCCTCATTCCCATCAGTGTCCCAGAAGGAATCAGAGGTGCAGGTCACGGGGGTGGGAAAATAAAAGAAATGTCTGGAAGAGTCCTTGGGTTCTGGGAGCTGACTGGGACAATGGGACCTGAACATCTGCTCATGCCCAGCTCCTCCTGCCTCCACGGAAACCACTCTCATCAGCAGGGAAAACGAGCCAAAAATGCTCCAGGGATCAGACTGACCCGGGGGAGGTGTCACCTACCGGGGGAGAGGCTCCATTTAATGAGCCCTTGGCTCTGAGCTGATGTGGGAGATTTAATGTCAACTTTCAACAAAATCTGTTCATCACAGTGAGTATATCCAGGCTCTTCTGCCTCTGGATGCTTCCACCACTTGGAAATTTGTTTTCCTTCAAAATCCTACATTGGAATTGCTGACTAACACACATTTAACACTGAACAAACCCATTCCCCAAACAATTATAATGTTTTAGCTTCACTCTGTCACCACGCAGCTGTTTTGTCACAGCATTAACGCCTTCAACTGAAGAAGAAATTATATAAAATCTGATTAATTAGTCCTTTTTCTTTTTGTTTCTGCACAACCATATCTTCAGCTATTTTTTTCCTCCAAACCACAACAAATATTTTTTCAGCAAAGACAAACCAGCTCAAGTTGTAGAATCATTTAGTAGTGAATTCTGACATTACCACATGAATTTATGAGACACTCAGCAGAACACAACTTCTCCTCTGGACACACTGAATTTGCTACCAGAACATTCTATTGAACATCAGTGACAATACTCTTTGTTTCTCCAAACTAAAATGATGAAAAATCAGTCTCCAAGCCCCATGGAAAAAGCTCTTCTTCCAGTTTTACTGGTTACCCCCCAAAACACACAGCACCACACACAAATAACTGTGACAAGCACAAAAAAATAGTCAAAAATACACTTGGATGTGTTGCCACCCTCTTTCATCCATAGGATGCTTCAGGTCAGGTATTTCTAGTGCTGAAAAACAGCATTAGTGTAGAACATGGCAGCATATTCCACAGGAATATGGAAGCTACAGCCAAACAAGGTGGGCTTCCAAGTTACATCCCAAAGTGACCACATGCCAGTTCTGAGGAAGGAGAGAAAATCACAGGAGCACGGAACAGTTTGGACTGGGAGGGACCTGAAGGATCATCCTGTTCCATCCCATGGGCAGGGACACCTTCCACTAGCCCAGGGTGCTCCAACCTGGCCTTGGACACTTCAAGGGGTGGGGCAGCCACAGCTTCTCTGGGCAACCTGTGCCAGGGCCAGGAGCCTTCCCACCCTCACAGGGAAGAATTCCTTCCCAATATCCCTGCCCTCTGGCAGTGAGAAGCCATTCCCCCTTTTCCCATCACTCTTTATCCATATAAAAAGTCGCTCTCCCTCTTTTATGAGCTGCCTTTAAGCCCAGACATAAATATTCTTCTCTAAATTCTAAATATGAGGAATATGAGGGCAGAGAGGAGGGTACCCACCACCACATCCACCAGCCCGTCCTGCCACGTGATTTCCAGATCCTCGCAAACACCTTCGTTTCACACCTCCCCCCCCAAACCCACCTAATTCTGTCGGCTTCAACAGCTCGTCCAAGGTGGTATAAAAGGGAAGCTTCACCAGCCGCACCTCGGGCTTGGCCACTTTGGGGGGCAACCTGCCCAGTCCGTTCAGGTATTTGCCGTAGAGGGCGGGATAGTCAATGTTGGCCGTGGGCAGAGTCCGGGGCACGGCGCTGCCGCGCTCGTAGGACGAGTGCAGGGGCAGGGCCTCCGCGCGGTGCGGCGGCGGCGGCGGCTGCGCCACGTCCGAGCCCTTCTTGCTGTAGCGGGTCTCGTAGAGCTCCTTGATCTTCTTGAACACCTCGGGGCTGCAGTCAAACTGGACCAGCTGCAAAGCTCGGGTCACTAGTTCGTGTTTAAGTCCGCTTTTACTCCTGCCAACAAAACCCAGCAACATCTGAAGATCTGAGACTCGGAAACTCATCACCATGTTCTAGGGGATAAAAAATTAGAAGATGTGCTTATCGTTATAAAAGGCAAAGGTACAGTTTTTATTTTAAAACTAGAAGGCGAGATAGTCAAAAATTCCCCCTCCAACCCGCTGCTGTCATCTGATTTGGGTCCCATTTCTTGTTTGAGCAACAAAATACAGACATCATTGACTGAAATATCACCTAAATTGGAAAAACACCAGGATAGCCATCAAATGACTCAAAAATCACTTGGATAGATGTTAAGCATCCTCAAAACAGCTCAAATGTAAGCAGGAGTGACCTCGAAGAAGACCTAAACCGACAGGTCCCACGTGTGAAAGAGCACCTGAACCCCTTCACTACGGAGGCTCGAGGCATCCAAACCTCCCAGGCACCACTGGGAAGAAAACTACAAGGAAAAAACTTCATCCCAAATGGTATCAGTGTTAGGCAAAGGAAGAAAATCAATATGAGCTGGATGAGGCTGACATGAACTGGGGCCACCAGTCCTGGATTTCAGAGCACCAGAATGGGCAAAACCCCTCCAGACTCCTCCCTACATCCACAAGGATCTTTAAAAAAATCACATATTTTAGAATGTGGAAGGATATTGAGATTATTAAAGAGAGCAGTGTGTTCCCGGGAGAACAAGGTCTCCAAACCCCATGTGGGTGCTGTGCCAAGCACTCCCCTGTGATCCCAGCCTTGGTGTTGCATTGGAATTATCAGTTTCAGTGTTTCATAAGCAACAAAACCCATCTCAGTCCTCCAAAATTCACTCCCTGTGGCAATTCAGGCCTGTAACTGTCAGCAGATTCAAAGGCCACAAGGCAACTTCCCATCAGAAACCAGGAATTACTCCTGTTAAACCCACAGCTCCAGCCTGGCCAGGTTCCCTAAAAACCAAGCTTATGAAGTACATGGGTTTGAAAGTTCAAGTTTTCCTAGAAATAAACTTGATAGATATCCACATATATTCACTCCATATTCTCCCTGGTTTGTGGGAAATATGGGAGTTCAAGAAGAAACACCAGCAAAAAAAATATTCAGCAGCAGAGATCCAGCAGGTCTCTCCCCCCCAACCCCTACCCCACTCTTGAATTAAATAATAATTAAAAAGAGAGCATAAAAGACAGGTTTCTGTGGCATGTAATAATCTTATAATTTCCTGGAATAAAACAGCTACAGATTTCTTTTTTTTTTTAATTAAGAAAACTACAACTGTTTCCAGAAACATTTCACAGTTACTTTGGATGTGTGGGAATTAGATTAGAGAGAAAATGCCATTTGATTTTTTTCTTTTCCACTACATATGTCATTTAATCTGAAAACCCAAAAGCTGTTATGTCACTGTCTGCAGTTAGAACTTCTGGGAGTCGTGATGTGTCCCAAAATATCTCTGATGAGGGGAAAAAAAGACTGATGACTAAAGAGGAGAGAAAAGATGTTTGCCAGAAAGTCAGGATTTCAGAGCTCTGGATTCATGGTGCTGCTCCTGTGAAATCCTGGAAAAATCTGGTTTGTGTCTCAGTTTTCTTCAACTAAGAAATAAAATCAGGATCATTAAGGTTGGGAAAGACTTCCAAGATCACCAAGTCAGACCAAATCCCACCAGGATTATTAAATTGCGTTAGGAAATGGAGAGTGTGTTGTTCTCCCCGAGGTATTTGAGGATAAAAGGTGTATTTGGAAAGATAAATTCATCAAGACACGGCAGCAGGAGTCACCAGGGGATCTCAGGAGCAGGGGAGACAGGAATTCCTCCTGGAGGAATTGCTCCTAGACCATCTCACCCAGGACTCTTGGGTGGAAAAGGGAGTCGGAGCCAAAAGTTTCCATTTTGAAGGAATCAAGGCTCATCCAGACGATGAGATTTGAGCAGTAACACAACAACAAACCTCAGACAAAACAAACGTGTCACTGAGAAGGCCTCGACCCGCACGGTGTGAGCAGAGGGAGCACATGGATTGCTGGGATTCTCGACACTCCTGGCTGCTCCTCCCCTGAGGAAGCCTCGTGTGGGATGGCTCAGATCCCACCAAAAACCTGTGGGGCGACCACAACGCCTGGGAAGCGCATCCCCCTCTCTGGAATCCTGGGCAGTTCCAAGAGGAGCCCAGGAGCAGAGCCCCAAAACAAGCGTCTCCCAGTGCGATTCCTGCAGCCATCCAGCCACATCCCTGCTGAGGAGCTGCTCCTGCAGGCAGGGACCGCTTCCCAGGGAACACTTCCTTGGGACCGCTTCCCAGGGAACGCTCCCCCGCTGCTGCCGTTGTTCCTTAACTGCCCCCAGAGCGGCTTAGCCCCGGCGCCGCCGCCCACAGCGGGACACGGGGAAGCCCCGGCTCTCACAGCGGCCCCACAGAACCGGGATCCCGAGGGAACCGGGAAAACCTCCCGGTCCCCTTCCCCGCGCCTGAAGCGGGGCACAAAACCCCTTGGAAACACAACTCCGGGCATGGATTTGCTTCACCCCAGAGGCGCCTCAGGGGGCCGCGCCAGCCCCGGGCAGTGCCCGTGCCACCGCCTCCCCCCGGCCCCCCGCCGGCCGGACAGCTCCGCACCGAACCCCTCCGCCC
>VZRJ01009825.1:25024-36602 GCA_013397565.1 Ptilonorhynchus violaceus | reverse complement strand
GGGGCTGTGGGGCTGGAAAAGAAGGGGTAGGGATTGGGATCAGGAGGGATGTGGAGAAGGGAGTGGATGGGGAGGGATTGGGGGGGCTGTGGGTGTGGGAGGGGCTCTGGGGAATTGGAGTGGGGAGGGGCTGTGAGGCAGGAAAGGGATGTGGAGGGATTTGGAGGAGAGTGGGTGTGGGGCCTGTGGGGGATTGGGATGGGGGGCTGTGGATGTGGGAGGGGATGGATGGAGGGACCATGAGGGATCTGGGGATGCTGTGAAATTGGGGATTAATGGGCAGGGAGGGATCAGGATTAGGGATGCGGGACCTGTGGGGCAGGGAGGGACAGTGGAGCTGGGGGCAGCAGGGCTGGCTGGGTTGAGGGTTCCTCCACCGCAGCCGCGTGTTTCTGGCTGCAGTGATGAGGTTTGGGATCGAGCATGGGGCCCACACAGCCACCTCCCTTCTTCCCTTCTCTGTTCCTCTGGGACATCCTCACGGGGATTCCCACCGGCCTTGTGGTGTGAGGAGACCGGGGGGCATCCCCACATCTGCCCCACAGCACCACCCGACTTGGGGCTGTACTTCCCCCCGGGGCTCAGGATCCCTCTGCGGGTGTTGCTGCGAGCTCCTGGGACACAGCCCTAGGACGCAGCTCCTGGGTTACAGCCCACCTTGTTCCCGGTGCCACAGGTGCTGATCCCCCGGCTGTCCCCACCATCCTCCGCTGGCAGCACGGGGCGGCTCCCGCTCCACAGGGCCCCGCAGCCATGTCCACCTTCCGGCAGGAGAGCGTGGAGGACTTCTATGAGATGGGGGAAGAGCTGGGCAGGTAAGGGACATCCCGCCGTGCTTCAAGGGGGGTTCCATGGCTGCACCCCCTCCCCAGCACTGCTGAGAGCTTCACTGGCCGCTGGACCCTGTGTGGTGTCCCCGCAACACCTCTGCAGGCAGCGGGGCCAGGGCTGTGCAGGGTCAGGCACCTCTGGCAGGTAGAGATTAAAACAAAATGTTAATTAACGTTTCTCCCTGTGGAGCTCCTGCCCGGCCTGGGCCGGGGCTGCCGGGCCGGGGCTGGCGGCTTCCGGCCCTCCTCGGTGGCTGCGCCTGGCTCAGCGCCTGCGGGAGGAGGGAGCCGGGGTGACTCACTGCCTGCAGATGGGATTTAATCACCAGGATGCAGAGGCGGCACTGGGGGAGCTGCCTGGGGATCCTCCAGCGCTGCCTCACCCGCGCCAGCCCCGCACCGTGGGCTCCTCCTCGGCCACTGGGGAATCCTTGGGTG
This sequence comes from Ptilonorhynchus violaceus, assembly GCA_013397565.1. NCBI lineage: Eukaryota > Metazoa > Chordata > Aves > Passeriformes > Ptilonorhynchidae > Ptilonorhynchus > Ptilonorhynchus violaceus. The sequence goes on along the minus strand of VZRJ01009825.1, from coordinate 35,334 downwards.
GCAAAGACATTTTGGGTCACTGAAGTGGTTTTTTTTCCCCAAAGCAGAGGAGCTTCCAGGGGTTGCTCCAGGTTCTCTTTTCCTTCTGGGCTGTGCTGTGGTTCTCTGTGAGCCGTGGGAAGGGATGTGGTGCCCCGGTGGATGGATCCCACTTTGTCCTGGGGGGGCTTGTGTGTCCCTGGCCATGATCCAGGGGTGTTTAAAGGTGTGAAGGAGTCTCGGGTCCAGATGCAGTTACTCTGATTTGAGGCATTTTCCTCTCCACCTGCCTTCTCCATCAGAGCTTTATGGTCCCCCGGGACCACTGGGCTCCAGGAAAGGGCATCTCCCACCCTGGGTGGTCACAGCAGCACCTGAACCGCCTGAACAGCCCAGGGAGGGTCAGCAGCTCCCACATTCCTAGGAGGAATTTCCTTCCTCCTTCCTGTGCAGAGCCAGGGTGTGTAAAGCCTGGGAGCAGATGGGTATCATCCCCAATTCCTGGCGTTCCTGGGGGGAAACAGTGCATTTTCCAGTCCCCCATCCTCCTGCTGCTTGCGAGGAGATCCTCCCCTCACCCCCTTCCCGCCTCCCGCAGCGGCCAGTTCGCCATCGTGCGGAAGTGCCGGGAGAGGAAAACGGGCCTGGAATACGCGGCCAAGTTCATCAAGAAGCGGCGGCTGTCGTCCAGCCGCCGGGGCGTGAGCCGCGAGGAGATCGAGCGGGAGGTGGACATCCTGCGCGAGATCCAGCACCCCAACATCATCACCCTGCACGACATCTTCGAGAACAAGACGGACGTGGTGCTCATCCTGGAGCTGGTGTCGGGAGGGGAGCTCTTCGACTTCCTGGCGGAGAAGGAATCCCTGACGGAGGAGGAGGCCACCCAGTTCCTCAAGCAGATCCTGGACGGGGTGCACTACCTGCACTCCAAGCACATCGCCCACTTCGACTTGAAGGTGAGCTCTGGGAGGTGCAGATTCCCTGTGTTCATCACTGGGAGCGCCCACTTGAGGTCTGGGAGTCGGTGCTGGGGAGTGGGATGAGCCCCCAGGCTCCAGCAGTGCAGTAGGGATCTCTCCCAACTTGAGGCACGTGTTGTCTCAGCTGGAATGCGGAGCCCAGGGCAGTTCCCACAGGTGGGTGTGTAGGGTCAGACCTCTCCTCTCCCCCCACAGCCAGAGAACATCATGCTGCTGGACAAGAACGTGCCAAACCCTCGCATCAAACTCATCGACTTCGGGATCGCCCACAAGATCGAGGCTGGGAATGAGTTCAAGAATATCTTTGGGACCCCGGAGTTTGTAGGTGAGACCCGGCTGGTGACGTTCCTGGGGTCTCCTTGGGGTGCCAAAAGCTTTGGATTAATCCTGGAGAGACACCCAGCTGCCAGGATGTGGCCATGGGGACACAACAAACCCATTTTCTCCCCTCTTTCCTCCCAAAGCCCCAGAAATCGTGAACTACGAACCCCTGGGGCTGGAGGCCGACATGTGGTGAGTGATTCCCCTCCCAGGCCTCTTCCCATGGCTCCAGCAGCCAATCCCCTCGTGCTGGAGGATCTCCCCTCATGCCAAAAGCATGGGGAGAGGGACCTGATGATGCTCTGTGTGACTTCAGCCTCCTCCTCTCTCTCTCTTCCAGGAGCATCGGGGTCATCACGTACATCCTGTGAGTATAAGGCGGGTTGGGGGGGGATGGGGCTGCAGAGTGAGCCCCCCACCTCAGGCTGGAGCATTTTTGGGGTGTCCCAACCCTCTCTCTCCTCAGGCTGAGTGGAGCCTCCCCCTTCCTGGGGGAGACAAAGCAGGAAACACTGACCAACATCTCTGCTGTCAACTACGACTTTGACGAGGAGTATTTCAGCAACACCAGCGAGCTGGCCAAGGACTTCATCCGCCGCCTGCTCGTCAAGGACCCCAAGTGAGGGACAGGGAGCAGAGCTGGGGGCTCCTCTGGGAGAGGGGACAGTCCCCACTGCCTGATCTGTCATGTACAGGCAGCTCCCACTCTCCTGCTTGTGCCAGGGTTCAGCTCTGAATCCAAAGTCCCTCTCCTGAATCAGGCATGGAGTGAATTTTGGAATCCCCCTGAGGGTGCAGCAGCTCCACAGGGGTTTGGGAGGGGCCAAGGGCTGAGCTGAGCCTCCAGGGCTTGGGGTTTGGGAAGGAGCAGTGGGGCTGCATGGCTGGACATTGGTTCCCATGGGATGCTTTGCCTGTGTTTGTTTTGGGAGGCAGTTTGAGGAGTTGGGGGCTGCATGCAGCCCCTGCCTGAGGGGCCCTGAGTGCAATGAGTTTGTCTGGGCTCAGCCAGACCCCAAAGGTGACCACAGGATCCAAGCTGCTTTTCCAGGCTTTAACAGGGAAAGAGGAGCAAAGCCTCTGCCCTGATCCCAGCCTTGCCGTGTTTGCAGGAAGCGAATGACAATCGCCCAGAGCCTGGAGCACCCTTGGATTAAGGTGAGAAGTCAAAGAATCACCACCTTTTGGGTTTCAGACCCTTCAAAACTGGGGGTGGGTGCTGACAGCAGCTCTGCTGCTCCTCCACCCCTGTGGGGGCTGGTTTGGTGTCACTGCCCGGGGTCTGTGGGTGGGTGCTGGAGCCACAAGTGTCCCTGCCACAGGTGATCAAGAGGAGGAACGTCCGCAACGAGGACAGCTGCAAGAAGCCCGAGCGGCGCCGGCTGAAGACCACGCGCCTGAAGGAGTACACCATCAAATCCCACTCCAGCATGCCCCCCAATAACACCTACATCAACTTCGAGCGCTTCTCCAAGGTCATGGAGGAGGTGGCCGCGGCCGAGGAGAGCCTCCGGGAGCTGGAGAGGAACAAGAAGTCCTTCCAGGAGGACATCGAGGCGCTGCTGTCCATCTACGAGGAGAAGGAGGCGTGGTACAAAGAGGAGAACGAGAGCATCAGCCAGGACCTGCGGCAGATCCGGCAGGAGCTGCAGAAGACGGAGGCGCTGAAGAAGCAGGCGCAGGAGGAGACCAAGAGCGTGGTGCAGGCGGCCAACGGGCTCAAGCGGCGCTACCGGAAGCTGGAGAACCACTACGAGGCCCTGGCCAAGCAGGTGGCCTCGGAGATGAAGTTCGTGCAGGAGCTGGTGTGGTCCATCGAGCGGGAGAAGCTGCAGAGCAGCGAGGGCGACGGCAGCATCCGTTAACCCGGCCGGCTCCGGGGGCTCCGGTGCTCCCCGACCCCCCCGACAGCCCCCGGTCAGTNCCGGGGTTTGGCTTCCTGCGCGCAGCTCCCGCCTGGCTCGTGTCCCCGCGCTCCCCGTCACCGCCGCCGCGCTCGGGGCCGTTTGTCCCCGTCCCCGCCGGGCCCCCGAGCTGCCCCAGCACCCTGCGGGGGGTTTGGTGGGCAGACCCCCCCTCTCCACTCCAGCAGCAGCCACGCGTGGGCCGGGACCAAGGACTGATCCCTGCGTGGCCTCGCACTCTGCAGCCCCCTGGGTGGCCCCTGTGGCCTCACTCTGCAGCCCCTCGGGTGAGTCCTGTGCCCCCCGTCCCCCCCGGGGTGCTGCACTCCGTGTCCCCCCTGCCAGCCCTGGCTCCCTCTTTGCCCGGAATAAAGGTTCCTCTGTAACGGGGCGGCCGCCTTGGCTCCTGCCATGGGGAAATGGGGATTGGGATGGGGGCGAGGATGCACAATGTGGTGACAACTCCTCCACTGTGCTCCCATCCCAGAGGGATTTCCTTAATTTGGGGGAAAAAGGCTTTTTTCTACCTTCTCAGCTCCAGTGGTGGTGGGTGAGCTCGCTGTGGGCATGGAGGGAGGCCTAGGGATGATTTGGGCGGTGTTCCCAGGCTGGGGGAGCCCTTAGCCCCTCTTGCCTGAGATCCCTCACTGCTGGGGACGGGGGGGACAAGGTCCCAAACCGCTGCATTCTGGAGAACACCAGAGCCTGGGAGCAGGTTTCCCTGGGGAACACCGGGGGCTTTCCAACTGCCTGTGGCCACGCGGCGACAGAGCCAAGATCCAGCTGAACTTGATCCGAGGGAATCACCAGCCAAATCCCGTGGATGGCAGGCGTCCCCCTGACTGGCCACCCTGTGCCTGGGGGGCCACGGCGGGTTCACCTCCGGGCCCAGGGGATTTGCTCCATTTGGGATTTATTCGTCACTCTGGTGCGGCTTCCTGGGGACCGGGGGGGGCAGAGGGGCCGTTCCCCACGTCCCCATCCCTGCTGACGTCCCAGCGGGTGTAGGTTTCATCCCCATCCGTGGGGCACATGGACGTGCTGATAATTTAATCTGCCCTGGTTTTCCGTGCCAAGGCACTTGGCTCCCACGGGAGATGGCGTGACTGGGGCTGTCCCAGCTTCCGGCCTGGCCCCAGGCTCAGCCCCTGCACTGGGTGGGGGCTCGAGACGTGGTGTGGGGACACCTGGGGGATTGGGGCCACCATCCTCCCCCAGGCACTGTGTGCTGGAGGGCTGGGGAGGCTTTGGGGTGCGGATTTGGATGGAGCCCCAGCTCCTGCGGCAGAGGCAGTGGATGAAAGGATGTATGGAAATCCTATAGCCCCGGCTGTTCCTGAGCCGGGCAAAGTTCACATAGTGAGAAGCATTCCCGGATTCCCGTCGTGCCGAGGGTTTGGGTTTCATACTCCCAAAAGGCTCTTGGAAGTCACTGGTCATTCACCCCGGCCAAGGAAGTGCACTGCCCCAGGGCACCAGGGGATCTCATCCACGTGGATGCACAAAATAACAAAATAGCTCAAAAAAAGCAGAATTTGGGGGGTGAGTCATGATTTCGTGAGTCTACCAATACTAAATCCTGTAGGAAATTGTGCTGTGCTCGGAATGAACGGGATGTGCTGGTCCCCGGGGGATTCCAGCGCTGTGACATTACCGGGATGTTCTGCTCCAGTCCCCTCTCTGCAGCTGGAGCTGCCACCACCCTGTGACGTTTCATCCTCTGTGGACAGAGAATACCAAAATGCCTTTTTTAGGCTCTGATTTTTGCTTCCCAGAGTTTGGCAGGAGGCAGGAGTGAGGGCTTTTCCCTTATAAGTCTTCTCAAACCCCAAACGCTTTTGCATGGCTTAAAGCGACCCGTGAACGCACAGGAAAGCCCCGTGGAAGCTGCGTGCTGCATCCCACTGGGATCTTTCCCTGCCAGGGAGCTGAGCTGCACCTGATCCGTGGGAAACACTCCATGTAGGAACAAGGGTGACAGGTCCCAGCAGGGTGTCCCTGCACGTGCTGTTCCTGAGCTGTGGAATGGGGTCACTGGAGTGGGGTGGGTGTCCCCAGGCACGTTCGGTGTTGCACACCAGGAATATCCCTTTTTATAGCCTGGGGAAGCCAGGGGGGTGCCAGCAGGATCCACAGCTCTTTTTGGCCATGGGATCCCTGTTCCAGATAACTGGAAAATCATCAGTGTAAGGCGAGGACAAGGAGGGAGTTGGATTCACTCTGGCTTAAACCCCCACCTAAAATGGGCTCAGGGGGGTTTTGGCTGACTCCTCATTAATCTGGGGCAGCTGCTTTTCCAGAACACTGTTTCTAATTCCCAAAATCTGGGGGAGGGACCCCCCAGCCAAGTTATTTCAGTGCCTGAGAACTCCTGGTGCTCATCCCACAGGAGTTTTTTTACTGACACGGCACCAAATGGGGTCGGGGATGTCACTCCATGGCACTGCCACCTTCCAAGCTGAAATTTGGATGGTGTTTTAGTGTTAATTCCAGAAATGTTTCCTAGGGAAGCATAGTTTTAATTTTCCATTCCCTGAGGAATCTCACCAGTTCACCTTCTGGATTTAAATTCACAAACTGAGCCATTCCCACCTCGCTGGGGGCCTGTGTGAGCACCCAAACCCAACAAAGGACACGTGGAAGGAAGTTTGAAGCCACCCAGGGCTGGAATTTCAAACACCCAGGGAAAATGAGGCTCTTGCTGTGTTTTGGATGAGTTTTATGCCCATTTTTCCTGCCATAAAGATGATGGATGAATTAAATCAGGACCTCAAAAGGAGATTGAACTGGATTTTTACTGAATTCAAGAGCTGACGTTACAAACAAGCCTTGCATGGAGCCTTCACATCTGCAGGAGCACACAAGCAGATCTCTTCTTTCCCGGCACAGCTCTACTTGTTCTGCTATGAAAATGCCATTTCCAACTTCTCTGTAAGCCAGTGGAATATAAAATAATTAAAAAAAGCCCCCCACCACGGCGATCCTGTCCATCCGGTGGGAATAAATTATCCTCAGTTCTCAATTATATACAGAAGGGACTTGCCAAAGGGCAGTGGGAGAAGAGTTCACACGGATAAACCCTCATTCCCACTCCCAAGTATTATTTACATCGCGCTGTACACGGATCTTCAGGATCTTCCCAGACCCTGGAAAGCAGGAAGGGAAAAAAAAGGGTGAGTATCCAAGCTGTTCCCAGCACAATCCCTCGTGTTCCAGCCCTCTGGGTTTTATTTACCTAGGAGCAATTTAAAAGCTTGTTGTGAATATCTTCCAAGACTTGGTTGTAGAGTTCATCCCTGGACTTCAGGCCGTCCAAATAAACTGGGAGAAAAAAGGTGGAGTCAGGTTGGGGATTCCCATCAGAACAAGATTTTGGTAAGTTAGTTTAAAAATATTTCATATTTTATTGACTCAAATGACAACTGGTATTTCTATTGGAAAAACAGAACCATCCCCAAATCCTTATTCCATTAGAAATTCCTTCTTTTTAATTTTTTTATCCCCTCTAAGTCCTTAAGAGTACAAAGCAAAGGGAATAAGTTCTTAGCTCTAAAACTGCCTATATTTATCCAAAGTAGGCCAGGATTACAATTTGGGAGTAAAAATAGCACCCTGCATCATCACAGCCAAAGTTTCCTTGAATGAAATCACCTAATTCCTTAAATTCCAAGTCTGAGGCTGAAGGATTTGTGTGTGGGGAAGACTTACCCACATCCACACCAGAGTCCTCCATCTCCTTCCTGTGTTTTAGGTACATGGGCCAGACGTGTCCATCAAAGAGGCCCGGGGGGTCGGGAACGGTGTAGTTCCGTGTGCTGGGAATAACAACGTGGAAAAGGAACGTCAGGAGAGCTGTGCCAGGGGAGGTTTAGGTTGGATGTTAGGAAAAAACAGTTCATGGAAAGGGTTGTGAAGGATTGGCACAAGCTGCCCAGGGCAGTGGTGGAGTCCCCATCCCTGGAAGTGTCCAAGGCCAGGTTGGATGGGGCTTGGAGCAACCTGGATAGTGGAAGGTGTCCCTGCCCATGGCAGGGGTGGAATGAGATGCTCTTAAGGGTCCCTCCAACCCAAGCCATTCCATGATTCCACAATTAACAGGAATGTAAAGGATCAGAGGGAGGAATGTTCTCACCTTCTCCTCCTCTTGCACTCGTCGTACGGCACTGCCAGGTAGTAGCGAATGTCGAACAGGTCTATCAGAGGTCTGGGGAGGGGAGAAGGAAGGAATGTGAATATCCAACTTTTAGTGACAGGCAAAAAGTGTTAAATCACCCCAAACACCATAAAAATCTCTCTGCCTCTATGGGATTTGGGTCTGTTGAAGACAACCCAAGTCTGAGTGCTTCCCTCACGAGCGGGGGGTTTGTTAGTGATGGAGAGAGTCTTTCCTGAGGGTTAGAATGGCCCAGCAGGGGCTTTTCCCACCCAAACACCTGCCATGGGTCCAGAGGGGATCCTGTGGGGGACCAGACACTGGGCTGAGAACCCTGGCTCTTCCTAAATCATTCCAAGCTCAGTTTGCAGTAAAGCAAAGCCGTTATTCCCCAATCTGATACACACAGATTTATCAAACCATGGGGCTGAAGGCAGCTGGGAGAATGTGTGCAGCAAGATCTGGGACAAGGCAACTCCTTGGCTCATGGTCATGCTCTTAGAAGTGTCCAAGGCCAGGCTGGACAGATTTTGGAGCAACCTGGGATAGTGGAAGATGTCCCTGCACATGCCAGGGGCTTGGAACTGGATAAGCTTTAAGGTCCTTTCCAAATCATTGTGGGATTCCACGTTCTTCCCCAAAAATTGAGGGAGTTCTCTCTGCCACAGCTTGCTCCTCTTACTAAGCTCAATTTAGTCAGTGTTAAACAAGCACGTGAGAGAACTGTTCCTAAATTCCAGGAGAGATTCCAAGCAGTGGATGGATGATCTCCCTGTTCTCACCAGGGTGGGGGGATGAGGGGAAGCCTGCACCCCTCTGCCCGCTCAAATCCTGGTCTAAAACTCCCCTGGACTTCAAGGTTGTGCCTTAAATAAGAACCGTACATTCACCTCACTTTTACCAGCATTTAGGGGTTAATTTTATGTTTTACAGCAAAAATCTCCGGGGTGAGAATTCAGAACAAGGCAGGAAGGGGAAATTAGTAAAAGGGAATGTTTTAGCCCTCACACGAGGGATTTAAGGATCTTCCCTGGCAAACCATGAAGAGTTCTCCAAACCTTACTTGTAATTATAAAGCAGGAAGCCTTCAATGACCAATATATGGATATCTTGGGAGCTTGGCTCTTTAGAGCCAGGTGTGACATTCACCCCGTGGGAGCGGGCAAACTTCACGGGGTTCTCAATCCAGGCCCGCACTGTGCTCACCATTGCCTCCATATCCAAGGAATCCAACACTAGTCGGGAGAAAGGGGGTGGGTGGGAAAAAGGGACACCATCAAACACCATCAAACACCACGGGCTCGAAAGTAGAAAATAGAATGAACTCGGGAAAATTACAATTATGGAAATTTACTGTTAAAAGCTTTTAATAATGAAAAAGAAATACTTAGGAAAAGAATATACATTACTGCATCCTATAGGGAACACTGCTCTTACCATCCCATTGTTTAAAGCCGTCTTCCCCGACTTCTATTTGATCTTGTGGCTGAAATATAGTGAGCAATAAAACATTGCTGCAACCTCAGCGGGATCAGTTCCCTACGATCCCATCAGCACCTGGCCACTACAGCAACACACAACAACCCCTGGCCACTGACAGCTACAGCCCCACCTGGGGCTGCAGGAACACGGACATTCCCAGCTTTCCCCAACCCCGAGAGCTCTGCAAAGTTCCCTTGGCTCAGTATGAAACCACCTTGGATAAAGACTTTTATGTTAATCACTGGATATGGTGTTAGCTGGCAAACTACAGGGCACAGTTTATAAATCAACATGTAAGAATTTTAAGTGCAAATATAGGTAAATAAATGCTAAAATGTACTTTTTTTAAGAATAGGTATTTTAACTCCTCTAATGAAAATGTAGGTGGGCATAGCAGCACTTTGGTTGCTCAGTTACAGCTTTCCTTGTGCTGGAATTCAGTTACAAATTTATATGGAAAATCAAACAGAATTCCTCCTCCAAGGGCTCCCATCTGACCAAATCTGTGCAAGACACAGGGAGCACACGAGGCTGGTGCTGGAGCACTTCATGTTTTGGGGATGACACAGAACTGCTCCAACCACATCCCTGCATCTCTTGGACTTCCACAGGGGTCCAGGGATATCATCGTCCCCATGAAATGGTGCAGGGTTTAGTAACATTCTGCACTCCCGGGCAGAAGGCAGCCATGGTCGTCTGCATTCATCTCCGCAATGTTTTAATTGGGTTCTGATACAGATCTATCAAAGCTCCCCAATAAAACCCCCTTTCTGCACATAAACCAGCATAGAAGTGCTTAAATCCTAAAGTGTCATTTAGCAGTCACATTCTTACTTTAGTAAAATAAGGAGGAAAATCCCAACAGGGAAAAAATCATTTATGCAGAGCACAGTAAATAACCTCTGACTGAGATCAGTAGTCTGACCTAAATTTAAATCTGTTGTTAACACTAAAAGGTGGTTTTGCTGCGACTGCTCTGCCTTGGGTCGTGCCAAGTTCCCGTGGCATTTGTAAAGGTCAGGAACTCCCCACCTGTCCAGTCATTTAAAAATTAAATATATATATATACACATATATATATATAAAACCCCCCTAAAATCAGAAAGCTTGTGGCTCCTAAGCTGTCAGAACTGACTTGGCAAGCATGCAAGAGCTCCTGACACTCCCAGGGAGCTTACCATGGCTATCCCTGCATATACAATTAATGCTGTAAGGAGGGGGGGACTCAGCTTACCTTGAAGAAATCGTCCTGATGGACCACGCAGCAGTTGGGGAGCGCTTTGATGAGCCTGTTGGTCAAGGTGGTTTTGCCACCATTGGTGACACTGCACGGAAGGGGGCAGGACAGAGGTGGAAGAACCACATTAGAACCAAGTCTGGGAGCTACTGGGACATCCGGCGGGAGAGAGAGCCCTCAGGGACCTGAGCCCCGACTGTTGGCAGGAGACCCTGAGGGGACCGGAGACCCTGAGGGGACCCGGGCACTGA
>VZRJ01009825.1:6793-22912 GCA_013397565.1 Ptilonorhynchus violaceus | reverse complement strand
GGGGGGTTAACCCTCTAAAATCACATTTTGGGGGGGGTTAACCCTCTAAAATCACATTTTGGGGGGGGGTTAACCCTCTAATATCACACTTTGGGGAGGGTTAACCCTCTAATATCACACTTTGGGGGGGGGTTAACCCTCTAAAATCACATTTTGGGGGGGGTTAACCCTCTAAAATCACATTTTGGGGGGGGTTAACCCTCTAATGTCACACTTTTGGGAGGGTTAACCCTCTAAAATCACATTTTGGGGTCCCAGCCCACCCCCACGCCACCCTTTGGCCCTGCACCTGTCCCTCTCCCTCGCTGGCCCCGTGCGCTGCCGTCGCCGCCGGCGCCAAAAATAACTTTTTGGCGAGCTCTTCCTTTGCCTAAATTAGTCATGGGGTAGCTGGAAATGTCACCCCTTCCCACCATTCCCCCGGGAAGGCGCAGAGGTGTGTGGGATATAATTAAGTCGGGATTTTTTCCTTGCTGTCTCTCTCCCTTTTCGCTCCTTTATTTCCCAGTTCCCACCTGATTATTTGGAACGCATCCAGGAGTGTCAGGGGGAAGGAATTTTTCTCTGAGCTTCTGCTAGGTGAAAAAAGAAAAAGGGAATTAAATTTTAATTTTATTTTTATTTTTTTATTCCTTTTAGCCGAGCTGCTCAGAGAAAGGAATGTGGAGTGAATCCACCAGGAACGTCTCCCTTTGACTCTTTACAAGGAATTTTTTGAACAGTTTATATTTTGTACATAAACACAAATTCTTAAACTATTATCTCTGCAGAGAGCCTCCTCCTCCCCAGTTAACTCATATAAAATAAGGCCTTTTAAGGTAAGTTAACTCTACCTGGGCTGCTTCTTTGAGTAAATACCTCTCACCTGTATTTTAATTTGAATTATTCCAGATATTTCCAAATTGGGGCTCTCTGAGCAGTGTCAGATTAGCAACAATATTTTTTAAAGACTATAATGTGCATTTTAAAATAATATCATGTCTAAACAGAGCTGAAATCACCCAAAGCACTGTGTGCCTTGTTCTTCCTTTTTATAAAACCACTCCATGGCAGGATTAAAAAGCCACTGTTAAAAGCATTAAAGGTTCCTTGTCCCACAGCGGGTTGTAAAGTGATGGTAAAAAAATCAGTAACACCAAGATGTGGGTGTTTGGGGTCCTGTTTGCATTTTACCTTCAGCTTTTCAGCTTCTACAGTGTAAAATCCAAATATCCAGGATTTCAACACCAAGGGAAGTGTTTTTGAAGGAGTATATTTATATTTATATTTATATTTATATTTATATTTATATTTATATTTATATTTATATTTATATTTATATTTATATTCAGGTGTTTCCTAAGTAATCCAGTATAGGATCCTCCAGACCATTTGGGTTCTGGCACTTAATGGCATCTCCTTTGCCCCTTTATATCCCATAGCATCATCCCACTCCTTATTAATCTTCCCACTGTTTTATGGACACTTTCCCTCAAACTGTACAATTGACATCATTAACTTTTATTCAGAACAATTCCCAAGCTGTGTTTAACGAATTTTTTCTGTTTGTGGCCTCAAACCTCCTTTGTCTCCCCCCAGCTGTGTCCGTTGAGCTAAAAAAAAGAAGTTATTTTGCTCTCCAAAGCTGTTTGATTCTCCTCAACCACGAGGCCAAGGCCCAGTGCTTTGGTAAAATGAGCTGCTCATGAATAAACATGAACTGCAAATTAACAAAATATGAACTGTCAGAGGTCAGGATTCCGGAGGTTTTGCAGTGAAGGTGTTGAAGGCAAGAAAAGAAATCGGGTTTAAGGCAGAACCTGGTGAATTTATGGGTGGGAGTAGAGCAAATGAGCTTTTCCAGTCTTAATTATGTGTGTGTCATTCTCATTTACGGTAAATATTGATGGACAATTTGGCTGTTCCTGGAGGCACCACTTGCAATTACACTTTCACCATCATTTCCAGAGTAAAATGAGAATTCCAGAGAAATCTGGAGCTTGGAATCTTGAGTTTGAGCAAGCCTTGACTCTCAGGGAAGTTGGGTTTCCAGCACCTGCCTGGCCTTGGCAGTGGGGAGTCCCCACATCACCCCCTCAGCTGATGGAGGTCAAATATTTGAAAAATTGACCCCAACTTAACTTCCTGCTCAAAATTTTCATGCCCTTTATTGCTTTTCTCTCCCACTCCTGAACTAGGAAATTGTCTGGGTTAAGAAATCCAACTCCAGGGATTATTTTACCACGTTTGACCTTACCTTGGGGTGAAAAAAAACCCGGGAGGCTCCAAAGTTGTGTCAAAGTCCCGAGAGGACACCGACCCCGGCCACCTCTGCTCCAGTTTTCCTTGTACTGGAGATCTGCTAATCCAAATATTTGTGGAACATGCCATCCCAGTGAGTGAAATTTGTACTCTGCCCGCTTGGATTTGCCAAGAGGAACGTGGCTCGGGAGGGCAGGTGAGGTTTGCAGCCTTGGAAAAACGAGTATTTGGCCCAAGTCGTATCAAAAGGAACAAGGAATTTCTAGTGCAGAGGGCAGGGATTGTGGTGGGAGCAGCAGGGTTTGCCTGAGTTGTTTGGGATCAGGGAATCCAGAGCACCGTCCCATTATCTCTGTAAGGAATGTCAGCACTCGCTTTCTTCTGGAAACAGGGGGATTGAAGGACACAAGGCCCGTTTGTTGTTGCTGTTGGGTTTTTTTTTAAGCTCACAGCTGCAAATCCTATTCCTGTCGGTGCAAAACCTCATTTCTCCTCACTGTAAAATCTCATTTTTAGACCCTTTTCCCCAGCTCCTCAGTGCTCCTGTTCCTCCCTTTTCCCCAGTTTGTTTTTAGGCTCCTTGACGTGGTTTTTCTCTCTCCCCTATTCCTGCTCATGCACCAAACATCCTGGGAGCTGGAATTCGCCCACATAGCTCAAATTCCCGGATTACTCAGAGCTGCTGTTCCTTTCAGAGGTGGCAAGTGCCTGCCTGTATTTGGAGATCACATTCCAGCTGTCTCCTTCCTTCCCAGCAAAACCCACCTCGGCCCGACAACTGACAGCAGTGGTGTGACACTTACACTCCCCAGCTCCGGCAAACTCCACCCAACCCTCAAAAAAAAACCCGAGTTATGCAAATGCCAAATGCTCAGAAAGGCTTTTTTTAGCCCCGTTTCTGGGTGAGCTGCGTGTTGGTCATCTGAAACTTCCTTTTTTTGGGGCTTGTTTATCCCAGAGATACGTTATCTGCTTGACACTTTACTCATACAAATGCCATTCACCGGGAAGCCTGAATCAAAGACAGGCAACGTTCCCTCTCCAAATGTTATTTTTAGAATACTAATGTTTACTAAAAGTTAACATTAATATTCTTTGGTCAAACTCGGCTAAATTTAGCAGGAGGCAGTTTAATATTCGTGGAGCCGTGGGGGCATTATTCCCCTGGGATTGTTTGGTTCCTGGGTGCCCGCTGACCTTTCTGCTGCAGATTGTGACTCATTTCTTCTGCAGCTTTAATTCAGAGTTTAAATCCTTCACTAATCACAAGACTTTGTTTATGGGATGAGCAAGGTTAGGCCAAGGTTCCCCTTGCCTGGATGGGATGGACGTCAGAGGCAAGGAATGGGGGTCATTTTCATTGGGAATGCTGAGATTTGGGGCTATTTATCCTTTCTAGAACTCTGCAGGAGTTGGGCGGCTCAGAGTCCTTCTCCAAGGCTGTGGAGCTTCCCAAAGCCTCCCTGTTTGAAGCTGGGCTTTGACTGGGAACAACAATGAGGGAGAGCAGCACTTTGCTGGGAACCTCAGCAACTCCAGCAGCTCATAATGAGGAAAATGAGGGTAGTGGAATAGCAAAGTGAATTAGTGTAACATTGAACTGCCTGGCACCTCTTCCCAGTGGCTCCCAGCCAGGACCTGCCACCGCCAGGGTGACATTCCCTGCCACGGCTGCCCTTGGTGACAGAAGGTCCCGTGGGAGAGGCAGGGACGGGTCACATGGAGGGTTTGGACACGGCAGGACTGGGGAGGAGCAGCTGTGCCCGCAAGGAAAGACAGATGAGAAAAAATAATCAGTGTATCATTGCTCTGGGAAGTGGGATTAGCCTGGAAATCTGGAAGGAAGGACCTCACTGAGCAGGGACAGGATCCAGGGAATGGCTGGAGCTGTGTCAGGGGGATTTGGGATGGATTTCAGGGAAAGGTTCTTCCCCCAGAGGGTGGTGGGCACTGACCAGGCTCCCCAGGGAATGGTCCCGGCCCCGAGGCTGCCAGAGCTCCAGGAGTGTTTGGACAACACTCCCAGGGATGCACAGGGTGGGATTGTTGGGGTGCCTGGGAAACCCAGAGCTTTGGATCATGGTGGGTGGTTAACCAAAAGGTTGAGTCAACAGAAAGCCTCCAACATCCCCAGAAGTGTGTGCTGGGAAAGCAAGGAATGTTCCAGCCCTTTCCCACATCACTCACATCATCGCTTTGTTTTCCTCCCCTTGGCTGTGATTCATGAAATGAATCCTAAAAGATGTGAGTGGTGTGGAGCTGGATATTTACCCACATCCCACTCGGGGGAGACAAGAGGCCTCACCACGGAGTGACTCACCCATCCCCAGGCAGGTGAAATCATCTCCTGACATCCAGAGGGAAACTAAACTGATTTAAACTCCTTATCTCATTTTTAGATGGATAAAACGAGGTGGGATGAACCTCATCCCTGCTGTGGGGGTCGATTGTTTGGGAGAAGTTCTCCTTGTCTTAAGCTGGGAATTTTGGCTGGTGAGGCATCAACGTCAGACGGGAAACACCTCGGAATATTCCGTGCTGTAATGAGCTTTTTCCTGGGTCTTTCTCCATTCAGGAGCCTCAGTCATTGTCAAGGGAAGAACAACCGTGGGAGAAGAGATTCCCTCTGGGATGACAGCTCAGTTCACAGCTCGTGTGATGGAAGAGATTCCAGCGCTGAGGAGGTGGGAAAACGCTGACTTTTCCCTCAAACTGCAAAAGTCAGGCTGAAATGGGAAGGGATTTTTCTGTTCTGGAGGCAAAACCAAGCTTTTCTTTTCTTTTTTTTTTTTTAAATTCCTCACAGGGAGGAATTCCTTCCCAATATCCCATCTATCCCTGCCCTCTGGCAGTGGGAAGCCATTCCCTGTGTCCTGTCCCTCCATCCCATGCCCAAAGTCCCTCTCCAGCTCTCCTGGAGCCCCTCCGGGCACTGCAAAGCCACAATTTGGTCACCCCGAAGCTCCTCCGTGGTTGTTGACCCCACAAATTGAATATTTGAGCTACAACATTGCAATTCCTGCAAACTTTTATATAGAAATTTAACCAAAAAAGCAGAAAAAAAAGGATTGATCCTGATAGAGTTGGGTTTGGGGGAAAATAAAATCAGAGCAAAAAATCTGCTTCATACAGACTGACAGCACAAGTGGAGCCATAATGGGAAATTAATTTCAATTAATATGCATTTCCTGAATGAATTCACAGCATGAACACAGCAATGCTTGTTATAGGCTTAGACTTGTATATATTCATATTTCCAGTTTATGAATTGAAATGTGTTAATGACTTATCTAAACCCACTCAAATGAGACATTTCAAGCATTTTCCTGTAAATACTTGTTTATTTTTAATATTAAAATAATATTAAATACTATTAATATTAAAAATAAACAAGGGTTTATTGGTTTGGTGGTTTTTTTCTGTTTAAGTGGCTCTGGGTTGATTTTTTGTGTGTTTGGATTTACAATTCAATTCCCACTCATGTTATTAATTGGATTGTAAAACTACATATAAAAATAATATGAGATTAA
Organism: Ptilonorhynchus violaceus; assembly: GCA_013397565.1. Lineage (NCBI taxonomy): Eukaryota > Metazoa > Chordata > Aves > Passeriformes > Ptilonorhynchidae > Ptilonorhynchus > Ptilonorhynchus violaceus. The sequence goes on along the minus strand of VZRJ01009825.1, from coordinate 17,141 downwards.
AAAAATTGAGACAGATTGATAGAAACTCAAGGAAAGCAAAATTTCCACGACCTTTTCCTAAAGCTGAGGGAAACTGGGAAAGATGCTCCCTCAGAACAGGACCTATTTCAGTAAAAACCCTTGGAGATGGGAATTCTGCAGTGTCATAATTTCCAGGCAGGCTTGGCCTGCCTTTCTTTGAGGGAATCACATCCAAGCAAAAATTTTCCTCATATTTTCCACATGGAGCCAAAGCCTAAATCAAATGTACTGACAGAAGGAAGGGGATGCAGGTTGGCTGAAGGATTAGTCTCATTTTAATTGAATAGCCACAGATTTTATGGAAGAAGAATACAAAGCAAAAGTCAGGATACAGATGAACAGTCTGCTAGCACAAACCACCTAATTACAACCACTTTAAAAAATGACAGTTCACACGTTTGTACAGGGGGGGGTGGGTTGGAAAGGGAAAAAAAACCCCTGGAATTGTGGTTTCTTGCTCTCAAATCCACTTCACCAACACATGCTGCACTTCTGGCTGCCAGGGAAGAAGGGAATACAAAAGAGGGAATATGTGCTTTGTGGGTAGAGCCATTGTTTTGTCCCTGTCACCTTCTGCCAGGCCAATCCCAGTTTATTGCCACCATTCCTTAACTCCCGGGGTTTTTAATCCCTGCACCTCTACAAGAGAGGATTTGTTGCCTTTCAAACCTTTCCCACGAGGTTTTCTGCACGTCTGTGAGCAAATCATCCTTGGGGGAAAAAAGAGATGGAAAAGTTGCCATGAGCGAAGCTCTAAATATCCACTCACATTTACACGGCACTGTACAGAAAAAATGGGATTCATTATTCCACTGGAATCTACAGCAGCATCCCAGGGTTAATTCCTGTGTCTTCCTTGTGGGTCAGAATAAAAATGACTGGACAGTCCCAAATCTGGATGATTCTGGGTGGAAAAACCAGAAAAGTTGGAGCTGTCTGGAGCTGAGAAGGGCCTGGGACAAATCCTCAAAGAGATGGGAAGGGAATTCCCAGTCTGGAATCAACTGTACAGGAAGAGATTGGATTTTTCAGGCTAATGTGGAGTGAGTTAAGTCCAGCCCTTAAATACACAATGAGTAAAAATACCAGGATTTTAGTGAATATGGGTGTCAAAGAACGTTTTCTGCAGCTAAAATGTGACTTCCCATGGATTCACCATGGAGAAAAATCTCAGGAAAAGTCGAATCCAAGACCAGAAACTGCTCAATATAATACAGTGAATTCCTAAATCAAAATATTGATCCTCCAGGGATGGTGTTCTGAGGCAGAAACAGGGCCTGGGGCACATTTGGGACACTGAGCAGTCCAGCAGTATTGCTAAAGGGATGTATTTTATTTCATTTTATTCTTTAAACATATTTATATATATATATAGAGACTGGTCAAAGTTAATGTAAATGCAGTTTTACCAGCAACAGTGCAGATTGATCACCACCCAACTGAGATTTGTCACTCCACCTTTGGGACAGGGACATTTTTCCTGTGTTTCTGTCCAAGAATTTGTAGCTTTTTGTTTTGCACGTAACACCTAAAATCACTGTTTGAAATAAATTATTGATAATCCTTTTTTCTTTGCTGCTACCGAATGCACTTTTGACATTTACAATTTCTCCTTGACGGGGCTGCAGGTTCTTCTCTGTGTTGAAAAGACATAGAAACATTATCCATCCATCCATCCATCCATCCATCATCCATCATCCATCCAGGAACAGAAACTTTATACACTCATAAAACTCTGTGAAAAAATTAAAATCTCGTGCACACCACTTGGAGTGCTCCCTCAGAAAGTGCACTTTTCGAAAAAAAAAAAAAAAAAAATTAAAAATTGGTTCCAAGAAGTTAAAAATTGACTTTTGTGTGGAAACAACTGCCCGGCTTCGCCTCCTGAAGGGAGATTGGTGATGTGTCCTTTTCCCAGCTGAAATTCCCTTCTTCTGAAGGAATTACTTGGAAAAATGTGAAGTTTCATTGTCAGATCTGCTCATTCTGTGTTGGTTGGTTGTTTTTTTTTCTGAAAATGCAGACAGAGTGTCTTTGGAAAGGAATAAAACGGCCAAAAATCACATTCTGGAGTGGAGTCTGCTGAGGATCCCTCTGGCCTTCGGGGCCCCTCTTGGAAGGTAACTGGGATTCCTTATCTCCCACATCCATGGTTTCCAGAACAGCACTCTTTTCCATGAGGCTGTGAACGATTCTCACTGATTTGATGCACAAGGCTTGTATTTTAACCCATCATTAATTGTTTTATGCTCTTTATTCATTCTAGGATTTCCAACTTCCCTTGCAGTGCCCAGCTTGGGTCACGTTCTTGGTGGAAAACTGATGATTTTTATCTAAATCCATAAAAACAGTCCCAAAAGGAAAAAAAAGGAAAACCTACTTTCAGTATTCTCAGTGAATTCCCAGACTCTGGGACCACGAGGAGCTTTGTGGTTGTTTATAGTCGGAGCTAAAATTAATTTAATCAGCAAAGTCCTCCCTTCATCTCTGCACGTGGAGCTTTGGGAATTCCTGGCTGCTGCTTCTGTCTCCAAACACTTCCCTGCTGCCTGGCTGGGAGCTTGGGATGGAGTCCCTTCAGCAGGGAGGTGGCACTTGGGATAAACCCCAGAAAGACCTGGAGGGCTGTTCTTCCCTTGGAGCACAGAATCCCTAAGAGGATCCCAGGATGTTTGGGTTGGAAGGACCTTAAAGCCCATCCAGTCCCACCCTGCCATGGGCAGGGACACCTTCCACTATCCCAGGGTGCTCCAAGCCCCGTCCAACCTGGCCTTGGAATATTTTGTCAATAATTGGCGTATCATGAGCTTGTTTGGTGCTTGTTCTCAACATGCCATGGAGAGGGAACGTGGGATTTTTCCCATCTTCAGCCTCTGGGGGGGGTGCTGTGGGTGCAGTGCTCTGCTTTCCATGCAAAGGTGTGGCCAGGAATTCCACCCATGACTGGAGTGTGTGAGGAGAATGTCTCTAATGAGAACTAAGTTAGAAAGTACATTTGGTGCTTCCTTGGAGCATCCAGGGAAAGAAAGATCTCATCCAGAGTGGTTTTATCCACGGAAAGGAACAAAAAAGCAGCTTTGTGTATCCAGAGGAACCATCCCCATCTTCAGGAAAAGTCCTGCTTTGCCAGAATTCTCCTTGAAGTGGTGGGATAGGCAGGGAATTCTTCATCTGCAGGGGTCTGTGAGGGGTTTTACCTGATCACAGAATCATGGAATCCTGGAATGGTTTGGGTTGGAAGGGACCTTAAAGCTCATCCAGTCCCATGGGCAGGGACCCCTTCCACTATCCCAGGTTGCTCCAAGCCCCGTCCAACCTGGCCTTGGACACTTCCACGGATGGGGCAGCCACAGCTTCTCTGGGCAACCTGAGGCCATGCAAGCTGGCTCTGGTGAAATCAGGAACTTCCAAATAATTTTGGCCAGAGAGTTATTCCTTAATTTCTTTTTCCCCCCTCCTTTGCTCACAGAATCCTCACGAGTCCGAAATCCGAATTCCAAGAGTCAGTGTCACCCCTGCATCTCTCAGCTACAGAAGCTGAACCCAGTCCTGTGTCCATGAGGATATTCCAGGCAGGAATGTGGATGGATGAGGCCCTCATGAGGGAAACTTCCAACTTTTTAGCAGCTTGTAGGAAGTATCAGCAGTGAGTGATTGTCCAGTGGCGTGACATCGGGACAAGGACAAGGCGTGGGAATCTTCCCTGTCCGTGAGGCTCCTTCCAAACCCAGACCCTTTGGTGTGTGCGTGGAGGAGACGCTCACAGGAAGGTTCTGTGGAGGCTGCCATTCCATGGGGGATCCCTTCAGATGGAACAAATCAGGAAAAAACCATGGGATTTCCTCACGGGAACGAGTTACAGCGGAACCTGAACTGAGGTGGGCACGGCTGGGAGTGGTGGCACTTGGCACTTTCAGGAAGAAACACACACTGGCTATAGAAAGGAGGGAAAAGCTCTTTTCCTTGCCTGTAGTAGTTATTCCCTGGGGTGGCAGCTTTTGGGATGTCCTGGAGGAACCCGGGGCCGCAGCTTAAAGCAAAAGGTCTCCGCGCTGGCCAGCAGCGAGTGAAGGGAGGGGTTTATAATTTAAACCAAAAATAAATTCTCTTTCTGGGCCGGGGATTCGTGGGCTGGAGGATGCTCTTAACTTACTAGGAGGACACACAGTGTGTAATCTGCACTGTGCCATTGCTCTCCACACACCATTCCCAAAACACGCTGGAACCTGTCCCGAAAAGTGCTCTTCTTGCTTTGTTTTGTGGGGTTCTTCTTTGTTTGTTTGTTGTTCTTCTCTCTTTTTTTTTTTTAAAGGAAATGTTTCCCAAAAGGTTAAAGGGCTCTGCATCGTGGAGACAGAGGAGGCAGGCTCTGGGATTTACAGGACTTGGACTGGGATGGTGACAAGGTCTTGGACCCAAAGGTCATTGAGGTGGGTGACTGCCAGGCTGCTCGTTCTCCCGCTCCACTCATCCGTGCTGCTTCCACTCAGGACATGCTGGGCAGGAACAGAGGGGCAGGAGTTATTTTCAGGGAGCAAACGCAGGTAAAAAATGTTATTATTGCCACTACAACAACAAAAAGATGAGTGAATTTGGGTGAAATCGTTTACAAAGGTGTGTTGGGGACAAAGGCAGTGCCAGTCATGGCTTCTGTGGGCAGAGGGGACGATGTCTGCTGGGTGGCACCAGGCTGGGGGATCCTGGGTCTAACCCAGGCTTGGCTTTCCTGTTCATGGATCACAAATGCCATGGAATCTGTCACAATGGGACGAACAAGAGAGAGATGCAGCTCAAACCTGGTTTCCTGATCCTCTGCTGGGGGCACGGGCCTGCTGGAAGAGAACCAGCACAACAGGGAGTGAATTCCACCACAAACCAGTCCCCCTTTCCTCAGCCTGAGCTCCTGTTTATTTCCTGGAACAATTCAGCCTCACCCAGTGGATCTTTCCCTGTTCCCCCTCAGAGTTAGACAGAATAAGAAGAGAGGTTGTACCACCCTGATCAGGGCCAAAACCAGGCCAAATTATCCTGCTGAAGGATTTTGTCTTCCAAACCCCTCTAGAATTTCCCTTCCCATCTACAGTTCCAGCCCTTATCAGCTCCCGAACACTCTGGGAATGTCCTGTTGGATGCCAGGGGTGCTGCCAAGCCATGGGGTTGTTCTCATCCCCAAGGACTGTTCAAGGGAAGGACAAATAAAAAAGAGTCATTACCTTTCCCTCTCAGCCATGTCTTGTTTCTCTTCTGCCCTGTAAACACAAACCACGTTGGAAATCCATCACCCAGTGGGAAGGAGGGAGAATCCAGTGGATAGAAGGGCCTGGGAGAGGACCCACTGTCCATCCCACCCCTCCCCAAATTAATTTTACCTTTCTTTTCTGGCCTTGATCCTCTCTTCTTCATACCTGCAACAAAGAGGAAACATTCCTTAAATGTTGCTGTTCCCTTTTAATCCATTTAGTGTTTGCTCTGAAGGTGACAGAAGCTCCTGAGGTAAGACAAGGTTTCCCTCAGGCTCTGCCTTCCCAATCCATGGATTTTGGCTCAGTCCCACGTGGGATGTCTGTGCTGCACCTCCCCAGAGCCCAGGGCCCCAGTGACACTCACTGTAGGACGCAGTCTGGGATCTGCACGTGCTCCATGGGGATGAGTTGCTCCAGTTCCTCCAGGCTGTGGACATACTGGATCTTATTGATAAACTTCACACTGGCAGAGAGGGAGAAACAGAGAGTGCCACCCCAGTGCCTCCCAAACCCACCTCTGGAGTCATCCTAGGGAGTATCAGAGAGATGGAGGACAAATATTCAACAGCTTCACCTTGAAGGGTGAGCTTGAGAGTGAGATTGAACCCCAGGGAGTGGCTGGAGCTGTGTCAGGGGGGTTGGGATGGAGATCAGGAAAAGGTTCTTCCCCCAGAGGGTGGTGGGCACTGGACAGGCTCCCCAGGGAATGGTCCCAGAGCTCCAGGGGCATTTGGACAACGCTCCCAGGGATGCACAGGCTGGGATTGTTGGCATGCCTGTGCAGGGCCAGGGGCTGCACTGGATGATCCTGTGGATTCCTCCCAACTCAGGACATTCCATGGCTCTCTGATTCTAAACTCCCACCCCAAACCCCGCTGAGTTTGGGGACTCTGTGCTCACCTGATGAAGGGTCTGGATATGGCCAGCACCGTCCGGATGAACCACGATGGGTGCACAATGATCAGGGCCTTGAGGTTCTTCCTCAGCCTGGGGAAAAGCCAAGGGGTAAAACATCAGATTCCAAGTCCATTTCCTAAACTCACCCCTGTCCTGGGCTCTAACAGGTGTCACCCAGCCTCAGCTGGCTGTGTCCACATAAAATCCCTTAGGAAGCCCATCCCAGCTCAGCTGTGGGAGCGCTGCTCTGCTCAGCTTTCTGGAAATGTCATTGTCAAACAATTATTGACAAAATATTCCCAGGCCAGGTTGGACAGGGCTTGGAGCACCCTGGGATAGTGGAAGGTGTCCCTGCCCGTGGCAGGGGTGGCACTGGATGGGCTTTAGGTCCCTTCCAACCCAAACCATTCTGGCACCTGGTAGGTCTAAGGAACGTGGGATTGGGTCCAACTCATTCCTGTTGAAGAGCAGTGGTCGTGGCTCTGGCTTTCCTTTGTATTCTGGGATTCTGTGTGGGAAGGGGCCTGGGAATGATGAAGAGGGAACACCACCAGGACTCTCACCTTCTGTCAATCATCTGGTAGCACTTCTTGAGCCAGCCCAGGCCTGGCATCCTCCTGCGGGGCGTGGCCCCGTTCAGGTACACGATCATGTAGTCCTCGGCCACCAGCAGCTCCAGGCTGCTGATCACGTACCTGGGGGGTGGTGACCAAAATGAGACCCAAAAAACATCCTTTGGCTTTCCTCAGGTGCCCCTGTGTCAGCCCGAAACACCTCCAGACCCTTCATCTGCAGGTCTTGGAAGAGGTTTAGGGTCTCCTGCACCTCTGTAGGATGCCCAGGATGTCCCTCAGGGATGCCCCATCTCCATTCCCTGCCCAGCAGGTGGTGAGCGTCACCCCCCCCGCTCCAGGCTGGATGTGAGTCCATCCCTGGCATCGTCACCCTGGAATGTTTGAATGCCTGGGCACGTTGGACTCGGAGCTGGGGCCGGTGTCCCACCAGCAGCTGCACCCTGGGAGCGCTGGGCTTGGATTCAAACCATTCCCAGCTGAGATTCCATGAATACAGGGAAACTGTTGTGTTCTTTCCCTCCTCCTCTCCCTCCCAGAGCTCTCCCAGGCACTCACAGGAAGAGGTTTTCCATGATGTAGTGGTAGTCGGCCAGGTTGCTGTCTGGGAGGTAGCAGGCAGCAAAGACAATGATGGCATTGAGACCTTCTCCATAATATCCTGGGAAAGAAACACAGGTGACGCTTTCCAGGGAAAGATGTAAGGGCTGAGGGGAAAACAGCAGCGAAATTTGGCCCTGGGGTGGTTTTTGTGTCTCTGCTCAGCTCCAGGTGAGCGTTTGTCCCTCCTCAGACCTCTTTCACCATGAGATTGCCTCCTGGGTTTGGCTATAAACGTGGATTTGGGGTTCAGGGAAGGAATTTGGGGGTGTGAAAGCTGGGTTGTTCTTGGCTTTGTGTGGATTTTGGAAATAGCTCTGACTGGATCTGTCAGCCCTGGAGCAGCTCAGGTGCCGAGCTGGAGGAGTTCAGCACCCACAGGCTGAGGGTCAGGAATAATCCCACTATACAATAATTCAAACATCACCACCATCCCTAAATATTTTTAGCACCATCTGGGCACTTCTGTGCTTCTCAACCACGGAGAGGCACAAAACAATCAGCATTTTCCCTATAAACGGAGTCAAACCAGCCTTGGCATCCCCTCCAGGCTGACAGAGAGGGACCAAAACAAACCCACGGGGCCGGGACGTGGCCCCCCTGCGCTCACCTCCGTGTGTCACCACCCTCATGTAGGGTTTGATCATCTGGAGGTCGATCCTGTGCTCCTGCTCCCCGATGATGACGGTTCTCCAGAGGCGGCCGTTGGTGGCACTGCCGTCCTCCGTGCCCCCGTCCCCGAACAGGTCCGCGCTGTCCCCGGGCATGTTCTTGGCCGTGGCCACGGGGGTGTCATCTGGGAAAGGGATAACCGGTTCTGCCTCCAGGATAATGTGGGAAGGGGCTCGGGGAGGGCTTTGGTCACCCCGGGGATGATGCTCAGATCACCTTTCACCTCCAGCCTCGATTTGTGCAAATTTGTGGGTTTTAATCTTCCTCTATTGCCCAAATATCTTAAAATCTCCCTCTGCTTATCAATCCTCAGCTGCTGATGGTGAACTGTGTCAAAAGTCTTTAAAATGAGGCTAAAACCCACCCCAACCCCTGCAAACATTCGCCCAGAACCAGCCTTTTACCTTCCCATTCCAGTTCGTTCCCGTTCCCCAGGAATTCCAGGGAATCTGTCTCGTCAGGAGTTTCGATGTCATCCACATTGATGTCCAGGTCATCTGGCGTGTCCAGGAAGTCGTCAGAGAGAATGGAGCCCTCGCTCTGGTCCAGGGAAATGTTGATTTCGGGTGCCACGAGTGTCTTCCGCTTCCGATGGGCCCCGTTAAAGTTTAAAGTATTGGGGGGAGCTGGAGTTCAAAGGAAAACAACGGACAGGTTGTCCTGGATCCATAGTGCAAGACATCCTTGTGGATATTCCGTAATGGAATGTGGTTGTGGAATGCTCAGGGTGGTGGAGCAGGGACTGGGAGCCTGTGGGGTGGCTGGATGGAAGTGCCCACACTCCTGAGATCCCTATTTCCTCCCCCAGCTTCTCGGGAAAGATCAGCAACTTCAAATCTCTCACGAGGATTTTTTGTGGACAGTCCCTGACTGCAAGCTGCCAGCACCTGTGCCTGGGTTTCCTTTGGGCTCTGGAGAAGGCAGGTTGGTACTTACAGGACGTGTTCTCGTCTTCCGTGGGGCTTCCCAGCGACTCCATCCCCGTCTCTTCTGGGAGAGGTCTGCAGGAAAGCCGGGACAGGAGGGAAAAACACGGGAGAGAGCAGGTGATGTTGAGGAGAAAGTCATTCCGGGAGAATGGAGACAGCAGGGAAGAACACACAACCCCACACGTGCTCTGCCTTGTCCCTTTACCCAGTGAGCTCATCCTGAAGTATTCCCTCAGGGAATTTGCCCAGGAGCAGCCCAGCATCTGTGCTTTCCTCCTGGAGTGCTGTGCAATCCCTACTAACCTGCAGACTATCCCTGCATTTAACCAAGAGGATGGAAAATCCAGCCAGGGACGTGGGAGCAAATCCCAACCCCAGAAGGGCCTGGCGACATTCTCTTTCTCCATATTATCCACCTTTTTTTCTCCACAGGAATTCTGAGGGGCAGTGCCAGGCTCTGGGGCTCCTCATCAGGGCACCAGGGCACATCTTCTGTGCTCGGTGCTTCATCCCTGTTCCCTGGCAGTGCAGGCAGAGCACTGGGATGGCCACAACCCCCAGTGAGGGATGCTTTGATCCCAATCCATCAAAACTTTATCCAAAGGCCTGCCACAACCACCTTTCCCGGGAAGCAGCTGCTCCTTGGTGCTGGCTCTGCTCGAGGGCAGATGGAGTTCAAGGCCAGGACCTCAACTGGGCACTTCCCAGATGCTTTTCCCATTAATTGGAGCTGGGACTTGTGCCTGTCCCCTGGAATTAGCTGGGACTTGTGCCTGTCCCCTGGAATTAGCTGGGTTTGGCACTCCTTGACCAAACCCCACCAACTCCGTGACAAGTTCCCGTTGCCAAACCTGTTTAAAAGGCACCTCATTCATTCCTGGCAGCTCCCCCTCCCCACGGGAAGAGCTCCTGCCTCCAGCTGTGAAATCCTGCTGCTGGGCCAGCCCCGGGATGGAACAGGGAGGGAATCCAGGGGTTTTCGGGACGAGGACGGGCCCGTGGAGAGGTTGCTGTCCAGCAGCCCGATGTGACACAGGGAGGGAGGTGACAGCGGGGCCAGGATCCAGCCCAGCCCTGCCCCTCTCCCTGCTGCCATGACACCGGAGCCACCAGCCAAATTAAACCCTATAAATATGTAGATTAAGGGATAATCCTCGGCCTGCCGGTCATTGTATATTTATGAGAGCCGCGGACCTGATCAAAGGCACGGGCTCGGTGCGCAGCGCCCGGACCCCGCTGCCCCTGGGCGGGGGGAAAAATCCCTCTGCCCCCTCCGGCCCTTCCTGCTCCTTTCTGCTCCTGTCCCCAGCCAGGCCCGGCCGCTTGTTTATCCGCCTGGGAGCTGGCGCCTGGCACAATTTGGTGACACAGCATCAAAATGGGGAGGGAAGGGGAGGGATGGGGAGGGAAGGGG
>VZRJ01009823.1:0-15706 GCA_013397565.1 Ptilonorhynchus violaceus | reverse complement strand
CAAGGACACCATGGTGATACTACGAAACCTCATGGAACCTTTATTCCATTGTGACACAGCGGGGCCTCATGGAACCAGGGAGACCATTGATTTCAGTATGGAACCTCATGGAACGAAGGGTCCTATGTGACACTGTGGAACCTCATGCAATCAAGGGTCCATTGTGACACAAACAGGCCTCATTGAACCAAGGGGCCATTGTGACACTGGAGGGTCACATGGAATTAAAGGTCTGTTGTGAGTCTGCAGAGTCTCGTGGAATTAAAGAGACCATTCTGACACCATGGAACCTCATGGAACCAAGGGGCCATTGTGAAACAGCAGAACCTCCAGGAACTGAGGGGACATTGTGACACTGAAGAATTTCATGGAACCAAAAATCCTTTGTGACACTGCAAGACTTCGTTTGAACCAAGGAGACCATTGTTGACTGTATGGAAACTCATGGAACCAAGGGGACCTTGTGACACAGTGGGGCCTCATGGAAGCAAGGATTCCATTGTGACACTGTGGGACCTCATTGTAACCAAGGCGACCATTGGGACACTACAGAACCTCATGGAACCAAAAGTCCATGGTGATACAGCAGGGCATCATGGACCCAAGGGGCCTTTGTGACATTGTGGGTCCGCATGGAACCAAATATCCACTGTGACACAGTGGGGGCACATGGAACCAACTGTCCATTGGAACAATGTTGATCCAAGGAGACCATGGTGACACTACGGAACCTCATGGAACCAGGGGGCCATTGTGACACAGCAGAAACAGGGAGACCATTGTTGATGGTATGGAACCTAGGGGAACCGAAAGCTTATAGTGACACTACGGAGCCTCATGGAACAAAAAAGCCATTGTGACACTGTGGGGCCTCATGGAACCAATGTCTGTTGTGAAAGTGTGGATTCAAGGAGGCCATTGTGACACAGCGGGACCTCATGGAAGCAAGGATTCCATTGTGACACTGAGGAACCTCAGAGAAACAAGGGTCCATTGTTACACTGTGTGGGAAAATTACTGGGGACCCTCTGGACAGGTAACTGGGATATAATTCTAGAAAACAAAGAAGTTATATTAACACCTTAACAGGAGTTATTACAGCAAAGAAATTATAGGGTAAATCAGAGTTGCTGCTCCCTGGATGGAATGCAGCTGGCAGGACTTGAAATCTATCTGAGGATCATTCCCCATCCACACACACACCTGCTGGGGAGGATGGAATGGAGGGTGGAGCAGAGTGGAGACACTGTGGCCGGGCTCTGTGGGAATCCTTGCAGGGAGGGGAACTCGATGGGACTTTGCAGCTGATAAACCACATAGGACCTGTCAGCCAGGGGAGATAGGGGAAGATGTCCTGCTGCAGACACAGCAACTGAGACGAAATCCCTCTCCTCAGATGAACTTGGTTCATTTAAGCCTAATAATAGTATTAAACACACCCCTCCGCTCCCGAGATACAAACTCCCCTCACTGGGCATGAGCTCTGTGTTCTTTTTGACTGTATCTTTAAAAGAGAAGTGAGAGAATTTCACACCCATCAGTAACGAAGGTGTGTCTGACCAAAGTCACTCAAGCTTCACTTAAACACAAAGATATTGTATAAAAGTAAGTTGAGAATGGGGGAGAAGTGAGGGGAGACTCCATTGTCACTGCTGGGATCAGTCGAGGAGCTGAACCTGTCTCCTCCCCCACAGGGACACCCACTGGGTAAGAATCACACTCTGTGCACACTGAATGCTTTACTGGGGATTGGAGCTTGTCTGTGTATTCCTTCAAGTACATTTGTGCAGTCAGACACTGTCACTGACAATCCTCAAACCTTAACCTGTCACAATTTTATATTAATAACGAGTGTTATTCCATAAACTGTCAGTGGGAATCCTTCCCAGGCGCTGGCAGTCGCCGGCAGTGGGGAACGCACTCCAATAAAGGGGCAGAGCCGCTGAGGGCTCTCCCTTGTGCTGTTGGTGTTTCCCTGCCTGAGTCAGTCGAACACCCCCGATCCAGCAGGACAACTCAGGGCAGGGTCCCCCTGAGGGGACGGGGACAGACTGGTTGGGCACAAGGGCCTCGGCTTTCCTGGGGCACTGACAGACAAATTAAACACTGAGGGTCAAGTAAATCTCCCCGCACTAAGGGTCGAGGAAGCCTCCCCTTTTCATGTGTAAAGGGGCCATTGTGACACTGTGAGGCCTCGTGGAATCAAGGGTCCATTGTGACACTACAGAAGCTCACTGAGTCAAGGAGACCATTGTGACACTATGGAACCTCATGGAACCAAAGGTCCATTGTGGCACTCTGGGGCTCCATGGAATCAAATATCCATTGTGACACTTCAGGGCCTCGTGGAACCAAGGAGAGCATTGTGAGGCTGTGGAAGCTCATGGAAGCAAGGCTCCATTGTGACACAAAGGGGCCTCACAGAAGCAAGGAGACCATTGTGTTACTATGGAACTGAATAGAAACAAGGATCCTTTGCTACACAGTGGGGCCTCATTGGAAGCAAGGAAACCTTTGTTGACAGGACATGAAACCACAGAAAGCTCATGGAACCAAGTGGCCATTCTGACACTGCCGGGCCTCAGGGAACCAAGGAGAGGATTGTTACACAGGAGTACTGGACATGCCTTTCCCTCACTGTACTCCATTACTGGAGTTGTTGTTACAGGAATTTCCAGACCAGGAACCACCTGAACCTGTGCAGGAGGTGCCTGAGGAGCGGCACAGGCATAGGGGGTGCAGCAGGGACTCCACCTGAGCCGGCTTTGGTGCCCAGAACTCCCCACCCCTCCCCACCTGTCCTGAGTGGTCCCCAGGACAGGTGGTGCCCAAAGTCGTGGACTGAATGATCTCAATGTGAATTTCAGGGACATCTGGGGACATTGATAGAAATTTTATGTACATTTATGGTCATTTATGGACATTTCATGGACACTTGTGAACATTTCTTGGATGTTTGTGGACATTTTGGGGACTTTTGTGGATATTTATGCACATTCGTGGACATTTTATGCACATTTATGGTCACATATGGACATTTTGGGGAAATTTGTGGACTTCTATAGACATTTCACAAGGATGTCCTTTCACAAGGACATCCCACAAGGATGGGCAAAAGGAATGATACCTGTATGTGGTATCAAAGCCTGGGAAGAGGGAGGGGACACAACGGGACAGGTGACCCCAGCAGACCCCAGGTGTATCCCAGACCACGACATCACGCTCAGTGTGTCAGGTGGGGGAAGGAGGAGGAAGGGGGGGACACCCAGAGTGGCGGTGTTTGGGTCCCCGAATAACAGTGGCCCCTGGAGAACTGCTCCCAGTTTTATTGCTGGGAACAATGTCATGGAATGTCCCTTCAGAATAGCTGGCATCTGCTGCCATCCTCCAGCCATCTGTCATGATCCTCCAGCGTCTGTCGTGATCCTTCAGCTGTCTATCACGACCCTCCAGCCACCACTCGCGATGCTGCAGTGTCTGGGTTTCCCGGGCGGCGTCTCTCACCTCCCTCCCGCTCTGACCTTCCCCCCTCCTTTCTCCCTGTGGTCATCGCTGCTTCCTTTCTCCCTCAGCCCCGCTGCACAATTTCACTCCGTGTTTCCTGGTGGGAGCCAACTCTGGATCACAAATTGGAACTGAATCCTGTGTTGGAACCGCTCAGTGTCCCTGGCCTCCCGACAGCTGGGTCAGGGGCTGCTGGGCACAATCCTGAGCACCCTCAGGATTCTCCCCCCTGGGCTGAGCCCGTTCTGCAGCTGCCCTGTGCCAGCGGCTCTCAGGCATTGTCACCCACGTGTGTCATGGCAGGGAGCTCATCTGCAGCACTCTCAAGAGTTCTGGGGTCTGTCTTGACCGATGGGGCTGAGGGAGGCAAGGGAGGTCAGGTTAGTGGGGAAAAAACTAATTAAAGTGACTGGTGTGGATCAGTTCCTCCCTGCTGAGCTCTGCTCTGTCCCTCTCCTGGGACAGTCCAGCTGCTGAGCTTGTAAGAAGCTGTGCTCAGACCCTTCATCCCACAGCCCGTGGAGTTTCCAGCCCCTCGCTGGCTCTGGAGGCTCATGGTTGGCCCTGCCCCAGCCTGAGGCGTGGGGCCGTGCTGGGAGAGCAGGGACTGAGCTGGGATTGCCTTCCCGATCCTGGATATCCCCTGGGGCTGGGATCGGCTGTGGCCTCTCCTGCAGTGCTCCACAATCTGCCCCAGCTGGGGGAAAACTGCATCCGAGGCTGAGCCAAAAGGCTTTGTCAGGAGGATTTGATGCCTCGGGTGCAAGATCCGGCTTGTCATGGGCAGGGAGATGCCACTTGTAACTCTCTGGTGACTCAAGGGACGGAGAGTGGATCCTGCCCTGTCAGCCGGCGTTGGGTGGGGGGATGTGAGGTCCAGGCCTGCTCAGGACAGCCCTGTCCTCATGGCCAGTGGCTCTTCCCTGCTCCAAGCAAGAGGTTCCATCCCGTCGCGAGGTCACCCTGGTGCTGGCTCTGCTGTGCTGCTGGCCTGGCTTTGGCGGTGGCCTCGGCTGTGCACTCCGGTGAGGGAGGAGCAGCTGCCTCAGCCTGGTCCCTTGGCACAGGGCAATGTCCCTGCTCCCTGCAGAGAGGAACCCTCGGATCTTCTCCCCTTCCCTCTCCAGCAGGAAGATGTGGAGAGATTCCAGTTCCACCCGCGGCTGTGCTGCTGCTGGCCTGTCCCGAGGGCTGAGCTGGATACTGAGGGGTCTGGTACTACCTCTCGGGGGATGAGGGGAGCTGGGAGAAGGGCTGGGATCGCTGCTCTGTGCTCAGGGATGCGCAGGGATGGCGGGGACAGGCAGGGACAACCTGTCCCCCGGCGGTACCAGTGCTGTCTCTGCTCCTCGTTGTGGGGTCCCGGTCTGTGCCCGTGGAGAGTGTCCCTGATGACCATGATTTTGGGGTTCCAGCTGCTCCCTGCAGCAGCTGCAGCTCTGCAGCAAGGCCCAAACTCACCTGGAACAGGTGATGGAGAAAGGACCTTCTCCATCCTGGGGACTCACAGCTTCACCTTTTCTCACAGCACAGGGATGTCCTTCCCTCAGCTTCACCTGTGCCTTGTGCCACATCTCAGGGACACCTCAGTGCCAGGGCTTAGAGGCATCTCAGTCCCAGGGCACAGGGACACCTCAGTGCCAGGGCTCAGAGACATCTCAGTCCCAGGGCACAGGGACACCTCAGTGCCAGGGCTCAGAGACATCTCAGTCCCAGGGCACAGGGACACCTCAGTGCCAGGGCTCAGAGACATCTCAGTCCCAGGGCACAGGGACACCTCAGTCCCAGGGCACAGGGACACCTCAGTCCCAGGGCACAGGGACACCTCAGTGCCAGGTGACATAAAAGGTCCCCATGGAGCCTGGCTTGAGGCTGCCTGGACTGGGGCCTCCAGCACGAAAGCAGCTTCTTCCTCCTCCCAGAACTGCTCCCGCTCCCCTTGTGCCCCCGTTTGCATTTCCTGTGCCCTTCCTGTGCCCTGCTCTTGCACTGTGGGGACGGGGCTCGAGCTGCTGCCACCGGACGAGCCGGGTGCGGGCTGGGCGCATCCGGGGCGGTGCCGTGTGCCTGTGGGACAACCAGCAGTGCTGCGGTGCCGGTGCTGCCGCTCTTCTTCTCTTTCCTTGTTTTATTACTGCTCCATTAAAGCCTGGGGAAGTCAAACCCTTGTCCCTTGTGTCCCTGTCCCTTCCGCCGCTCCCCCTCCCACGTTCCATCCCGGCTGTCGGAGCCCTGGAGCTCCCGCGGGGGACGTGGGCTGCCCCGGGGCTGCGTCCCGAGCCGCGGCCCCTTCCCAGTGCTCCCAGTCTGCCCATCCACCCTGGAACGCCCCAGGGAGGGGTTCAAATGGGGATGGGAGAGAGGTGCTGCTGGGGGCTCCCACGTCACTTTTCTTTCCTTTTTTTCTGTTAAGATGCAAAAAGTGTTTCTTGGAGTTTTCTGCCAAAATTCTACACCGCTCCCCCACCCCCCGCCAAAGGGATTTGGGGCTGTTTTCCGCTTTTGGAGTAAATAAAACTGATGTGCTGAACCCTGGCAGGACACGGCAGCCCTGCAGATCCTGAGCCTGTGCTGGTTTGTGCCTGGCAGAGGACCAAAGCAGCTCAGGGAGTAACGAATCAGTGATTAATTAGGCTAGGAAACGGCTTCTAATTAGGGGTCAGGAGAAATGAGGTTCCAGGGCTTCCCTTTGAGCCGGTGCCACCTGGTTCACACAGCTGGGAAAGCTGGGCATGACAGCCACAAAAATGTCTGTATTTGTGTCTATTTTTAGGTAGATCTAGCATTTTATTGATGGGTTGTCAACTCTTTAAAGATATTTTAATGTTGTTTTATGGATTCTCACTTTCTAGAGATCAGGATCAATATCTTGATCTTTTATGTTCAGTTTTTAGGGGTGAAGAGGTTCTTTCTCTCTCAGTAGCTCCTGCTGCAGCAACCCCGTACCCCTGTTTTCCTTCCTCTGGAGATAAAGCCTCCACTCCCCCTGGCCCCTCGGTGCCCCTCCCCAGCCAGCAGGGCGAGTCCTCCCAGCAGCTGCCAGGCTGTGGCAGGGGCAGGAAGCTCAGCCCCATTGACAGCTCACTCCGTGCCAGCCCAGCGCGAGTGGTCAGTGGTGGTTTGGCTTCCTGTCCCCTCTCCGTGTCACCAGCCCCGTGTCACCACCCTGTGCTCCCTGGCTCTGCCATGACATGGAGGACCAGGATGGCTACACAGTCCTAGACCGTGTACGGAGGCCCAGTCCCCTCCGGGGTGCAGGTACTGGGGGGTTGTGTCTGCCAGGCCTCCCACATTTGTGGGAGAGGAACTAGAGGGTGTGGGGATGGTGCAGGGTGATGCCACTCATCGGGTCACCAAGAGCTGCTCAGGCTGGGGAATCTGAGGCACAGATTGAGGGAGGAGGGGCTGGGAGGGCTTTTCTCGAGGTTGTGTCTGGTTGCTGTCCCAGCACCCCAAGCTGTGACCCCCGAAAGAGGGAGCAGAGGGGTTTTTGGGGACACCCAGTTCCTCCTGCTTCTGTGCAGGGGGGGTCTGCATGGGTTTGGGGAGGTCTCACCAGGGTGCTTTGCCCCAGGACACCCTGCCTCACACCCTGAGGGTGGAGTGTGATGGGGCCGTTTTTCCATATCCCTTTCCTGATCACAGGATCCCAGGATCACAGGATTCCAGAAACCCGGGGGGTCCCTGCTGCAGCCCCCCAACGTCCCCTCTATCTCCTTGGGGCCCTGACGGGTGCCCTGGCGCTGTCCCTTGTGCTGTGTGGTGAGTGGCTCCCATGGGCTTTCTGTGGAGTGATGGAGGGGTCCTGGTGTGCCCTCCCACCCCATCCCTGATGTCCCTGACTGGGCTCGGCATCCTCCTTTCCCAGTGTCCTGGTGGATGGCAGAGAGGGGACAGACCTCTCTTCAACTTTGTCCCAGCTTGAATGGCATCTACAAGGAGCTGCAGAGGATCCTGTGCCCCCCGACAGGTAACCTCTCCCTGGGGTCCCCTCAACGCCCCTCAAGGCAGGGACAGGGTTTGACACTCTGGGGCCGAGCTCAGGGTCAGACAGAGCCCGGATGAGTCCTGTGCCCAGCAGGACGTTGCTGTTGGCACCCCCAGCACCCCCAAACTGTCCTGAGCAGGCGTCTCCAATGTCTGCTGGATCTTGGGGAGGAGACCCCCCCCAGAGCATGGGGAGAGGAGATCCCCCAATAAATCTGCTGTGAGCTGCTCACATGCCCTGCGGGTGTCCCTGGGCAGCTGCGCTGCGAGGGGCAGGCAGAGGGTGCTGAGCAGCCCCTCACCCTGGGGTCAGGCCCCTCTGGGCTGCACAGATCGGGGACATGGCTCGGGGGCAGGAGGAGATCCCGTGTGGGGGGTCAGAGGCTCCAGGGCTCTCTGGGCTGCCTGGTGTGATGGCACTTGAGATGCGGTGGCACCTCGGAGGGGCCACACCCTGTCACCAGCAGGAAGCCACAGTGGGGGGTGAGGCAGCTCTGAGCAGGGGGGTGAGCTCAGGGGTGCTGAGCCCGGCCCCCAAAAGGAGACAGGCTGGGGTCTGCTCTGGATTGGGACCCCAAGGCCAATCCTGACCCATCATGAGGCACTTGGGCCAAGGTTTGGGGTGAGCTGGGATGAGGGGAGGGATGAGGGAAGGGATGAAGGGAGGGCAGGAGGGCTCTGAGCTCCCAGTCTGTGTCAGGATCCAGCCCACGTGGCCAGGGCCACGTGCAGGTGGATCTCGGTGGCATCACGCCCGAGGGAGCCTCTGCCCTGCTCATCCTTCCTTTGCAGTTCTCCACCAGCCGTCGGAGAGCCCAGGAAGCTGCAAAGACGGGAGCAGGTGTGTAGGAGATGGCAACACCACCTTGGAGAAGGTCCACTGGGAGCTGAGGAAAGTTCTCTGCTCGTCACAGCCACCAGGTAACAGCCCTGGCCATGAAGTGTCTCCACACCATCAGCTTTCCCTAAAGCTGGTGGCACCCACTGATTGGAGACCCAAGTGAAACTCAGGGTGTCCCTAGGGAGCAAACAGGACTTATGCACTTGTCCTTCTCTGAGTGTGCAGGGGACGAGGTGGCTTCTTGGTGGCTTAACCCAGCACTGATCCCATCTTTCAGGGGGTGAGGCATGCAGGCTCTGTCCCAGGGGCTGGATGCTGGGCAGGACCAAGTGCTATTGGGTCTCTGATGGATACAGCCGTTGGAGTGAGAGCCACACGTACTGCAAGAGTCTGGGAGCCACGCTGCTGGTGCCGTGGGACCAGAATGAGCTGGTGAAGGAACCGATGGCACTGGGGATGTGGGACAGGTCCCAGAGCTGCCCCTGAGGGGCTGGCGGTGCCCACGGAAGGGTGAAGGGGTTCCCAAAAGCTTGGGGTCTGTCCCACCTCCCCTGCCTAAGCCCCTATGCCCCCTGTTACCTGTGACAGGTAACCTCTCCCTGGGGTCCCCTCAACGCCCCTCAAGGCAGGGACAGGGTTTGACACTCCGGGGCCCTGGGTGCCTGTGGCAGAGCGTGCAGGACAGTGGTGGGGCTCGTTCCTGGGATGAGGATGGAGCCTGTTTTGGGATGACTTTCCATGGCACATTGGCGTCACCATTTGTCCTTTCCCTGAACCAGGATTTGCTACATAAAAGCCTGCAGAGACCCCTATACAACTTCTGGATTGGCTACTACATTCCCCAGAACAGGACGGACTGGACCTGGGTGAAGAGCAAACCCCCTCCGCCGCCCGGGACCCCCAGGTGTGACACAGCCTCTCCTGCATCTGCAGGAAGGGCTGGGTGTCCGGGTGGGCACCCCCAGGTGTGACACGGCCCCTCCTGCACCTGCAGGTTCCAGCTGGACCCCCAGACGCGACGCGGAGCCTGTGGGACGATCAGGGGGAATGAGATTGCCTCCGAGAGATGCAGCAAGGAGTTTCAGTGGATCTGCCAGATAGAAGCCACCCAGCTCTGAGCCTCCATCGCACCCAAAAAAACACCTTTAAAGAAGGAAAACCCCAACTCCTGGAGCTCTGAGATCCGCCAGCAGCTCCCACGGGGCTGTGGGGATGGGCAGAGCTGCAGCTGCTGAAAGCTGCCCTGGGAGGAGATGCTTGGGTAAGGGGGGAGAAAACTGCCTAAAAAAGAATAAAAAATAAAAATAACTTGAAAATCTTCCACATTTTTAGGGAGCAGAGGGAGGAAGGAGCGAGGGAGAAATGTGGCATTTTTGCGGCTGTTTTGATGCTGCGATCACATGAGCTTCAGCTGGTGGTGGGAAACCTGACACAGATACTCACACATGTCCCCCTGCCCCGTGTCCCCACTGCGCCCCTCCGCGTCCCCCTTGTGTCACCCCTGCATCTGCTTGTGTCTCTCCATGTTCCCCCATGTCCCCCCAGGGCCCCCCTGTGCTCTCCTGTTTCCCCTGTGGATGTCCAGGTTACAAAGGTAACTCACCTGTCGGTGGCGTTGCCTTCTTAAGGTTCAGGGCTCCACGTACTCCAGTGGTGCCAGCCCCGGGGAGGTTCCCAAAGCCTGGGCAGAGGGAGCTTCCCTGAGCCTGGGCACAGAGATGCTGAATTTCCAGGCCACAAAGACATTGGGCAGAATTCCCGAGATACGGAAGAAACTGATAAAGCCAACTGAGCACCTGGGCTGGAATCAGCTCCTGCTGGGGAACAGGTAATTCCAGAGGAGCACCAATACACTGACCCAATACAAGAGAAAGACTGAACATGGCACGAATTTGCAAGAGAAGCGTTATTAACCAGTAGAAGATAGAACACTAATTAATAAGAGAACCAGGTAACTTGTAGCCAGTGAACACTGACGCTGTTGTTTGCTAAAATGTAGAAACAGGGAGCAGTTTTGCCAGGCTTGGGCTGCTGCTGGAAAGACGGCACAGACCCTTGGAATCTGCTCCCTTGGCATCAGGGACCAGCCGATGGCTCGTGTCACGATGTCTCGCTGGGGAAAATCACCAGAGATGACAATCAGTTGATGTGAGCATGAGACCTTGAGATGACTGTGGGCAAGAGCTGGTCACGACCAAGAGATGACCATGAGATGACCCTTGGGGTGACCCTGAGGTGGCCATGCAGAGGCTCCTGAGGACATGAAGAGTGAAAGCCAAGGTCACAGACCTGGAGGTGAGGAGAGCTCAGACAGGAGACCTGCTGAGAGGAATCCCATGGGATTTGGGCAGGGAAGGGTGGGGGGGGAACTCTGGGAACAGGGGACAGCAGGAATAGGGGACACCAGGAACGGGGGACAATGGGAATGAGGGACACCGGGAAGGGGCGAGATCAGGAAGGGGGTACATTGGTAACTGGGGACACTGAGAACAGGGGACACTGGGAGTGAGGGACAGTGGGAATGGGACACCATGAATGGGGGACACTGGGAGCGGGGTGACACAGAGAATGAGGGTACTGGAAATGAGGGACACCAGGAATGAGTGACACAGGGAACAGGGGACACGGGGCTGAAGGGCCACTGGGATGGAGGGGCACCGTAAACGGGGGACACCACTGTTGCCAAAAATTCGGTAAAATAAAAAAACTCCTTAACATCAATGCAGCATTAAGAACCAGCCACTCTTTATTTGGCCAGATGCATGAGAGGATATCTCATCCGAAATACTGTGCATGCTGAGTACAGGAAAGTTTCTGTTTATGTCTTGTATTTTACACACATATTCATTGATTTTCCTGGAGGAAACATACATATGATAAACATTTCCCCAAAATCATTAACATATGTTCCCACCCCTTTGCATGTTCGTTCTTCTGTCCTGGGGGTCTCTTTGGTGGTCCCTGATGGTTGGAGACCCCAAAGTTGTACCTCACTGCCCAATGAACCAGTAAAAGTTGGCACACCTGGGCTGGTTGCTTCCTACAGAATACGCGCTGTGTGGTTCCATGGGCCGGTGGGTTTGGAAGAATAAGCATTGTATGAACCCACCTGCTGCAAATGATTTTTCATCTAGCAACATTCCCCCCTTTGAGGCTTGGGAAGCTTCTTCTCCCTTCAAGCCTTCCTAAGCCTCACTTTGTTCCTTTACTCACATCCTATAAGTTCCTCAGTTGCATTCACAACCATGTTCTTTACACAGCTTAGAGCAAGTGTCATAATCATAATTATTACTACGATCCCAAATATACTTTGCAAAAGTGAGGCCAACCAACCAGTCAGAGAAAATCCAAATCCTTTAAATGTTTTATTCAACCAGTTACTTTCTAATCCTGTCCTTAATTCTCTACTGGATGTAAACAAACTGTGTATTCTACTCCCCTCTACGTCATTTCTGTTAATGATGGGTCGTTTGCAGGAGCTGCCCAGAGCACCCCCAACAGCTCAGGCTATGAGCTGGGGGTTAAATGAGATAAGGGAGAAGAGGCAAACCCTGCGAGGCAGGGCAGTGTTTCTTTTTCTTCACACCAATGACTCAGTTGGGAAGCACCAGCACAGTCCCACCCAGCCTGAGAGGTCATCTCTGCTAATGGGCCATCATGGACTCAATGGCACCAGCACAATGGGCAGCTGCAACGACTGAGACCATCAAGGACTCCCAAAATATCCCATGACTCACAGGATTACATCATTCCATTGTGAAACTCCCTGCCCTGGGGGAGGTACTGAGCATTCCCAACTGAACCTGAGTGTGTATAATCTGGGTTTGGGGATTTGGGAAACCACCACACAACAGATCCAGAGGAGGAGCAGAACTTCCACAGGACCACCACTTTTGACAAGGCTGCGACCACCATTTGATAGGACTGCGACCATCACTCTGACCAACAACGTGCCGGGTTGTACTCAGTCTTCGTGTGCTAAAACCAGTTTTGTCTGTATTGTTGTATTTATTGTCATCTCTTTAGTGAATTGTAACTCCAACCTGTCATCTCTCCTGAGGTGGTTGAGTGGGGTTCATGTCTCCCCTTGGTTTACTTTTAAACCAGCACACTGTTTTTTGGGGGGTGTTTGGAGTATGAAGGACTTCAAAGCTGAGCTGAAGATGCCCCTTGGGGGACACTGGGAGGAGTCCCTGGGAGTGTTTTTCTTGGGAGGTCCCAGTGGGGGCTGCTGGCAGAGCCCTGGCCATGGGTGGGGGGATGTGGCTCCCCCCTGACGGTGAGGGTTGGGTCTTCCTGGGTCAGGGACTGCCATCTCCAGCCCAGAGCCAGGGGGCTGCAGTACCTGTGGGAGAGCCTGAGTGGGGGAACCCTGGGACCCCTGGAGTGGGGAGAGCGGAGAGGGGCAATACCAGGACCGGGACACCCCTGGCAGTCAGGAGGAGGAGGAGGAGTCTGGAGGTGGGGACTCCTTGTGAGGCCCAGAACACTGAAGTGGGGAACCCAGAGAGGGGCAACCACTGGGATTCCCGGGACCCTCAACGTCCTGCAGAGGGGGAGAGGGGGGACTCCTTGGACCCCTGACACTTTGAAGGACCAAGGTGAGAAGCAACCCCTGAGAACCCCAAAACCGCCAACAATCCTAAGCGAGTGGACTCCAGAGAAGAGGGACCCACAGAACCCTAAAGTGGGGAGACAAGAGAGGGTGAACTTCTGGGATTCTCAGGACCCCAAACAGCCCAGGCAGGGTGGGGATGAAGTAAAGGGAAGGACCACCAATATAGGCGAGACCCTGAGCAGCCCAGACAGGGGAAACCCCCAGAACCCCAAAGTGGAGAGACCAGAGAGAGGAAACTGTTGGGAAAAATGTTTTGGGGCTGAAATGTTGGTGTTTTGGAGGTTTTTATGGACACAAGATGCCTGGTGACTTTGGCAGAAGGAATCCCCAACCCAATACACTCACACCTTGTTTTTCCCCAAAAACAGGATTTCTCATTCTCAAACCTTGGCCAGATGGAGGAGGAGGCTGCAAGGAAGAGGAAGATGCCCTGGGACACCCAGGCAGGTGAGGAGGAAGTCACTGCCCCTTTCCCCTCTTTTCTCCTCCATCTCCCAGCCCAGCATCACCCCCGGTTGCAGGAGAACCCCACTGCCAATGCCGTCCTGCTGGGGATGGACTGGGGGGATGTGTTACCCCTTCCCTCTGGCACAGAGGCAAATCCCATCGTCTCCTTGTCCTTCCTCTCCCAGGCAATGAGCTGAGGATGGAGACCAGGGAGGGCAATTCCTCCTGGCAGAACCTCATGGAAGAGGCCATTCTGGGTGGCTCCACAGCACAGGAATTCAACAGGGAGGAAAAGCAACAGAGATCCCCCGAGGAGGGGCTCCAAACCCAGCCAACAGGGCTCTGAGAAGGAAAGACCCAGCCTGTGCAGGGAAGGCAGCCGAAGCTTCAGCCGGAGCTCCGACCTGGTGGTCCATGAGCAGCTTCATGGCAGGGAGAAGCCCTACAGGTGCTTGGAATGTGGGAAGAGCTTCAGCCAGAGCTCCCACCTGATCTGCCACCAGATGATCCACACTGGGAAATGACCCTATGAGTGTGGGGAACGTGGGAAGACCTTCAGCCACAGCTCCAACCTGACTTCCCACTATCGCATCCACACTGGGGAACAGCCGTATGACTGTGCCAAGTGTGGGAAGAGTTTTCGGAACAGCTCGGATCTCCTCAGCCATCAGCGGACGCACACAGAGGAGAGGCCTGTTATGAATGGGAGTGAGAGTTTTAGACGGGCTCTGCCTTTCCCAGATTTCTGGCAGCAGCTCTGTTGAGGTGACCTGCACCCAAAATCACTCTCGTTTGCAAGTTCTTAATAATGGCTGATTAGGTCTATTACAACATGGGTTATTTATTGAATAGACACAAGAATAACAGACACAAGACTAAACAGACTACTTACTACACAGGATAAACAAAAGAGCTACTTGTAGATCTATAATTACAGTGCATGATAAAGGCACCTGTATTACAGCTAGCAAAAAAGTATAGATTAGGAGTCAACGTACCTTACCGACAAATAAAAGTTGTGTACAAAAGCATCCTTGCACTCAACTCCTGCAAGATCAACCACAAAGACTGATGTCTTGACTTTCGGGAGAACTCGCCCACACACTTAGAGAGTGTGTAGAAGATTTCTGCTTTATGAAAATTATAATGTGGCTTTTATAGTTTGTAAAAGTGCTGTGTCTGTCAGTCACGAATTTTAGCTTATCTTTTCACATCCGCTCCCAAGGCGGGATGTTTATTGTTAGCTAAGGGTGTTAGCTTTTTGGGCCGACATAACTCACTATGAGGCAAGTTATTGCAGCTTGACTGCGCCATGGGGGGAAGCAGCTAACAAAACAGCAGATAAGCTTTTCCTGTGTCAGGGGTAAAAGGTCCTGCTACAAAGCCCTTCCGCTGCCTCAACTGTGGAAAGGACTTCAACCTCAACTCCAACCTTGTCAAGCACCAGCACATCCACACCAGGGAGAGGCCCTATGAGTGTGGGGAATGTGGGAAGAGCTTCTCCTGGCAGTCATCCTTGACCCAACATGTATGGACCCACCACTAAGGGAAGCCACCACTAAGGGAAGCCCCAACTGCAGGAAGAGCTTTGTCGTCTGCTCCTACTTCATCCCCTGCTGGACGACCCACATTGGACAGAGCCCTGGTGACCCACATTCCTGGTGATCCATGTTGGGAAGACACATGTCCCTTTCCCTGCCCCTGGCAATGATGTGAGGTGGGATTGAAGAACATGAGGGTCTGGCCATGCCCCCATCATTATATTCAATCCCACCTCAGGTCATTGCCAGGGGCAGGGAAAGGGACTCTCTCTCCCGAGGAGAAGGGTGTCCTTTCCAGGAGGGAGGAAATACGTGGTCAGGACCAGCCGGTTGGTGTTGTCACAGTTTTCCCTGTAAATGGTTTCTTTGTCTTATCCCTTCTGTTATCAGTATTGTTGCTGTTCCTCTTCATTCCTTATCTCGTTGCTGTTCCCAGTAAATTGTNTGTTCCCAGTAAATTGTTCTTATCCCAGCCCGGGATCTTTGCCTTTTGTGCTTTCCATCGCAGGGGGAGGGGAGCGAGAGGTGGCGCGGTTTTAGCGGGAGCACGAAATTGGGGAACGCTGTTCCTAACCCACGGCCCGTGGGAACCGAGCATCACAGCTGGTGCCAGCCCTGGTTGCCATGGCAACACCCTTGAGAGCAGGTCCATGGCTGGGAGCTGTGGGAACCTCTTCCCTCTGGTGCCCAGGGACAGACTGGAGGGAACGGCTGGAGCTGAGTGGGGGCAGGTGTAGATTGGATCTCAGGAAAAGCTTCTTCCCCAGA